>OZ025294.1:38023487-38147610 GCA_964019185.1 Maratus speculifer
ACGTCTTAAAACTTTAGCTAATTTAAAACATAAAGGAGGATAAAAAGGGATGACGACCAAATTATCAGGTTTACTTTTATCAATATTAGAAAGAGTGGAATTGTTAGGGGGTCTATTGAATTTGCTCACAGCAGTATTAATGATAGAAGGATTGAATCCACGTTTTACAGCAACAGATTTTAAGTAATTGAGTTCATTCTTAAGAGATGCAAAATCGGAACAAATTTTGAGAGCACGATAAACATAAGTATAAAAAAGCAGCGCAGTTAACTTATTTTATGGTGTTTAAAGAAGTTTTTTTCATTTCAATTGTGTATAACACCAGTTTCAATTTTATACATTGTTTCCCTCTAACTCAAGGATTGCACTGCCCGGGACGTGCAGTCTTTGAGGAGGGGGTAGTGTTACGAATTTTGTAAATAGTTAGTGTTTCTACTGTAAAATAATGTAAATAATCTTATTAAGCTCCATTCCTTTTCTAATGTTAGTTTTTGTTACATTGTCTCTGTTATCAAGCAAACTTGTCTATTATTTTCAGTGAATGTCTATGGCAGCTTTCCGAAATATTAGAGATATCGCCAAGTTGGCGTCACTTTTGGCGACTAATTTTGGTCGCCAAAGTTGGCGATATATCGCCAAGTTGACGACAAACTTGGCGATTGTTGGCGATGGTAACCCTTCCCTATTTATGGTAACCTCCCCTAGGTCTACTGATACATTGAATGTTATTCCGTGGTTTTCCAGTTTTTTCTAGAAGGTTTAGAAATTTCCACCGCATGCTGCGAGTCTATATAAGGAGAGCCGATACGAGCCGCTGTTGTTATTATTTACCAGTCAGTCATTGAGTGAACAAGGCGTTTCTTAGCAAGTTTGCTTGAGTTTCATTTATGTTGTTTTGAATGTTATTAAGTGTTGAGACGTTGTATAAAGAGTCTCTAGGATCTAAAGCTATACTTGTACGATAGATTTGAGCAGTTATTTTTGAATATCCAGTAATATTTGTGAGTTTCGAAGACTCTGTTGTTCTGAAGATCTGTAAATAAATTATTTTCTACTTTTCTAAGAGACAAGAGTTTGAAGTTCTCTAACCATAAGATCGAAAGAACCCCATATACGCTGCAACAATACATATATATATATATATATATATATACATACATATACATATATATATATATATATATATATATATATACACATATATACACATATATACATATATACATATATACATATACATATATATATATATATATATATATATACACATATATACATATACATATATATATATATATATATATATATACATATATATATATATATATATATATATATAATACCATTAAAAGTAGACAAGATTCACCAATGGATATTATCAATAAAACAATTAACCAAAACGAAGAATTAGAATTGCATTGAATTATATATATAAAAAAAAAAAAAATAGTGAAACGAGTAAATCTGAATAAATAAATAAAATGAATGCAAATGTAATTTGTAGCCCAAAAACAGAATCATCAGGCCCCAAATGCTTTGGAACTACAAATGAAGTGTGCGGTTTCATCCACGTATTAGCCATGAAATAGCAAAATAATACGTATTTGGGGCTACCAGCACACAAAAACCAAATTATTAAACAAGGAACAGAGTAATAAATGGTTGAACAAATGAAAAAAAATATATATATATTAAAACAGTAGCGTGCAGCAAATAATATCAGTAACATAAGCACAAACTAACCCTATTTTTGCACGTGGAAATGATAAACTATACATTCATATATAAATTGGATAAAAAGTAAGATAACAAAATATTGAGAACAAAACTACTTATCTGTTTATCACCATTCATGAAGAGGACTTCGCAATAAAATTATTAATAAATTATAAATGCAGGAAGCAAAAGTTAATTATACAAGTTGACATACTAACACAGGAGAAAATTCAGTTCGTTCGTAATGCACGCATCGGATCTTCGTCAAATCAGTAGGGTTGCTCTATTTAAATAAAGAATGCCAAGCGCGCCAAACGGCTAGATAAATGAGTTGAAAAAAAAACTTGCTATGATTTAAAGTGATACAAGATATTGAAGACAATAAAGAAACTTAATAATAGAAGCAGTATATATATTGTTATTCTACAAAAAGGTGTTGAAAGTAAGCAAAATCAATAGTTAAATTCACATTTAGACTAAGAAGTATCCATAACAAACAAAAAAGAAAAAGCTGAATGGAAATATAATTGAACCGGAGAAAGTAATTAATAATCGATCATAACATAAAATTAAATAAATAAAATAATTAAAAGTAGAATTAAGTAATAACATTCAAATTAACATATAACTTAAAATACCATTTTATTAGTAACATTTATTTTGACTTTACATGGCAAAAACTCATTATCTTAATGTAAGATAATAAAAAATAAAAAAATAAATAAAAAAATAAAAAATAAATAAATAAATAAAAAATAAAATAAAATAAATAAATATTTAAAAAAATAATAATAATAGTAATAATATTATTAATAATAATACCAAAAATTATATGAATAACATTAAAATTAATTCGATAAATATAATATAGCTATTTAACTATAGATATAACTAGACAAATATCCATATATTGGTGTCAATTAAACAGTATAAAAACAATGTTAAAATAAATAACCCACTCTCAATTTTTTTTATAATTAACCTTTGCGTTTTTATCCAGACAACACCACCCTCCTCCGTACTCTAACATCTACCCTCCCAACCAACCTATATATATTTTTTTTATTACATTTTTAACATTTTTAATTTTTTATCATTATTTTTATGTTTTATAATTTTTTATACATTTTTTACGCAAAGAATTAATTATGAGATCATGTAATATCTAATTATAAATTAAAGAATATATGAATTTTTTAGGATAACCATTATTTATAGCATCATATACAAGCTTTTTAATATTAGTATTAATTAAATGGGAAGAACATAGACATTGTATTCTATATAAATGGTTAAGTATTATATTACGGTATACAGAATTATGAAGACATGATTTAAAATTAGTAAAGGTATTAACTTTAAAATTAAATTCTTTCCTTTTGTCATAAATATCAGTTATAAATTTGTTCTCTTTTAATATAATTTTAATATCTAAGAAGTTGATTGTATTATTAAAAAGTAGGTTTTTTGAAAGTTCTAGATTAGAAGGATCAACAGGAAATTGAGATATACAGGTGTTATCAGTATCAATTAAAATTACATCATCTATATATCGATATAAATGTATTTTATTATTTAAATAATGACGTTCATAGTAATATAAGTCAGATAATACCCTAGATGTACTACCACCTTGTGGTATACCAACATTTTGAATATATAAATTGTTATCTTGCATGATAAAATTATTATAAATAATGAAATTGGTTAAGGTATGAAAATAATCAGAATCGATATTATGTGATATATCCAACTCGTGTTGATATTTTTTAAAAAGCTCATTTATGATATTATGTAAATCTGATAAATCGATATTATTAAATAAATCTTTAAAATCATAAGTAGTGATATTTTTTATACATTTAAGATTTTTCATAATATGGACCAGTTCATAACTATTTTTTATGCAATGTGTATTATCACTTTTTTTTGTAATTTTATATATTTGATTAAGAATTGCTAATAGAAATTTCTTAGCAGCATTATTATAAGTATTGCAACCAATTGTAACAATTCTCAATTTAAAAGGATGCTTAAGAAATTTGGGTATAAGGACTAGATAAGGATATTTAAAGTTAGTAGGGTTAATGTCTAATAATTTATAGAATCCTTTAATTTTACGATTATTGGCAAGTAAGTTATCATTAATTTTTTGGAATGTGTTATTATAAGATATACTAGATTTAAGCAGTTGATGATAATAAGATTTACAAATAATTGCATAAGTATTTGGAGATTTATCAACATAAGTTATTACAAAGTTTTGTTGTAATTTATTGATTTGCTTAAACAGATACTGTGTATTTACGTAATCTAGGTGTGAAATATATTTTAAGGACCTGGTTAATTAATCGATAACTAATATTTTCCATTGATTGAAATATTCAATGGGTTTATTATAATAAATTGCAATTTTATAAATAAATATATCTATATCATAGGTAAATTGTTTTATGATAGAATTAATGTTTAATTTGGATGGAATTCTGTACTTGGTCCCATAACCCATAATTCTTCTAAGTTGTAAATCATCTACTATATTAAGATTACCAGTAATAATATGTCCATGATCCTTATTTATATATTTTTTTAGAGAGGGGTCATTGCATTTACAGGGTAATGTACTAGCACCAAAAGAAAATTTAGAGAAAGAATTATAGTTAAAAATCGTTCTTCCGATATATATGTGATACTTAAAGGTTTTAGATAAATGAATATTATTTATAGGAAATTGACAGTTTTTATCATTTAATATGGAATTAATATTGATTTTATTAAATATTGGATTAGAGAAAGTAATTACCATTTGAGTATTAGTTTGTAGATTTTTAGGTTTTTTTAGTAAATTTATATTGTAAAGATTGACTCGAGTCATAATGAGTACATAAACAAATCTGAAAAATGTTTAGAGTATGTTTTATTTAGAAAAATATTTAAATATTGTACTATATGTTTCTTTTTCATTCCAAAAATATATTTACGTATCAAAAACCAATTGTAATTTTTTAAATAATTACGATGCAGATTATTAATTTGTTGAATTATAATGTTTTTAGAAGTAATACTAGAAGATGAACCTTTTCCTTTTTTGTTACGTGTAGTTTTAGGATTCATAAGATGATTTAAACTATGATAAATGGGAGAATAATCTGTAGTATCATTTATAGATGAAAAAACTTTAACAGATCTTTTAAAAACCTCACTATTAAGACCATAAGGATAAATTGTATTATAATATTTCATATATGAAGACTCTAAGTACAGACGCTCAGATTTATTTTTCTGAATTTGTATTATTTCAATAGTAGTATTTTTAAATTTATGTTTATGAAAATGCTGTATTTCAGCTGTAGACTGTATATTTTTTGCTAAATTTTTATCAGAATCTGACCGATGTTGATTAATGCGTTTATGAAGAGGACCAGAAGTTTCACCAATATATTTCAAATTGCAAATGTTACACTTTATACTATAAATTACATTAAGAGCCTTACAAAAAATAGAAAAATGAGGATCTGATACGATTTGTGACTGAGAAGCAGATGGACAAGTTTTACATCGGATATCAGAACATTTCTGAAAATATAATTGAGGAGGAGGAGCATGCATATGGTAACTGGATGACGATCCAGGAGCAGCCCTATTATTGCTCCTGTACCGGGCACTACACTGCAAAGAAGCATTGTGTATCTTGCGAGGATCGAGATTTTTACTAAGTACTGCCATAATATAAGAGATATTATAAATAGAATAAAAATAGAAAAATAGAAAAATTACAATCTGGTTTCATTGGTTTATTGTATGGTAATATATGAATTACTCTGGTTATATAATGTCCATTTATCCACATATTTCTTAGTAATTTGGTAATCTGCCTTCTATTTCTCTTCAAACTTCAACTGTTTTTAACAATATGATTGTAACAATACTGGTTTCATTGGTTCTTTTATTGGTATTGTCTGAATAACTTTGGATGTATTTATAAAAGTATATATATATATATATATATATATATTTATATATATAAACAGTCCGATAAGTGGCCTCGAAAATAGCGTTTTCAGAAAGTTATGCTGTTGCAAAATCAAAAAATATGATTTTAATAGAATTTTATTATTTTTTTTAATATTCTTGAACTTCCTATTATAGGGTTTTTAAATGCATCACGTTTTAATGCTAAATGCGAACAACAGCAAAAGTGGTTCCCTTGTAAGTTTTACAGTTAGATGCACCTTTATTTTCTGCCAGTCTTCCAATTTAATACACTTCGCAAAATCCGCACATCAAAAGCTTGGGGCGAAATCAGATTTCTTTCAGAGGAGGGCGTTAAACAGTATAACTTCTCAATGTTATTTGGCGTTTATTTTTTGTTATTTTATTTCTCCACACAAATTAAGGAAGTTTTTTTGTGTTATTGTGTAGTGTCATTTATTTAAAGGAAACTCCCGTCCTTCGTTTGTGAGAAATTGCATAAAATTTGGGGTTTGTTGTGAAAGTGTCACTCATAATTGTATATGGTTTGAAGATGAAAAGTTTAGATGGCAATGAGATATTGAGATGAAGAATAAGATAAAAACATTTTCGAATTCTCGAAAATAAAACAAGTTGGAGAAATTGCACGTGAAGCGTAACAAATGAGGCGCGTTTGTATGATAACGATATTTAAAGAAAAAATCACTCTCATATATCAATCTCATAAAATTGTAAGTAGTTAATTACAATTAAAATGCGCACCAAACAATGTGCTCCCTATACCATTGTGTAATGGAATACTTTTGTGTGTCCTTGTATATCAATAACAAATGTTCTTTGCACCACAGATTAAGCAAAATGTATATTATAATATGTACTTTATAGATGCATATCAATTTTATTATGTTCGATTGAGTGTAACACCATTAAAATGCATTTGAAATATTTATTTCCCATTGACCGTAATGTAACGAAATACTTTTGTCCCTGTAATTGAACTATGCATCCGATTTTCATAAAATTTGAAATGACTCGACAAAATTATATAATAATTATATATTTTAAATTTCAAACTATTCTGTTGGGTAGTTTTTGCTTTGATATATACGGACGGACGGATAGACGAACGGAGTGAACGACAACTATAGGTGCTATGTATTTACATAATTACGAACGCATCTAAAAATAGATTTATAGATACGAATGTCGTAATAATATCTTCTCCCCACTATACTTCGGCTTGAAGTCAAATCTCCTCTTTAAATTTTTTGTACATAATACTACCATAAAATGCTATAAGAGGCCAGAATTTCAGATTTTTATATCATGCCCAACCAGAAATATCAAAGACTTCAAAGTGCAATTTTTGAAACTTTTGAGATTTTTTTTTAGAAAAGAAAAACAAGTCTTATATCAACATTAACGATTTTTCTCTTTTCTTATTCCTTTTCTGATTTTGACCCATGTCTTGTATAAAATTAGTCACTAAAGTTATTTAAAATAAAATTTATCTAAACAATACAAAATGTACTCTTTAGGCATATATTTATCGTCTTAAATAATTACTTAGCTTAGCAAAGGGTTAAATTTTCATTATTGTTAATTAAAGATAATAATAATAAATAAAAATAAACTTAAATGACATACTCTGAGATAAATATTTATCTATGATAACAATAAAACAATAGTTTGGCAATATTGTTTAAACATATTGTCCTTGCCATGTCTCAGCTTGTAGACATATCTCCATCTTAAAATTTTTTGTACATAATACTACCATAAAATGCTATAAGAGGCCAGAATTTCAGATTTTTATATCATGCCCAACCAGAAATATCAAAGACTTCAAAGTGCAATTTTTGAAACTTTTGAGATTTTTTTTTAGAAAAGAAAAACAAGTCTTATATCAACATTAACGATTTTTCTCTTTTCTTATTCCTTTTCTGATTTTGACCCATGTCTTGTATAAAATTAGTCACTAAAGTTATTTAAAATAAAATTTATCTAAACAATACAAAATGTACTCTTTAGGCATATATTTATCGTCTTAAATAATTACTTAGCTTAGCAAAGGGTTAAATTTTCATTATTGTTAATTAAAGATAATAATAATAAATAAAAATAAACTTAAATGACATACTCTGAGATAAATATTTATCTATGATAACAATAAAACAATAGTTTGGCAATATTGTTTAAACATATTGTCCTTGCCATGTCTCAGCTTGTAGACATATCTCCATCTTAAAATTTTTTGTACATAATACTACCATAAAATGCTATAAGAGGCCAGAATTTCAGATTTTTATATCATGCCCAACCAGAAATATCAAAGACTTCAAAGTGCAATTTTTGAAACTTTTGAGATTTTTTTTTAGAAAAGAAAAACAAGTCTTATATCAACATTAACGATTTTTCTCTTTTCTTATTCCTTTTCTGATTTTGACCCATGTCTTGTATAAAATTAGTCACTAAAGTTATTTAAAATAAAATTTATCTAAACAATACAAAATGTACTCTTTAGGCATATATTTATCGTCTTAAATAATTACTTAGCTTAGCAAAGGGTTAAATTTTCATTATTGTTAATTAAAGATAATAATAATAAATAAAAATAAACTTAAATGACATACTCTGAGATAAATATTTATCTATGATAACAATAAAACAATAGTTTGGCAATATTGTTTAAACATATTGTCCTTGCCATGTCTCAGCTTGTAGACATATCTCCATCTTAAAATTTTTTGTACATAACACTACCATAAAACATTATCAGAAAACAGAACTTTAGATTTTTATCTTGTGCCCTATCAGAGAAATCAAAACCTTAAAAGTGTATTTTTTGAAAATTTTAAAGATCTTGATAATTTTTTTAACGAAGAGAAATCAAGACCCGGTCTGGCGATTGGTGTATAAATACAAATACTTTCACCCTATTTGTAAAAAAAAAAAAAAAAAAAAAAAAGGTTATATTAACAGTTAAAAAAAAAACTATTTGGAAAATAGTTGTTGTTTTCTGTAGAGAATTGTGAAATCTAAAACATATCTGAATCTTTTAATTGATTGAATTCCGAAACTTATTTTATTTTATTTGTTTCCTGATTGGTCCAAGTTTAATGCCCAGAAATGGAATATTTCTGTATTTTATTTTAGTCGTTTTCTGATTGGTCCAAGTTTATTGTCCAAAAACGAAATACTCTGTTGTCACAATGACAAAAAGAGTAATTAAAACTTTTAAAAAATTAATAATTTAAAACAAATTGTGACAGAGATTTCAAACAAATATCATTAAAAAGTGCATTTTTTTATCTACGTAACGGTGATAAAATTTAAAATGTGCAATGTTTAGAAGTTTAAAAAATTGTAATTCCAAAAATTATAAAACTGAAATTTCATTTAAAATTTGTGTGTGATGGATCCAAAAATATGAATGTTTAATCCATGTCGTACGTAATATGAAATGTTCAGAAGTCAATCTGATTAACTCCATCTAATAAAATTGCACATTTTAAACAGCTAAAGTTGTGTATCTATAAATTAGTTTTTTTTTTATCATTAGTCTAGGAATAGTAATGCTTAATGCACAGCGTACGTAATATATGACTCGTTATAATCATCCTAAAAATGATGTTTTTTATTATTATTAATTTAAAGAGCGAATTTCTTTGAAAATATCGTTATCAAATAGTCGTTGTATCTTGTTAAATTACAATTTTGTTTTATTATTATTATTATTATTATTATTATTATTATTATTATTATTATTATTATTATTTTATTTTATTTTATTTATTTTATTTTTTTTTTTTTGCTAAAAATTTTTCTTTTGTAAATAATCATGTTTTGGGGGAAATTCTTAAATTTTACATTCTTAAAAAATTCTCTGTGAAATTAAAGAATCTATGGGTAATCCATTACCTTAAATCTTTTGTAAAATTACAGAGATTACAAAATCAGAGATTCCGTTAAATAACAGAAAAGTTATTCGGTAAATGTAAAATAAACTCTTTAAATATACATCGTTAAAAATACACAAAATTCTGTAAAATTATTTTTAATGATAATAATTCAGTTTAGATTTCAAAATTACCGAATCACTCTAATCGCCAGTGATCCCAAAGAACTTGAATTTTTCCGGTAAATTTGAATTGCTGTAATCTTTTAATTTTTACATAATTTGTTCCTAGCTGTCCCAGGGCCGTAGCTAAGGTTGCGCTATCGGCGGCTCAGCACCCCTAAAATATTTTGATCCCTGTCTCCCTTGGAAAATATTCCAATGTCACTCAATGAATTTCTGTTCCGAAAATTCAAATGAAATTCTGTTCAAACATTTAATTTGGTTTTGAGACCCTTTCACAATTTTGCAAAATTACTGAATTGTATCTAAAATGAATGTTTCAAAACTTTCTCATCCTATTTGTACATATGAAGCTAACATGATGTTCAATTTTGAACACTTTCAAAACCGGTTTCGAAACTGAAAGTGCTTTTTAAAAAAATATCTGCAACCAAAATCGAAGAAGTAAAAAAGGTGCGCTGTCGGCATGCACCTCAGCTATCTAATGCAAAAAAGAAAAAAAAAATTATTCAAAAATGTTAAAATGCGAAAGAGTTATTAGAAAAATGCTTCCCCATAGGAATAGCATTAGCTCGCGAGCATTTCCTCGAACGAGGACAGGGGCCTTAATAAGAAACATAGTATACGTACAGTGTAAATATGCACTAATTTATCTTTCTGCGTCAAAGAGAAAGAGAGAAAAAAATTATGACCCCCCCCCCTATATTCTGTTGAGCACCCCCCCCCCTCCTCATTGTTCACTCCTAGCTACGTCCCGAGCTGTCCTGAAGTTTGATAACGAGACTTCTTGATGGTGGGAGAACTTACTGACTGACCAGTATAAGTTGTTGCAATTGAGTACAAAGTATGTCCTTCATGATTTAGCGGGAAAAAAATCTATTGTACTTATGCTTTTTAAAGATTTCGCTTCAAAAATATTATTTAAAAAATTCATAACGGTATTTTTTAAAATTTATTGTATTATCCATACATAATGCCTATTATTTTTTAAGCAATTTTAATTTTTTAACTAGTCTAAATAATAAATAAAAAACTGAATAGATTTTTTTTTCATTGAAAAAAAAATTGAACATAATTCCTTTTTTCAACACTAATGCTTTAAAAAAGTTTTCGAAATTGTCGCCCACTATTTATTTTTTAATACTCTAATATACACTCGTACATATATTTTAAATTTAGTAAGAAATAGGAGACAAATAAACAGAAAAAAAATGTAATTTATTATTTAAAATTGTTTTTTTACATTTTCATTATTTTATTCATTTTATGTAATATATTTTTAGAAGATTAATATATTTTTATAATGCTTTTACCAAAGAAATAATAATAATAAAAATATCATTGTAATAATAATAAGAGATAGGAAATATTACTACTCATTTAACTTTTAATATTACCAAGCTTGTGGCATATGATGAAGGAAACAACTGCAAAGTGATTGTCGATAAAAATTCCCACTAACTACAAGATAATTTTTCCTTTTCTAGATTATTAAAAAAAAAAAAAAAGTTGAATGTAGATTCTGCCATTGAAGAACTCAGTTTCGCCTCCGATTGAAAGAAAAAAAAAAATAAAAATAAAAATAAAAATAGAGGTCTTTTAGAAGGGCGACCCCGTTTAGAATGCAATGAACTAACTTCATTTTTCTTGTGTTTATCAAATAATAGCAAACAGAACGGCGTGAAATGCCCAATTGATTAGCAATTTCTCTCTGAGACATTGGAATTGCGAAATAATAAAGAGATACAATTTGACGTGCTACTTCTTCATTGACTAGATTCATCAAAACAGGTTTTTTCTTTAATTTAAATGCTTTTTTATAGAGTCTGAGAAAAAGGAAATACACTTTAACAATAAAATTGTATGAATGTGTCCTTTTAACGGCCAGATTACGAAACTAGTCGTTGGGGGCCACCGTAATACGTACCCATCATGGATATGCATTAAAAAATATGTGAAAACAAATATGTGAAAACTATTTATAAAATACATTACAATTCCCAAAAAAAATTTAAACGTACATTTAAATGTTCTTAATATACATAGTAAAGCTCCGTTAATGAATTGCTGATGAACCCATTTCGACAAATTATGCAAAATACCAAACTACACAAGTAGTACCGGATTGCGTAAAAGAAACATTCTTATAACTCCAAAATTAATAATCATATTAACTAACAGTTTACTGTGTCAGATTTAGCGTCTCATTTCTAATTAAAACATATCTCTGAATTGAAATTTGAAGAAAATACAGGGTCATGAAAAATCGAAGAATGTGGAAAACAGGATTACAAATATCTCGGCAACTATCAATTTGACCGACTTCGTTCTTGATGTAAAATTTGCGTTATTTTATTGCCTTTTACGTCTTTTCCTTAAAATAAAAAAAAATTGAAAAATTTTATATACATTTCATTAGAACGAATTTTTCGAGAGTCCGAAAAAAATAGTTCCGGATAATCGAGGTTACTGATATTAAATAGGCTTTGTCCTATTCTTACTTACTAAGTACATACAAAATTTTAAGTCTCTATCTCCATTTGTTCGTGAGATAGAGCATTTACAGGCAGACAGACAGACGGACGGCATTTTTTTTTTCTTTTTTTTAATATGTTTTTCGGAATCTCTAGTATCTGAAAATCTAGTATCTTCAAAATCTCTAATATCTGATCCGTCATTTTTTTTTCGATTTTCAAAACGATTACAAGACTTACCTTATACTACGTATGATAGGTAAGTAAAAGTGGGCCACAATTTTTGACACGACATTTTTTAGCTTGTCTGAAAAAAATAGCATCGGAAACTAAAAAAGAAAAAAAAAATTGTAATTTAAGAAATTACACCAACCATTTGAAAAATGTTTCACTCGAAACATTCATCTATCATTTTAAGCTAAATACCAGTTATTTTATTGTGTATTATCCGTTCCACTGCTGTAAATGACTTTATACATGCTGCAATTTGAAGGTACGGTTCGTTTAAGTTACATCACTCCATTGTCGCCAAGAATAAAAGTTTGCGACGAAAGAAACATTTCAAACTATGTAACATTGTTGGTGCGAAAGTAATCATTATTAAAATACAGCTTTGGCATATACTGTTATACTTGTAAGACTTTGACATATACTGTTTGATTTTACAGAGCAGAATTTTGGTGATGGAGGTTTTAAACCAAAGTCGACCGCAGCACATGCATCTGTGAATGGGTCCATCAGACATTGAATCAAAAAAGTTTTTTTTCCAGTTTTTCCCAAGCAGATTGATTTTTAGTTTTCTTTTTAGGTGGTGGAAAATCAAGAGTAATAGCTATAACATTTTCCGGCTTGTTAGAATCACTATTGGCACTCAAATTTTCCTGGTTAGAACCGATCGATTGTAAAACGACATGGCTAGTGGATTGGTCGCCCTCGAGACATGATGTTTTACAATTAATCGGTTCGGCATTAAATTGTTTCCTTTTTCGTGATTGCCTTTCAACACGTAATTGGTTTTCAGCGGCTCGATAATCTTTTGATTTTCTCGTTTTCTGCATTGAAAGACGTTTTTGCGCCAAACCAAATATAGTACTACTTAGTTACTGATGTACCATGCTTACAGTGACCCCAGATGGCAGAATGCCAAGCCAAATCCATTCTCTCAATAGGGAAGATAGCCCGGCGAAAGCGACCGTAATATTTTTCACGTAACCAAGGCAATGGTTTTAAATATTGTTTTGAATTTTTTATTCTGAGTAAAATTTTATTTTCAATAAAATGGATCGTGCACCATCTATTTCTTGGATTAGACCTTTTCGAAGTGATTGCAAACGTATTTTGTATAATGTAATTAAATTTTGCGATAAAGAAGCATTAAAAGGAAAAACTGTTGTTCCAGTTACACAATCCATAAAACGGGCAAGTGAATTAACTGGAGTATCGAAATCCAGTATATAAAAAGAATTAGAAAAAAATCAAAGGGAGAAAAAACTCCAAAATTTCCATCGCCCAAGAAACGGCAGAAAAGTACTATTGCAAGCATTGCTCTTGACAGATTTGATATTCGACAAACAATACATGAATTTTATGCTGTTCATGAAATAGTACCTACAATTCGTAAACTCATTCTAGTTTTGAAAGATAAAATAAATTTTCCGTCGACCAATTTCGCCAAATTATACAAATCGCCAAACTAATAGCCAAATTTTGCGTATTGATATAATTTTTATTTTCAGTAACGAATAAATATAAATAAAAAGACGAAATAAAAATCATTTGATGACGTTTTAAACACGTATTTAGTGTCTAATATCATTGAATGTGACATTCACGGTCAACCATTATTAGCATTTAATCTTGCAATTTCGCGATAGTTTCTTGTCCACAGGATAACCAAGTAGTACCGGGTATAATATATATTTATGGGTGCTTATATTATATATTTGTGCATGAATATCTCTATATATAATGACATATGTATAAAGGTATATCTTAATTGAAAATACATAAAAATATTTATATAAACATCGTATGTTTTTCTAAGATGTGACATATGTAACGTATATTAAATTAAAAAATCTTTATAAATTACTTAAAAATATTGTTTATCCACCATCTTGAGAAACCTAATAAGTTGCTAAAATGTCTTTTTGTTGCCAATTTTAATTATTTCGCCAACCGCGCCAACCAGAACAGAATATGTGTCTTTTCGCTTGTCTGCAATCCATTTAATAAAAATATCCAATGAATAATGATAGGCATAGATGTCATTGACGTGATTGCAACTAAATAGTGATTTTATTACTCACATCGAAACCCGGCTATAGTTGCTTATATGTTAATAAATTGTTTTTTGACAATGATTTTCTTTTTTACAGTAATGTAAATTGTTTTTTTTTTTCTTTTTCTATAATTATCATTTAAACTTTTATTTATTATTATTTTCGTTTTAAAATAATAGAAAATAACTAATGTATATATATGTGTTACTGTATTTGAAAACGAAGTTTTCAAATGCAGTAATTGTGAACAATATTCTTTCCAGTGTTCAATAGTTACATTTTCAATAGCTTCATGTGTATATGCTAGTAATTTTGACATGCAAATATCTCCTGCCACATTGCGTTTCCGGATAGTTATGTTGAAAATGGCGACAGAAAAAAAGTCGCGCCAACGTGGTGCATATATGACATGACATCTGTGGCAAAAAAGCGTCAGATTGTTGCAAATTATTTGCAAAAAATATTATGATTCGTTTTTTAAATTTTACTATTCATAAATGTATTTTTATTGTTACATATCTTCAAATAATCCTTTTTTCTACATTTGTCTTTTTATAATTTATTTTAATATGATAGTATTCCAATATAATATTTTAAAATATATGATTGAATGATAAACACAAATAGGTATTTTCAGGGGGGAAATGTGGTATATCCGTGATGTTTTAATAAGTAAACACATCCTCCCGAAATGGTAGAGACTTCCCTATTTTCGACATAGACTAGCCTTTTCCGGTCATGCGCAGTTCGCTTCAGGTTCCTATCAAACGTGGTTCATCAGTATCCCAAGCGTCAGATTGTTGCAAATTATTTGCAAAAAATATTATGATTCGTTTTTTAAATTTTACTATTCATAAATGTATTTTTATTGTTACATATCTTCAAATAATCCTTTTTTCTACATTTGTCTTTTAATAATTTAATTTAATATGATAGTATTCCAATATAATATTTTAAAATATATGATTGAATGAGAAAAACAAATAGTAATTTTCAGGGGGGAATTGTGGTATATCCGTGATGTTTTAATAAGTAAACACATCCTCCCGAAATGGTAGAGACTTCCCTATTTTCGACATAGACTAGCCTTTTCCGGTCATGCGCAGTTCGCTTCAGGTTCCTATCAAACATGGTTCATCAGTTTTCCGTCGACCAATTTCGCCAAATGATAGGAATCGCCAAACTAATAAGCAACTTATACATGTTGACTAAATTTTTATTTTAAATAACAAAAGAACAAATAAATTAGTAAAACATTAATAAAAAGTCGAAATAAAAATCACTTTATAATTGTTTAAGTACGCGTATTGTGTTTAATGTCATTGAATGCGACATTCACGGTCATTCATTTCTTTGGCTTCGTCTTTTTTCGTATCTGTTAATTTCCGTCTACCCATTTTTAGGTGCGTTCGTAATTATGTAAATACGTAGCACCTATTGTTGTCGCTCAGTCCGTCCGTCTGTCCGCATATAACAACCCAAAAACTACCCAACCGAATCGTTTGAAATTAAAAATATATTATTATTATATAATTTTGTCGAGTCATTTCAAATTTTATGAAAATCGGTTGAATAGATCAATTACAGGGACAATCAAAAGTATTCCGTTACATTACGGTCAATGGGGAAAAAAGTTTCAAATGCATTTTTATTGTTTGAAATTTAAAATATATGATTATTACATACTTTTGTCGAGTCATTTCAAATTTTATGAAAATCGGATGCGTAGATCAATTACAGGGACAATCAAAAGTATTTCGTTACATTACGGTCAATGGGGAATAAAGTTTCAAATGCATTTTAATGGTGTTACACTTATTCGAACACAGTAATATTGTTATGCATCTGTGAAGTACATGTTATAATATATATTTTGCACAATCTGTGGTGTAAAAAACTTTTGTTATTGATTTACAAGATCACACAGAAGTATTCCATTACATAATGGTATAGGGAGAACATTTTTTGTTGCGCGTTTTAATTGTAATTAACTATTTAACATTTTATGAGATTGATATACGTTGCTGAGGAATACTACAAATTATTTCCTGTATAAAAGAAAGAATGTAGTATAGCATATGATATACGTTGCTGAGGTATAATAAAAGTTACTTCCTGAGTATTTACTGTAACGCAAAAAAAATTTCGGCCTCTATACTCTATCCAAAAAATACTATCTATTATAACAGCAAGATCTGAATATATTTAAAACTTTGTTATCGTACGAACGCTCCTCATTTGCCACGCTTCACATGCAATTTACAACTTGTTAAATTTGTTTATTACAATGATTTTAAACATTTTAATTTCCTATTCAAATAAAAATTCTTCTTAAAAAAAAGAAAGGATGGTAATTTTTTTTTCTAAAAATATATTTTTTGGTATCTTCCAGTGCCTAAAACGTTTAAATCCTTAAAAAAAAAAAAAAAAAAAGGACGGTAATTTTTTTTTTTTAAATATACTTTTTGGTATCTTCCAGTGCCTAACATGTTTAAATCATAAAAAAAAAAAAAAAAAAAAAAAAAAAAAAAAAAAAAAACGGACGGTAATTTTTTTATTTTTTGGTATTTTCCAGTGCCTAAAACGTTTAAATTCTATAAGGAAAAAAAAACGGACGGCAATTTTTTATTCTAAAAATATATTTTTTGGTATCTCCAGTGCCTAAAACGTGTAAATCCTAGAAAAAAAAATAAAGAAAAAAAAAAAAACGATTACAGTAACCGCCGCTTAATAAAATCATATCTGTTCTGAGCCAAATTGATTTTATAAAGCGGCTGATTTTATATACGGCGAACATTGCCGAATCCCAGAACTATGGTGATTCCCCGGAAATTCGAAAAGAAATGGCAAAAAGTGACATCTAACAGCATTAACAAACAAGATTAATTACATTTTGCCCACAATTACTTAACCATTCATTCAAAATTAAGAACTACAATACATATGAAATTTATAAATACTTACTAAATACAAAATTAATTAGGATGAGCGAAGCGAATCCTCTACTAGTCCATTCAAATTTGTCGTACGCTTTACAAAAAAACTATTCAATATTTTAATTTCAAATTAAACACAAAAATAAATTATGATCTGTAGATTTGCAGAATATATTTTTTTTTACAGTAAAACGTTAAAAAAATTATTATTTTAATTAATTTATTTTACATGCATTTCCAATACGGACGCATTTTAGCAAATAAATAAAAAATGAAACGCGTATATTTTCAGAAAAAAAAAGTTTAAATCATGGAGTAAATAATTATAGATAGAATCATGATTAATTTATTAAATAAAACATGTTTTCATTATCCCGCAAAATCGTTTGCACAGATGACACTTAAACATTTTAAAAGAATTGTATTATGGATTTTTTTTTTTTTTGTAAACTGGCAACAAAATAATTGTAAAAAAATAAAATTAATTCTTAAATTTGTTATATAAATGAAAAATTAAAAGATCTGCGTGAAGTTGTTGGTTCAAGCTCTTTATAAATATTTTTGCGAAGGTCGTATTGTGGCTAAATAATATCGACTCATTAATCAGAAGGTTTTTACAGAAAAATAAGACTTTAATAAGTTCGCAAACACAACAATAATTATTCGTGAAAACGTCACTGCGAGAATGAGAGCAGTGGCGTAGCGATGTTTTTTGGCGCCCGGGGCCAGCAAGAAATTTTGCACCCCCACCCCAATATAGATATATAACAATTTCTCTCAATTTGGCGCCCCTGGGCCTCGGCGCCCGGGGCGGACGCCCCCCTTGCCCCCCCCTTAGCTACGCCACTGAATGAGAGAGCGCTTCGTTAAAAGGTAATTCCATTAATTGAGTTGCCATTCGCAGAAAGTAAAAAGTTCTCCCACGCGGAGAGAATTACAGCAATTTTCATATGCTAACATGTATAAAACGAAGAAATTAAAATGTTTTACAGTTAAAAATTCATAGTATCAACGAAAGCAGATTTCAAATGTTTTTTCCAGAAAATAGGATTTTGAAGAAGTAACTTTCTTCAAGCTTTCTTCAAATATATTATTCTAAAATAGCTATCAAAGATTATCGGATGTTGATTACAAAGATTGGAAACATGCATATTTCAAACAATTAAAAAATACCAGTGGCTACTTGAAATTGTAAAAACATCTTTAAAAGAGCTTTTAGTTGAAAATTAAAAAAAAAAAATTTAAAGTTTGCTTCGAAAATATCTTATTATGCCAGTTTTACATCATAAATAAAAAATTAAAATGCGCCAAAACATAAAACAACGTTTTTGTTTAATAAAGATGCAAAAATAATAATAAAAAAAATATTGTTACTTTCAAATATCTGTTTTATAAAATAATGCTTCGCGAATCCAAACAAAGCATGGCTTTTGCTAGTTTAATTATGCTCTATTACTTACATTACTCGACTTTGTGAAAAACTGATCAATAGTGCTTTGTTTGGTCGGAACAATCAATATTTTTAGCAAGAGAGTAATATTGACTGTACAGTTCTTGGTCTGCACCTCTATTTTCTAGGATCCTTCTGAGTGCATGAAGAGCTTTCCGTGCATCAGAAGTAGTGGGTGGAGGATCTAGCTCTTCGTCTACGTCGGAATCTTCATCTTCACTAGCTGATTTGCTTGAAACTTGCGAAGCCAAGACCTGCTCCACAATTTCTGTGTCTGATATTTCACTGGAGGTTGGGATATTTTCATCAATTTCAACATATTGTAGGAAATCTTTGTGAAATTCTCAGTGGCGTAGCTATGTTTTGGCCTATCCTATGGCGCCCGGGGCCAGCAAGAAATTTTGCGCCCCCACCCCAATATAGATATATAACAATTTGTCTCAATTTGGCGCCCCTAGGAATCGGCGCCCGGGGCGGACGCCCCCCCTTGCCCCCCCCTTAGCTACGCCACTGGAAATTCTTACTCAGTTTCAGAGGTAGCGGCAATTTTTTTAGACTCTTCTGATTTAAATCCGCAAGCCAAGAAGCAATCTTTTATCGCATTTTATGTCTCACTGTCCCAAGCCGTTTTAATGTAATGCATTGCATCCAACAGACTGATAGAATTTACTACGGATTTCTGTTACTGCCTTTTTAGCCAATTTCTTCCTATAATCACATTTAAAAGCTTTGACGAATCCCTGATCAAGTTGCTATATAATACTAGTGGTGTTAGGTGGAAGAAATACTGTTTTTATATGCTTCAATGAATGTTAGTTTCATTTTCATACAAAGTTAGTTTCACTTTCAAAATCGGTTTCAAAACTGAAATTGCTTTTTTAAAAAATATCTGCAACCGAAATCGAAAAAGTAAAAAAGGCGCGCTGTCGGCATGCATCTCAGCTATCCAATGCAGAAAAAATTATTCAGAAATGTCAAAATGCGAAAGAGTTATTAGAAAAATGCTTCCCCATAGGAATAGCATTAGCTCGCGAGCGTTTCCTCGAGCGAGGACAGGGGTCTTAAATCTGGAGTTTGTGCAGCGCAATTGTCCATAACCAAGGCAATATTTTCGGAAAGTTTTTTGTCTCATTGCACAAGAAAATCTGTGAAAATTGGAGATGTCATCCGTGATTGTTTATCGTTGCGGAAGGAAGTCAACAGGAAGGCTCTTCACTCCTTTAAAGCATCGCGGTTCCTTACTTTTTCCAATCACTAAAGGTGTTTTCTTGATGGACCCCGTCATGTTACATATCAAAAGAACAGTTACACGTTCTTTTGATTTTCTTGCATCCTTCACCGGATTCTGTTTTAAACAGATGAGTGTACTCTGGTAAAGTCCGATAAAAGAGCCCTGTTTCATCAGTGTTAAATATTTTAGAAAGATCATAATCTTTCAACAAATCCGGTAAAATGTTTGCGTTCCAATAATCTGCAGCGTCCAAATCTGTTTTTCGCCGTACAGTTTGCGATACACGATATTGTTTCGTTCTTTCCATCGTGACAACCAGCCATCAGTGAGTCTGAAATTTTCAACATTCATCATTTGCGCGAACTGTTCGGCTTTCTCGCACAAAATTCCGCGAGAAATGGGATTTTTTTTTCAACCTGACATTTTTATACCATTCTAAGAGTGTTTCCTTGATGTCTTCTGCTTTCCCTTCTCGCTTTCGTATGCGGCTCCCGTTTGCTACAATTTGAGATTTAATATTGTCCCTGATCTTAAGCAAATTGCATAAAGCAGATTGAGAAATCCCAAGCTTTGACGCCGCTTCCATTTGGCTACATTTTGGTAAATTGTCATAATTCTCTAAAGGTTCACTCTTTTCCTTCAAACTTAAATCCTTTCGCTCAGACATCTTACTCATTACGGGTTTCAAAGGAAACAAAACTGAATCATACTGAACTAAACTCTCTTTCAAAAATTATAAAAAGAAAAAAAAATAAGTCACTTGATCTCTGTAACAACAATTTTTTAACATACCAATGCATTAATAAACTTTGAAAAAATGCAACCGTTTATCCTCTTCCCCATACATGTACCTACACCTTACCCCCATTCCTCTTTAATACACCTTTTATTTCTATACTAATGTTGTACGAAATCCGTCGGAAAGGGGGAGGGGATTGGTTGTTATGACACGTGATGGGAGTGTTTGTTGCTAAGCAAGCGAGCCTGTAGAATATAAGCAGTTATTTTTTTTTTTCGTTGTTTAATCTAAGAAAGAAATTAAAATAATGATTTTCCGCAAAGATTAAACTGATTATTTTGCAGTTGAAGAAATTTTTTTTAATTTATTATCCGGCGATGCTGATTTTATTAAGCGGCAGTTTTAACAGAAGTTGTATTAATTAGATTCCGGTACTCAAAATCTGATCACGGTTGATTTTATTAAACAGCAGATACTGTATAAGATTTACTTTGTACTACATACGATGGGTAAGTAATAGTAATAATATTTTACCATAAATCGTGTTTTAAAGATGAAAAATAATCCAGGCGTTTTAAACTTAGTTTCATACTTCTAAACAGTAAATGTAAGAAAAAAAAAAAGAATTGTATTTTAGTTTTAACGACCCAATACTCCGTCATTTCGACTTATCAAATTACAGATTTTATTTCTTGCACCTATTTAATATTTAATTTATTTAAGATTTATACTAACTAAACTAGGTCTGAATTTAGATACGCAGTCTAAAGAAGAGTGGAAATATTTTAAAAGACTTGCACCCATAACCATTCATAAATGTTAATTTCTGTTCACTTAAAAAATAAATAAAAATTAAAAATAAAAATGACAATATTATTTTATTTTATCAACAGATGGCAGCACGAAAATTATGGAGGCAAAGTTCATTGTGAAAAGTGAAAAATGAAAACTAAAGTAAAAACTGAAATCCTCAAAAGAAATGTTGTTATTTTTTTAAAAGTATGTTATGGTTTAATTTATTTTTTGACCATTTTGATTTGAAAAGCTATGTTCAAACTTAGATTTAAAAAGTATGTAAACTATGCTATTTAAAAAAAGGGATTTCGAAATTGCAATTGTGCAAAGAAATGAGGTTTATTAAATATATTTTGGTATATTAATTTTATTTAGTCTAAAAAATAATAAATAAAGTTAAAAAATTTTTTCAATTTGTTTAAATAAATCGCCATTTTCATTCTGATCCTTTGCATTATTAAATGCAAGAAGATATCTGAAGAATACATTGAAAACTTTATAATAGATGGCAGCACCAAAAATGCCATGCATGATAGTATCATAATTTGTAAAGCTTTGTAAGAAGAAGTTAAGGAAAAGGACTAAAAAAACAGAAAAAAAGGAAAATTATTAATAACTAATCCATGCACAATTTACAATAACTGAGTACATAAAATATTACTAATAAAAAAATTCCTTCAAAAAGTCTAACATTTTTATAGCTTCGGTTTGTCTGATTCTGTGGCCGTCAGTATTGAATTCACTTTTCTTCGGGATTGATTTCTGTGCTCTGGGGGACATTATGCAGTTACTTTTTTTTTTTTTTTTTTTTTTTTTTTTTTTTTTTTTTTTTTAATTATTGAAAACGCAAAATCTCAAATCTTCCCGGGAGAGGGGAAATTGTTCCCACCCGGGCCGCCCCATGGATTCATAACTGCTGAATTCACTTTTCTTCGGGATTGATTTCTGCGCTCTGGGGGACATTATGCAGTTTCCATTTTTTTTTTTTTTTTTTTTTAACCATTGAAAACACAAAATCTCAAATCTTCCCGGGGAGGGGGTAGGAAGGATTGTTCCCACCCGGGCCGCCCCATGGATTCATAATTGCTGAATTCACTTTTCTTCGGCATTGATTTCTATGCTCTGGGGGACATTATGCAGTTCCGATTTTTTTTTTTTTTAACCATTGAAAACACAAAATCTCAAATTTTTCCGGAGGGGGGGGGGAGGAAGTATTGTTTTCACCCGGGCCGCCCCATGGATTAATAACTGTTGAATTCACTTTTTTTCGGGATTGATTTCTATGCTCTGGGGGACATTATGCAGTTCCGATTTTTTTTAAGCTATTGAAAACACAAAATCTGAAATCTTACCGGGGGGGGGGGGGGAAGAATTGTTCCCACCCGGGCCGCCCATGAATTCATAACTGCTGAATTCACTTTTCTTCGGGATTGATTTCTGTGCTCTGGGGGACATTATGCAGTTCCGATTTTTTTTTTAACCATTGAAAACACAAAATCTCAAATCTTTCCGGAGGGGGGGGGGAGGAAGGATTGTTCCCATCCGGGCCGCCCTATGGATTCATAACTGCTGAATTCACTTTTCTTCGGGATTGATTTCTATGCTCTGGGGGACGTTATGCAGTTCCGATTTTTTTAAGCTATTGAAAACAGAAAATCTCAAATCTTCCCGGGGGGGGGGAAGAATTGTTCCCACCCGGGCCGCCCATGGATTCATAACTGCTGAATTCACTTTTCTTCGGGATTGATTTCTGTGCTCTGGGGGACATTATGCAGTTCCAAATTTTTTTTAACCATTGAAAACACAAAATCTCAAATCTTCCCGGGGGGGAGGAAGGATTGTTCCCACCCGGGCCGCCCCATGGATTCATAACTGCTGAACTCACTTTTCTTCGGGATTGATTTCTATGCTCTGGGGGACGTTATGCAGTTCCGATTTTTTTAAGCTATTGAAAACACAAAATCTCAAATCTTCCCGGGGGGGGGGAAGAATTGTTCCCACCCGGGCCGCCCATGGATTCATAACTGCTGAATTCACTTCTCTTCGGGATTGATTTCTATGCTCTGGGGGACAATATGCAGTTCCGATTTTTTTTTTTTAACCATTGGAAACACAAAATCTCAAATCTTTCCGGAGGGGGGGGAGGAAGTATTGTTTTCACCCGGGCCGCCCCATGGATACATAACTGCTGAATTCACTTTTCTTCGGGATTGATTTCTGTGCTCTGGGGGACATTATGCAGTTCCGATTTTTTTTTAAACCATTGAAAACACAAAATCTCAAATCTTTCCGGAAGGGGGGGGGAAGAATTGTTCCCACAGGGGCCGCCCCATGGATTCATAACTGCTGAATTCACTTTTCTTCGGGATTGATTTCTATGCTCTGGGGGACATTATGCAGTTCCGATTTTTTTTAAGCTATTGAAAACACAAAATCTCAAATTTTTCCGGAGGGGGGGGGGAAAGGATTGTTCCCACCCGGGCCGCCCCATGGATTCATAACTGTTGAATTCACTTTTCTTCGGGATTGATTTCTATGCTCTGGGGGACATTATGCAGTTCCGATTTTTTTAAAGCTATTGAAAACACAAAATCTCAAATCTTCCCGTGGGGGGGGGGGGGAATTGTTCCCACCCGGTCCGCCCATGGATTCATAACTGCTGAATTCACTTTTCTTAGGGATTGATTTCTGCGCTCTGGGGTACATTATGCAGTTCCGATTTTTTTTTTTTTTTTAACCATTGAAAACACAAAATCTCAAATCTTTCCGGAGGGGGGGGGGTTTGTTCCCACCCGGGCCGCCCCATGGATTCATAACTGGTGGCCGTATTGGATATTATTTAGTCTGGGCTGGAGTAAATGTTTTTTCGTCTGTATTAATGAGTAGCTTGTGCACTGAATTAGGCATACAGAACCAGGGATATAGTTCAACGAATCTACGAGCTGTTTGTAAAAAAAATAAATCTTCAAAATAAATTAAATAAATGATATGGCTACATGAAATTACTTATGACGTAGAATAGTTTGATCAAATCTTCGCCTACGATCGTTATAGAAGTAGAAATAGTTGCGTTTTTAAAGAATCGTCAAGCTGCCTTGCCACCATTTATGTTTCTAAATACGGGCTTTGATTTGTGAACGTGAAGACGTAATTGTAAGCGAAACCTTTTTTAGGTGCGTTCGTAATTATGTAAATACGTAGCACCTATTGTTGTCGCTCAGTCCGTCCGTCTGTCCGTCTGTCTGTCTGTCCGTCTGTCCGCACATATAACAACTCAAAAACTACCCAACCGAATCGTTTGAAAT
This sequence comes from Maratus speculifer, assembly GCA_964019185.1. Taxonomy (NCBI): domain Eukaryota; kingdom Metazoa; phylum Arthropoda; class Arachnida; order Araneae; family Salticidae; genus Maratus; species Maratus speculifer. Next base: position 38,048,469 of record OZ025294.1, read on the forward strand.
TTAAAATACATAATTATAACATAATTTTGTCGAGTCATTTCAAATTTTATGAAAATCGGATGGATAGATCAATTACAGGGACAATCAAAATTATTCCGTTACATTACGGTCAATAGGGAAAAAAAAGTTTCAAATGCATTTTAATCGTTTGAAATTTAAAACATATAATTATTGCGTAATTTTGTCGAGTCATTTCAAATGTTATGAAAATCGGATGCATAGATCAATTACAGGGACAAACAAAAGGATTCCGTTACATTACGGTCAATGCGGAAAAAGTTTTAAATGCATTTTAATGATGTTATACTCATTCGAACATAATAGAATTGGCATGAATCTATGAAATATATACTAAAATATGCATTCTGTACAATCTGTTATGCAAAGAATTTTTACTATTAAATTACATGGCCACACAAAAGTATTCCATTACATAATGCTATGCGGGGAAACATTGTTTGGGACGTGTTTTAATTATATTCAACTATTTCACATTTTATGAATAAGATATACGTTGCTGAGGTGTAATAAAAATTATTTCCTGCATATTTACAGAAACGTAAAGATTTCGACTACTATACTGTATCCAGTGTACGCTCCACTATAGCAGCAAGATCTGAATATTTTTAAAACTTCGTTATCATACGTACGCACCTCATTTGCTACGTTCACTTGCAATTTCCAACTTGTTTATATTTTGTTTTGCAAGTTCAATTTTCTTGTTCTCATGCGGAGTACACGCTTGCCATCAGTGTTGAATTCAGGGGGTTTCCAAGGCAGGGGGAGGGGGGCATTCCCTCCGAAGTAATGAAATGTCCCTCCCCGGAAAATTTGAGATTTGTGGCTTAAAGTGGTCAAAAAGGGCAATTACCCCCCCCCCCCTCGAACTCTAGAATGTCCTCCCCGGAGCCTCAGAAATCCCTCCCGGAAAAAAGTGTCTGAATTCAACACTGCTTGCCATTTTTTTATCCAGTTTGTATGCCAGATGTAAGCAACTCTCAAAACATGGTAGCATGTGACGTGGACATTCCAAAATTGTAAATGACTTTCATTCATTTTTAATAAAAAAAAAAAAAAAAAAAAAAAAAAAAAAAAAAAAAAAATAGGTAAGAATTTTTATCGGTAAGAAGTTGTTTTGTGGTTGAATGACACACGTAGATAGCAACGTTGAGTATTACACTAATTCGTAATTAAGACTATTTCATCTCTATCAGTAATTTTATTATATGGAATAAATTTATTTTTCTGATATTTAGTATCATCTGTTTCATTGATGGCAGCTTCCGTATTTTCGAGCAAAATATTAATCTTGTTGGGCCTAGTGAAATGAAGATCTCGGGTTTTTCAAGATAACAATTTATGAATTGTTCACAACATTTATGTATTTTAATAGCACGGGAGAAGTGAAAAATATATCAGAAAGTAATTTCCTACCATCGCTATCGCTAAATGTTTTGTTTAAAAGTACTTTGACCAGATTTGCCATGACATCTTCACTTGCAAATCAAATCCAGATTAATGTACTCGGAAATAGGATTTCTAGTTACACCCATTCGCATTAATAAAATATAGCAGTACAAATATAGTACGTACAATATTGTGTAATCAAGGGAATATGGATACAGCCCCTCATCTTTTTGTTTCATTTTGGGAATACCGGATTTTGATCTTATTCTATCGACGATCATTTTCAGAATTTTCAAGCTATGTTTTTGAGACTTTCGCAAAAGTTGCTCTACACATTTAACTAAAATAATATGCAAATGAAATTTCAATGAAATCGTTGAAGCATGCGCTGTAAAAAAATTATTTTGTAAACCTGCTCATTTGACAAACAATTTTTATTATTTTTTAATTCTGATTACAGGATGTTATGTACAGTGTTGATTGTCATATTATCTGAAAAGAATATTGTGTATTATGAAGAACTCTGCAAATTATAAGCAAAAAACTTTGAAAAATTTGGGATCGTTTTTATAAAAATCTTAATTTCTTTACGAGTTTACATGCTATCATCATACAAATGAACAGAGTTTATTAAAATAAGCCGCTTAATCATAATACTGACTGAAGTGTTTTGCTTCATTAGTTATGACAGGGTTATTTAAAAGACCTTCGTTCTTTTTCGATTTGTTGACGGTCCCCTGTTGGATTTCGGGGAAAATATATGACGTGTACTATTTTGTTTACACACTTGGTGTTTCAGAAAAATTCCTTATGTATATTTCTAGATGTTTAACAAAACGTCTAAAATCGCAAGACTTTACACTCAGCAATATGATCTAGCAAAGATTGGCATTGACAAGAGAATGAACAAAATTATCACTCATAAAGATAAGAAAATGTAATTCTATCAAATTAATAATAGAAAATTATGCTCATTTTTTCATTACTTAACTTACTTATAAAATTAATTTATCTTTATAATAATAATATTTATTTGTAACGTAATTGGTAATAACCTATTACAAAATTGAACAATCCAAAAATTAAAAAAATATTTGACAGCCAAATTAATGTGAAAAATAATCAATTTCGGAATTTTTGAAGCGACCAAAACAGCGACATTTTCACTTACGGTTACCAAAATATGCGTGGAATGCAGAATGGCAGTTTATGGCAGCTGATTTTTCATGAATTATTAGATAAGGGGCTGTGCATATACACTGTATGGCCATTAATTATTGGACACTTGCGATTTTAGACATTTTACTAAATACCTAGAAAAATACATGAGGAATCATCTCGAAACTCTTAGTGTATAAATATAATAGTATACGTCATACATCTCCGTGAAGATTTTTTACCGAAACTCCATAGGGGACCGTCAACAAATTAAAAAAGAATGAATATCTTTTGAATAACCCTGTCAAAACTAATGTAGCAAAAGCGCTCAAACTCTAGATTATGATTGAATGCCTTATTTTAATACACTGTGTTCATTTTTATGCAAATAGCATGCATACTCGCAGAGTAACTAAGGCTTTTATAAAAATGGTCCCAAATTTTTCCAAGTTTTTCCCTTATAATTTTCAGAGTTCTTAATATAAAATAATATTTTTTTCAAAAAATATGACAAACAACATTGCACACAGTACCCTGTAATGAGAATTAAAAAATAATAAAAATTGTATGAAAAATGAGTAGGTTTACTAAATAATTTTTTACTGCGCATGTGTCAGAGATATGAAAATTTCATTTGCATATTATGTTAGCTAAATGTATAGAGCAACTTTTGTAAAAGTCTCAAAATCATAGCTTGAAAATTCTGAAAGTAATCGTCTATAGAAAAGGGACAAAATCCGTTGTTACCAAAATGAAGCAAAAAAATGAGGGATTTTATACAAATGTAATAGTACATTCCGTATTGTGTATTCTATGTTGACACTAATCAAGGAATATATGGATACAACCGCTCTTGTTTTTGCTTCATTTTGAGAATAACGGATTTTCAACTTATCCAATTGGCGATTATTTTGTCATGGTGAGTTTTCACCACTTTTCACAGTGGTTACTTCACAGTAGGGTCTCTGTTACCATTTGACAAAGTCTTGTGACAGAAAGTCACCATATGACTTTAATGTGTCATTATTTGGTTATTTATAATAATGCAACATTCACAATGATTTTGAAATTGAGCCTCCAAATGATAGTCACATGAAAGTCTCAATAAAACGACACTGTAAAGTTACCTGGTGACTCGTCACAAAGCAGCAGTCGCAGTGACCTGAGAGTGGAGTCACATATAGTAGTCATTTGAGACTCATAAAATAGACGCATGGAATTTCCTGTTTTTTGTTTCGCCGTAGTGACTGTGAGACTCTTGTGACCATGTGTGACCTGAATGAGATGTTATATGGATTAGCTGCTATGCAGGGATAGTAATTATTGGAATTATATTATTTTTTGTTGAATGTACGCGTGAAAATTATCGTTTGAAAATCCTTTCGTCCTTAAATTTTGCACACCAGTGTCTAAACAATTAATCTTGATAAAAAAATTGAGTATCAAAAAGAGTCATAGAATTTTATTTCAAATCAGTTCTCGATTTAATACACAAAGCTCAAAGTACAGCATGAAATAACTTTCGGTTATTGCCCTTATTTTTCGGATAACTAATTGTACAGAATGATCGTTCGAAGACCCAATAAACGTGCGTAATCGTTTGCCGCCAGACGAACTTTTGATAACCGCAGCTGATACAACACTCTTCGACAACCCCTACTTCCGAGAAAATTAGCTGTGTGTGGCGCAAGTTCCGGTTAAATGAGGATTTAAATAGAGTTTTTATCAACCCTTTGCAGCTGTATCACTAGTTTTTTTCCAAGTTATCAAAATGGGTAAAGAGAAGAATTAATTGTTTTGTCGTTGCTCTTTGCTTAACCGAAAAAAAGCAAGAACGAAAAATCACATAATAAAACACTTTCCAACACATTCAGAATACTGTAATAAAAATTTGCAGTTCATTAAAACTGTTCTCAACTGCTCCGCTCAACAAGTGCAAAACGCTTTGACACATTTACAAAATCATTTTTAACGGAAAGATATAAAATTGAAAAGCCTGACCGTGGAGGTGATATGGAATCTAACTCAGTTTTCTAATAGATAATATTTCGTATGAAATACTACCTGTTGGCGTCGTCGTTCGCACATTGGAATTTCTATTAAAATTTTTGCAGATTTACTCAGATCATGTCTTTTAGACCACATAACTACCATCAGTAAAAAAAGTTTATATGTATATAAATCATTAATTGTAAAATAATATATGAACCTTTGAATTTAATACAAAATTATCACATTGAAACATGGAAGAAAAAATTAAAATAAAAACAAATGAAATTTGCAGAATCAAAGCAGAATCATCTGGCCCACAAATACTTTGGAACTACAAATAAAGTGTGTGGTTTCATATTCGCATTAGACATGAAAAAATACAATAATATGAATTTTGACACAAATAGACCTACAAACACACATAAAACAAGGAATTAAATAGAGAAAAAACAGTAATAATAAATCATATTGTCCGACTACTTATAGCTTTACTTTATTTGTTTACATTAGAAAGTTTCCCAGGCTATAGAGTCGGATTGTTTTAGAAGACATAAAAGTCTATAAACATAAGGTAATAACGACACTTTATTTATAGTTAAAGCATGATAAATACATTGTTAATCTTCCAATACATTTATTGGGATTCTGATTAATAATATAACACAGGATTTTTAAGGATGCCTAACTTTACAGATATATAATTTAATTCGCATACAAAAAGGTTGCTCAAAATACTCAAGAAGGAACCCGCTCACCTCTTTGATTCACTAGGAAGTCCCCGTCGGGCATCAGGCACATCCCCATCGGTGCTCATATCCAAACCACCAACTTCTTCTCTATCCCAGGGAGAGCACAAAAACACAGTCCTGAAAGTCCGTTCTAATCTATCCTTAATTGCCCCGCTATTTCTCTCGACATCCTATTTTACTAACTTCTCCCTGCCTGAAAATCCCTCCTAAAAATCTTATCCTCCTATAAAATTTCTCTCTCTTGCATATCATTATAATTTTTCAAGTAACGCGCAACTTCATATGCAGGTGGTCTGAAAACACATCCTAGTAAACAACTAAACCCCTTTTACGATGTAATGTGAGAATCGTGTTACCGAAATGCGACATTTTTTCAGCTAACATGTTAATCCCACTACTAAATTTGCAGACATTCAAAAACCACAGTGAACATATTTATTTCTTTGAACTCCCATATGCGCGAAGATTCTTACTCTTGTTTACTGGAAATTCAATCTTTTCCAGTCTAACTTATAAACATTTTTGACAAATTTATTGGCTAACTGACTGTTTAGCTGGAGTTCTGTAACCCCTCACCAAACACCCCGTTTCACAAGTGTCGTTAAATCGTTTAAATTCTATCCTTTTGACGACTTCCCGCATGCACATGAACCTCAAACTCTCTGGTGTGGTCCAAATCCTGCATTCTTATATAATATGTCTTTTATTTTTTCACTGTACTGTATTACTCCAGTGGGCCGCGCAAATGTGTCGGGTTTATCCTGACAGCACGCACCCCCCACTTTAAAATTTCGATTTTTTAAGGAAATGGTAGGTATCATTTACATCTTATAAATAATTAGAATGCTAAATTTCATGCATATAGTCCCTTCAACAACACAAAAATCGCATTTTTAGAAAGCTTTTTGCTCCTGCATTCCCTTTGAATTTGGGGTATTGACATAGGATACAGCGTATGTTTTATTCGGAACGAACACCATAATTCTGGTACCATTACTTTTGAAATCGGTTCGGTAGCTCCAGAAATTATCCCTTACAAACATTGGAATTACCTGTAACAACCAACCAACCAACCAACCAACCAGCGAACACCCACCTTCTAACCAACAAATTAACCAATCAACCAACAAACCAACAAACCAACCAACCAACACTAACCTTCTAACCAAGAGACAAATTACACAAGCAACCAACAAATCATCCAACCATCCAATTAACAAACAAACCAAGCACTCACGCAACCCCCCATTTAAAATTTCGACTTTTTAATGAAATGGTAGATATCATTTACATCTTATAAGTGATTAGAATGCTAAATTTCATGCATATAGTCCGTTCAGCAACACAAAAATTGCACTTTTAGAACGCTTTTTGCTGTACTCCTCCTTTGAATTTAATATATGACATAAGATATAGCCTGTGTTTGATTCCGAACGAACACCATAATTTTGGTACCATTACTTTTGAAATCGGTTCGATAGTTCCAAAGATTATCCCATACAAACATTGTAATTATCCGTAACAACCAACTAACCAACCAACTTCAACCTTCTAACCAACAAACAAATTAACCAATCAACCAACAAAAAACCAACCAATCAACCAACCATCTAACAAACAAATTAACCAACCAACCAATCAACCAACAAACCAACCAACCATCCTATCAACAAACAAACCAAGTACGCACGCATCCCCCACTTTAAAATTTCGACTTTTTAAGGAAATGGTAGATATTATTTACATCTTATAAGTAATTAGAATGCTAAATTTCATGCATATAGTCTCTTCAACAACACAAAAATCGCATTTTTAGAAAGCTTTTTGCTTCTGCATTCCCTTTGACTTTGTGGTATTGACATAGGATACAGCCTATGTTTAATTCCGAACGAACACCATAATTCTAGTACCATTACTTTTGAAATCGGTTCAGTAGTTCCAGAAATTATCCCTTACAAACATTGGTATTATCCGTAACAACCAACCAACCAGCGAACACCAACCTTCTAACCAACAAATTAACCAATCAACCAACAAGCCAACCAACCAACCAACACTAACCTTTTAACCAACAGAGAAATTACACAACCAACCAACAAACTAACAAACCATCCAATCATTCAATTAACAAACAAACCAAGCACTCACGCATCCCCCCCTTTAAAATTTCGACTTTTTAAGGAAATGGTAGATATCATTTACATCTTATAAGTAATTAGAATGCTAAATTTCATGCATATAGTCCCTTCAACAACACAAAAATCGCATTTTTACAAAGCTTTTTGCTCCTGCATTCCCTTTGAATTTGTGGTATTGACATAGGATACAGCCTATGTTTAATTCCGAACGAACACCATAATTCTAGTACCATTACTTTTGAAATCGGTTCAGTAGTTCCAGAAATTATCCCTTACAAACATTGGAATTATCCGTAACAACCAACCAACCAACCAACCAGCGAACACCCACCTTCTAACCAACAAATTAACCAATCAACCAACAAACCAACAAACCAACCAACCAACACTAACCTTCTAACCAAGAGACAAATTACACAAGCAACCAACAAATCATCCAACCATCCAATTAACAAACAAACCAAGCACTCACGCAACCCCCCATTTAAAATTTCGACTTTTTAATGAAATGGTAGATATCATTTACATCTTATAAGTGATTAGAATGCTAAATTTCATGCATATAGTCCGTTCAGCAACACAAAAATTGCACTTTTAGAACGCTTTTTGCTGTACTCCTCCTTTGAATTTAATATATGACATAAGATATAGCCTGTGTTTGATTCCGAACGAACACCATAATTTTGGTACCATTACTTTTGAAATCGGTTCGATAGTTCCAAAGATTATCCCATACAAACATTGTAATTATCCGTAACAACCAACTAACCAACCAACTTCAACCTTCTAACCAACAAACAAATTAACCAATCAACCAACAAAAAAACCAACCAATCAACCAACCATCTAACAAACAAATTAACCAACCAACCAATCAACCAACAAACCAACCAACCATCCAATCAACAAACAAACCAAGTACGCACGCATCCCTCACTTTAAAATTTCGACTTTTTAAGGAAATGGTAGATATTATTTACATCTTATAAGTAATTAGAATGCTAAATTTCATGCATATAGTCTCTTCAACAACACAAAAATCGCATTTTTAGAAAGCTTTTTGCTTCTGCATTCCCTTTGACTTTGTGGTATTGACATAGGATACAGCCTATGTTTAATTCCGAACGAACACCATAATTTTAGTACCATTACTTTTGAAATCGGTTCAGTAGTTCCAGAAATTATCCCTTACAAACATTGGTATTATCCGTAACAACCAACCAACCAGCGAACACCAACCTTCTAACCAACAAATTAACCAATCAACCAACAAACCAACCAACCAACCAACACTAACCTTTTAACCAACAGAGAAATTACACAATCAACCACCAAACTAACAAACCATCCAGTCATTCAATTAACAAACAAACCAAGCACTCACGCATCCCCCCCCTTTAAAATTTCAACTTTTTAAGGAAATGGTAGATATCATTTACATCTTATAAGTAATTAGAATGCTAAATTTCATGCATATAGTCCCTTCAACAACACAAAAATCGCATTTTTACAAAGCTTTTTGCTCCTGCATTCCCTTTGAATTTGTGGTATTGACATAGGATACAGCCTATGTTTAATTCCGAACGAACACCATAATTCTAGTACCATTACTTTTGAAATCGGTTCAGTAGTTCCAGAAATTATCCCTTACAAACATTGGAATTATCCGTAACAACCAACCAACCAACCAACCAACCAACCAACCAACCAACCAGCGAACACCAACCTTCTAACCAACAAATTAACCAATCAACCAACAAACCAATAAACCAACCAACCAACCAACACTAACCTTCTAACCAACAGACAAATTACACAACCAACCAACAAACCATCCAACAATCCAATTAACAAACAAACCAAGCACTCACGCATCCCCCCCATTAAAATTTCGACTTTTTAAGGAAATGGTAGATATCATTTACATCTTATAAGTAATTAGAATGCTAAATTTCATGCATAAAGTCCCTTCAGTGTGGTGTGGTGTATTTTTGTCGGCCGATTATCTACGCTATGGGATATAGGCCCTATGGGGTGGGTTGCCCTCCGTGGGGGTCTTTCTAAGGGAACCTAACCCGTATTTACGCAAGTTTCGAAGAAAACCACGGAAAACTTCGAACGGTTAGGCCGACGGTCGCGATTGGGTTCGAACCCAGCACCTACCGTCTACCAGTTTGGAGGTCAGAACCTCGCGGCCACTGGTCGGGCCTAAAGTCCCTTCAGAAACACAAAATCGCATTTTTAGCTTTTTGCTCTTGCACCCCTTTGAATTTGTGGTATCGGCATAAGATACAGCCTACATTTGATTCCGAACAAACACCATAATTCTGGTACTATTACTTTTGAAATCGGTTAGGTAGTTCCAGAGATTATCCCTTACAAACATTGGAACTGTTCGTAACAACCAACAAACCAGCCAACCAGCCAACACCAACCTTCTAAACAACAAATTAACCAATCAACCAACAAACCAACAAACCAACACCAACCTTCTAACCAACAAACAAATTAATCAATCAACCAACAAACCAACCAACCATCCAACTAACAAACAAACCATGTACGCACGCATCCCCCAGTTTAAAATTTCGACTTTTTAAGGGAATGGTAGATATCATTTACATTTTATAAGTAATTAGAATGCTAAATTTCATGCATATAGTCCCTTGAACAACACAAAAATCGCATTTTTAGAACGCTTTGTGCTCCTGCACCCCCTTAGAATTTGTGGTATCGACATAAGATACAGCCCATGTTTGATTCCGAAAGAACACCATAATTCTGGTACCATTACTTTTGAAATCGGTTCGGTAGTTCCAGAGATTATCCCTTACAAACATTGGAATTATCCGTAACAACCAACCAACTACCCAACACCAACCTTCTAACCAACAAATTAACCAATCAACCAACAAACCAACCAACCAGCAAACCAACACCAAACTTCTAACCAACAAACAAATTAAACAATTAAGGGAGACCCCTACTCCATTTTCGGCCAAAAATCATCAAAAGTTCAAAAAAAAAATTTTCTCAGAAAACGATAAAATACATATTTGCGAATATCCACACTGTTAAAAAAAACCTGAATATTCAGGAAATAATTTCCTGATTTTAACAGAAAATGCCCGCAAACATTCAATAATGGAAAATTTCTCTAAGAATCTCTAAGGAAAGGGAAAGTTCCCGTTAATAATGAAATAGAATAATGAAAATGGAAACTTTCCATTCACATGGTTGCCATAAGTGGTGTTACTGATTTAGAATTGGCGATGGTTCACACAATTTTGATACATTTTTATATGAATTTTAGTATAACATTTGCTTAAATATTATAACAAAATAAAGTTCCAACGTTACAAACCTGAAGTTATTAACCTTCTATCGTTTGAAAACATTTTTATTCATTGTATACTCTTTGCATAATTTAAAAGTTTTATTTATTTATTTTTTATTATTTTTTTAATTTGCTAAATTTAACATATATTGCCATGTTTATCATTTGCCATTTCCATTTTACTGACTTGTTAAATTATTGTAACAATTTTACATTGATATCCACTAAAATCCAAATTTTACGCATAATTTCATGCAAAAAAACTTCGAACCGAAAATCGAAAAAAAAAAAAAAAAGAAAAAGAAAAATCACTAATATGGATATGGAAGAAAAACTAACAACCGTTATTTTCCAAAATGCAGAAGTTTCGGAAGCAAGACTAATTTAATAGAAATAAAAACGAAACCGCGATATGTTTTTTTTTTTTCTTTCTTTCTTTCCTACCGCTTTTTTTTTTCAGCTTTCGCCAAGTAACCCTGCATGAATGCCAAGTACCAAAAGAACCGCCAAATACAGAGACGCTTGAATTTTTCCGGTCATTCTGATGGTCAGCGCTTTGTTTACATCTCTTTGTTAAAAAAATATTAAGTTATATCTCCATTTTCAAGTTAAGTTTTATAAGGTAAGTGTATCATTTTATACATTTATTATTTTAACTATTATAATTTTTTATATTGTAAACTTATGACAGTAATATCCTTCTTTTTGTTTTCTAACAAAGAAACAAAGATTACTGTCAAAATTGATGCGTTCATGCTTTTGACAATGAATTGCAAAAGTGTTCTTAAGGTTACAGCGCCCCAATTAATATGCGAATATAAATTATGTTTTTTTACTTTAATGCATTTTAAGGGAGTAGTGTAGATACCATGGACCCCGCCAAGCTTGGCAGTAAAACAGGTTTAAGTAAGCGATAAAGACTTAAGGATGGTCAGAGCGATAACTTGCTTTGCGTGGTTGAATAATGCTAGCCAATAAGTACGCCAATAGATACGTCATTGTGTTTCTGTCAAAGAACGTAGAGATCGCTTTATTTTATTTTCTTTGTTAGGAGTAGGAGAGTGGTAAAAGGGAATGACTATTGATAAGAGATGCGATTATAGACAACGATAAATAAGAAGCATGAATTACAATCCATTAGATAGGCAGATTTTAACTACGTTTTATTAGACAAGAATTTCACTTAATTTTTAAATTAATGCCAAAACTTTCAGTAATAATGATCAAAATGTGATAAGGTTTCAAGCAATCGAAAATTTGAAACAATTTTCATTTTTTTTTTTTTTTTTTATTATTGGAGCAAATTAGACCAATTAAAAACCCACTATTTTAGATTTTTTTTTTTTTTTTTTTTTTTTTTTTACTCATTTTATTTAGAATTTAATTTATATAATTTTTTAATTATATATAGAAAATATGGAAGAAAAGATTGTTGATTGAATCTGATTTTATTTTAAATCTATACTAATAAAGGAAAATATTTTGTCTGTGTGTGTGCGTGGCTAACGAAATCTACCGCACGTTAAAATCTGAAAATTTGGATGAGGAAAGTCCAAGAGGGCCTGGTGAACCAGAGGCTCAGATTTTTATTTATTTATTTTATTTTTATGATTTTTTGAAGACCTGCCCCTTTAAGTTTTTTGCCCTAAATTGTTAATAACTTCTCTCATTTTTTCCGATATTTTTCGTTTTGCGGGCCCTTTCTCCATTCACTTATTCTTTTATTTCTACATTCCAGTAAAGACCTTGGTGGCTAGCGGGGTCTGAGTAAGGCAGGGGCATGAGGGGCAATTGCCCCGGGCCCCCCGGCTTAAGGGGAAGGGGGCCCCCAAGGACAGATAAGTTTTTCGTTAAAACAGTGTCAAGTGATAAAAAATGGTCAAAAGTGACCAAAATTCTTTTTTTTTTTTTTTTTTTTTTTTTTTTTTCAATTTTAAGGCTTTTTCTTCTCCTAACCACTCTGTTTCCGAACCCAATGTCTCCATAAGGCCTCACATTTATCCTTACATTCATGTAATCTATAATTTCTTAAAGTTGTCTTTCTTCTGCTTTTATGTATATAGATGTGAATAGTACTTGGTACGAAATTTATGTACTCATACAATAGTTATGAATTTCAGTTTTAATCACGTGAGTATAATTTACGAACAATTTTAAGATAGAAGGGGGCCCCCTAAAAATGCTTGCCCCAGGACCCCCCCCCCCCCCCCCCCACTGTCTTAGTCGGGCCCTGGTGGCCAGTCCAGTGTACAGTCTGAATGGGCTCATGTTTGGCCGGAGATCTGTACCTAGCCCAGTGCGGTGACCATCCCTTCCAAACCCAATGACGCAAATCCCCCCCCCCCCAAAAAAAAAAATCTTCATTCTTTAACATTGACCTCCCCCCCCCCCCCTAAACAGAATAACAATTGTAAAATATACTCTACTTATAATCTACTGCACATTCAAAAGATAGCGAGTTGAGCATAGCGGAATGAGTTCTTATTGCCCTTATCTAGAATTAAAGAAAAAAAGCACAGGAACATTTCTGGAAATTCAATGTTGAAAAAATTTAAAAGTGATATTAAAAGAATCAAGATTTACAAAAGATAGCGAGTTGAGTATAGCAAAATGAGTTCTTATTACCCTTATCTAGAATTTAAAGAAAGAAAACACAGGAACGATTCTGAAAATCCAATGTTGAAAATATTTAAAAGTGATATTAAAAAAAAAATCAAGATTTTTTTAACAGCAAAAAAAAAAAAAAAAAAAAAAAAAAAGGGAAATATTAAGAATTTAACCCCCCCCCCCCCAAAAAAAAAAAGAAAAAAGAAAAGTATTTTTTTTTCAAATTCTCCCCAAAAAAAACTAAATTGTATGACGCATTTTACATCACCAAACCCTTCTCTGGGCACCCCTGACTTAGCCCGACCGCGGACCGGAAAACCGGGTCCTAATTAAAAGCGGACCTACCATTTCGATAAAATATGGGACGTTTCCAATGAATATGACTTTCGCAAAAATAAATATAAATGTGCGTCACGAATCATTGCTAGTTTGACAGTAGAAGCGTGAAATGCCCAGCGTAGAGATCACCATCTTACTATTATATGATATCTGAGCCCGGGCTTAATTTTTTCAACAGACGCGTTCCAATCAATATCAGGCTTGTATTTTATTTCTACATAGTCGAGCCGGGCAGGAAGTTGACTTAATTGTTGTCAGCAGCGCCGTGCGAAAGGGGGGGGGGGAGGGGAGCCGCCCCGGCGCAGAGATTTAGAGAGCGCAAAATTTATAATACTAACATCCTGTTTGGTCTTTTACAAGAAAAATTTTGGAGGCGCTAAATTCTAAGTTGCCCCGGGCGCAATTTTCTCTTTACACGTCCCTGGTTGTCAAGATGTGTATAGCAGTTATAATTTCGAAAAAAAATATTAATATCAATAATTAATTTCTGTTAAAATGCTACTTCAGTCACCTGAAAAAACGCGCTCGCTAATGCTATTCCTAAGGATTTTTTTTTTTCTTTTAATATCACGTTTGCATTTTAATCTTTTTTTTTTTTTGGGGGGGGGGGGGGGATGGGATTGCTGAGATTGATCGCTACATTTGTCTTTTTTTACTTTTTCGACAGTGTTTGCAGATTCTTTTCAAGGGCATGCTTTTCGCTTTCGAAACCGGTTCCGAAAATGAAAGTATCCTCATTGAAAATATCTGTAAACAAAATCAAAAAAGTAAAAAAGGTCCTTTGTACAGATCTATCTCAGGTGGCAAATGCAAAATGAATTGTTTAAAAATAGTGAAATGCACAAAAATTTAAAAAATGTTGTTCGATTTAACAGATAATAGACAGTATTTTCTGCAGGTTCCATGCATTTATTCATGAAACATACTTCATTAACATGTCCATATTTTCTTAATAAAACAGAGACAAAATATGAGAATACTTTTATGCGTAAAGTATATTTTTATTTTATACCAAACTGTTCTTTTGATAATATTAAATTTAATTTTTCGTTTACCAACCTTTTTTATAAGTATTAAGCAATTTTTTCTACTGTATAATTTCATTATCGGGCTTTTGTTCTTGATGCCGTAAAATGTTTCTGGCTCAGGCGGGACCGAGCTGTGGAATAAGAGACCGAATTTATCTCTAGTCCGTACTGACCAAAATTTCCCTGGTCGGGGTTCGGTTTGGAATGAAAGTTAAATTTCGATCCTTGTCCGTCCCAGCCTAGACGTATGAACGTGCCCGGGCCAGCCGAGTCGGCGAAATGGTTCCAAATTTTCTAACGGGTCAGCAAAATTAGAATAATTTTTCCAACAGGCCAGGCCAACAAACAAAATAAACGGGGGCCAAGCCGGCAAAAAAAAAAAAAAAAAAGAGGGCTATATGGGCCGAGTCGATAAAAAAGAATTAGCGGTCTACTGGTCCTTTATAAAGATTTAAGCAGGAACGTTAAAATATGAGTTATTTTCAATTATATGGATTTAATGAGAATAAGTATAAATGTGCGTCCGCAGCCGATACTAGTTTGGCAACATCAATATGGAAATGTAACTTTTACAGTGTAGAGATCAATATCGGAGAATTATATTGTGTGTAACCCGGGTTTAATATTTTTTTAGCAGGCTCGTACCGGACCGAGATCAGGCTTGCATTGTTTTTCTACATATAGACACATAGTTCTTTCTGATAAAGTAAATCGCTGAATAATTTTAAGGGTTTAATCGGTAAGCATAGAGGGGGGGACGGGGGATAACCTCTCTAAAATTAATTAAATAACTTTTTACGCAGAATTATCCGATTTGCTTCGAATTTTTGATACAGGTTCATTACTATAAGGCGTATCTGTGATTAGTTACAATATTTTTTTGCTATGCATAAATGGAAGAAACGGGCGATGATCTCCCCCCCCCCCCTCAAATTAAATAAATTGGTTTTTATGCAGAATTTTCCAATATATTAAAATATAAAACATAGGTTCTTTCTGATAAGATGATTCCCTGAATAGTTTTAATAGCTGTGTATAAAGGGGGGACGAGGGATAACCCCTCTTATATTAAATAAATGGCTTTTTACACAGAATTGTACGATTTGCTCCAATTTTGGATGTAAGTTCATTATGATAAGGCGTATTCCTGATTATTTATAGGGTTCTTTTGCAAATTAAAAGGAGAGGGGGTCAATTATTTCCCCCTTAAATTTTATAAATGGGTGTTTTATGCAGAATTATCGAATTTGCTTTAAATTTTGGATGTAGGCTCATTATGATAAAGAGAATCTGTGAATAGTTTCTGAAGTTCAATGGCTAAACATAAAGGAGAGGGATAACTCCTCTTAAATTATATAAATAGGTTTTGATGAATATATATATATATATTTTTTTGTTGTACCTCTACGGGGTGTGTTTGTGTGTGGGGGGGGGGGGACTGTCTACAAACTCCGAATTTATATTTTATATGTACATTTTTTTAAATATTTTTTATGATGGGATTTTTAATGATTTCAATTATATAAAATAATAATTATTATATTGTAATAATAATTATTATTAAATTACATATTAATGTTCTTTTTAAACTTTTACATTTATATAATATATACAATATAATAAATAATAATAATAATAATAATTAATAATAACAATAATAATAATAAATAATGCAAATTAAATATAATAAATTAAAAATAAATGTATAAATAAATATAATTAAATATTTAAAATTATACTCATTAACAGAAATCTATTTAAACAATGATAATAATTCTATTAACTCTAGTAAATCAATTAAAATGAATGTATGAATAAATATAAAAGAAATATTAAAAATTAGCTTCATTAGCAAGAATTGTTTAAAAAATGATAATATTTTATTAATTCATAATGAATCAATTATTATAAATGTTCAAATAAATAAAATTAAATATTCAAAATTAGTTTCATTAACAAGAATTTATTTTAAAAATGATAATATTTAATTAAGTGATAGGAAATTAATAAAAATTATTGTATAAATAAATTAAATTAAATATTAAAAATTAAACTCATTAACAAGAATTTGTTTAAAAATTAATAGTTTATTATCCGCCATTACTGACACTATTGTCATGTGCTGACACTATTGTTATGATATGTAGCGAGTCTGAAGGAGGTACACGACAATAGTGTCAGTAATGGCGGATAATAAAATATTATCATTTTTTAAATGAATTTTTGATAATCAGTATAATTTTTTATATTTAATTATATTTGTTTATAATTCATTTATAAATTTATTTATATTTAATTATATATTTTATTTACATTTATGTATTATTAATTCAGTATTAACTTATAAATTATTTATTATTTAATAATAATTATTATTTTTATAATTTACTTATTATATTATTATTTATTTATAATTATTATATTAATATATTAATTATTATATATAAAAATATGAAAATTATGTGAAAATGGCAACAAAAAGATAGTTAATCTGTTTTTTTTTTCCTTTACTCTTAGAAGAAATAGATTTCTTTTGTTGCCACGCTTACAAAAATAGTATTAAAAATTAGAAATAAATTAATATCTCAAAGATAAATTGAATACAGTATTCAAACAAATTGCATTTAAAAAGGCATTTTTCCCTTATACGAAGGTGTTAAAAATTAAATTGTGGGATGTTTAAAAATTTAAAAATTGACAGTAGCAAAAATTTCACTTCAAAACCGAATTTTCATTTCAAATTTCAAGTAGCCATTCGCAAAATGACGTATGCGTTACGCAATACGTTGGGCCTTTATATATATATATATATATAATTAACTTTTGTATGCCACGCTTCTTCTTAATTTCGACAAAATTCCCTAGCTATATTCCGTTTAAAAAAAAATGATGGCCGAGAAACAAAATACTTATAAATATAATTTCACTTTATAAATGTTTTTTTTCTAAATTTATTTCTTAAAATATTAAAAGTATCTATTCTCTTTTAAATGAAATTAAAAAATATATACATATATATTATCTTTTAGATTTTAAATTCTGAAAAATCGAAAAATTTTATAGCATTTTCTTTAAAAAAAAAAAAAAAAAAAAAAAAAAAAAAATTTGATTTTTACCGAAAAACGCAAGAACAGCTCAATTGCAAAAATTTTTAATAAAAGTGCCTGCAATATGACGTGTTTTCAAACAAAAATGAATTAAATATGTATCAGAAAGCAGCCTGTCTTTATCCTAGAGTAGCTTTCATCAACATTAATCTACAAATAAAATTATTTTAAAATAATGTTGGATGCATGTGTATATGCAAAAATTATTAAGTTCATACGTCTCCGATCCATGGAATACATTAATGACCATACGGACAATTTCATACATTAATTATTTATATATATCTATACAATGCACTTAAAAATGAAAAAATTCCCCTTATACTCGGGTTGCTTCGAGCTGGGCTGGGCTACTCTTACCAGCCCAGCCCCAAATTAAAGGAAAAAAAAAATATCTAGAGCTTGTTCAGATCTCTATGTAATCTCATGTATATCTCGATCAAGTCAAAAAGAGCCCCACAATTTAAAATTTCCGTAAGATTAATTTAAGTACGCATTTTTAGTTAGCGAAAGCTTTTGGTCTTTCATTTTCGTCATCGATAAATTATTCGGCGCTCGCATCATTATCAGAATATGCTAAAAGTAGTCTTTTCTTTTATTGTTTTTTTTTTTAAATTATAAAATTGGCTTGTTTTTTATAATCTTCTCTTTCCTGTGTCCTCCTGTTTCTATAATAATTCCGCACCTTTTTTCTCCAACATTTTGGTAATATAACTTTAAAATTAATATTGTTTAATACAGAAAAATCGGGATACCTAATTTGTATGATTTTCAATAAGATGTTATCTGTCAATATAGCTCGCATTAGGTGGTAGAGGATTAGTCGGTATAGTTCAATGTAAAACGATCGTAAAACTGTCAACATTAAAATTAATGCGAGCAAGGGAGACAAAAATGAACCTAGGTCCGATTTGTTTCGTTTTCCGCGAAGTAACTTGAGTTTTAATAGCAAAGGCGCCGCTTTCTTTTCTCTGATAAAGAATAAAGAGGCCGGACATAAGCTCTCCATGTGAAAATTCGGTACCCTTGAACAAAACACAAAGGCCCCTCAACCAAGCAATCTCAGTCCGTGAAGGACGAATGTTCCTGTTCCTAGAATGCAAGTGTAAACTGTCTTCCCCGTTATCCTAGAATTTGAAGTATTGCTATAAAACAAACTTCACAGATATGAAGCCCAACAATGAAGACGATAAACATTAAAAGGAAAAAATAATGTAATACGAATAATTGTTAGCGGGTATTAATACATAAAAATTTCCTTTCTCTATTTTTTGTAACTTTTAAACGTTAGAGAAAAAAAAAGAGGCTTTTTTTTTTTTTTTTTTTTTAATTTTTAGACAAGAATTTTTCTAGAAAGAAAGGGCTCTGAAATGACACTGTGCTTCCCATAGTTTCAAAAGTTAATCGGACTCTGATTGAAAGTGTTTATGAATTCCGATTATCCGATTATCGGATGTATTTCAAATTTTAAATAAAGTTTCTTTCTGATAAAATGAATCCCTGAATAGTTTACAGGGTTTAATGGTTAAATATAAAGGGAGGGACGGGGGATAATTCCTCTTAAAATAAATAAATGTCTTTTTACTCAGAATTATCAGATTTGCTTCGAGTTTTGGACAGAGGCTCATTATGATAAGACGTACCTCTAACTAGTTATGGGATTCTTTTGCTATTTAAAAAGGGGGGTTGATTATCCATCCACCCCCCTTAAATTAAATAAATTGTTTTCGTATGCACAATTATCCGATGTATTTCAAATTTTGGATATACGTTTCTTCTGATAAAGTGTATTCCTGAATAGTTTTAAGAGTTTAATGACTGAGTATAGAGTGGTGAAAGGGGGATTCCCTTCTTAAATTAAATAAATGATTTTTTGCACAGAATTATCCAATTTGCTTCAAATTTTGGATATAGATTCATTACAATAAGGCGTATCCATTATTAGTTAAAGGGTTCTTTTACTAATTAAAAAGACGAAGCGGGCGATTATTCCCCCCCCCCCCTCCTAAAAGGATTTTTTTTTTTTTTTTTTTTTTGCACAAGTATCTTGATGTATTTCAAATTTTGGGTATAGATTCTATCTGTTAAAGTGAATCCCTGAATAGTTTTAAGGGTTTAATGGCTAAATATAGAGGGGTGAATGGGGGATAACCCACAACTAATCAAGGATTCGCCTTATCATAATGAGCCTACATCCAAAATTTGAAGCAAATCGGATAATTCTGCATAAAAAGTCATTTATTTAATTTAAGGGGGGGGGGGGTATCCTCCATCCCCCCATCTCTATACTTAGCCATTAAACCCGTAAAACTATTCAGGGATTCACTTTATTAGAAAGAACGTATATCCAATATTTCAAATACATCATAAGAACAATTTATCTAATTTAGGGAGGGGGGAATAATCGCCCTTCGCCCTTTTTAATTAGTTAAGTAACCCCATAACTAATCAGAGATACGCTTTGTCAGAATGAGCCTACATCCGAAATTTGAAGCAACTGGGATAATTTTGTGTAAAAAGCCATTTATTTATTTGAAGGGGGTTATCCCGCGTTACCCCCCTCTATATTTAGCTATTAAACACTTAAAACTATTCCGGGATTCACTTTATGAGAAGGAACTTATATCCAAAATATGAAATACATCGGATAAGTGTGTATAAAAAAACATTTATCTAAATAAAGGGGGGGGGGGTAATAATCACTCGCACCCTTTTTTAATCAGCAAAAGAGCCCCATATTTAATCAGGGATATGACTTATCATAATGAACCTATAATCCATAATATGAAGCAAATCCGATAATTCTGTGTAAAAATCAATTTATTTAATTTAAGGGGGGGGGGGTTATATTCTATTCCCCTTCTATACTTAGCTAATAAAACCATTAAAACTATTCAGAAATTCGTCTTATCAGAAAGAAACTTCAATTAAAATTTGAAATACATCAGATAATTCTGCATAAAAAAAGAATAATAAATAACGAATAATAATAATGCATAAAAAAACCCAATGCGCCTTTTTCCGTGATTATCACGAAAACCTTCGAGCAAATTGATATATATATATACAGATAATCTACTAACAATACGAAATAAAAATGTAAAAAAATAATTTTGAGGTTTGGGGGTGGGGGAATGTATTTTAGAGTTGAGATCCTATCCTGGACAACTGCCTCGTTTATTCTTGCAATAATCAAGTCGATCGGACTTTTTTCAGACACAAATCATGATCGGCGCAGCCACTTCAGATAATAATGTGTTAAGCCTTTTTATAATATACAGGCTTATGCAATTTTTACTTTCTTCTATTTTTAAAAGAAAAAAGTATTGGATTAGAGAAAATTTTAGAATTTCGTTTTTCGACAGATTTACACGTTTTGAGGGTCGGAGAACACGAAAAACATGTTTTTTTTTATAAAATGTCTGTCTTTGACTCTGTCCGTTTTTCTGTAAATGGCATAAATGTTGTGGGTGCTTTAGCTCAAAAACTAATGCACGGACTTTGATAAAAATTTATATTCAGATAGTCACTTATATAAATTGTATGTTCCATGTGTATTATTGTCAGAGTTATTTTAGTACGCGATTTGTAAATAGGTGCACTTTTTTCCCGGGTTTGTTTTTTTATGAATTTTTTCCGACTATTGTGCGGTGTTTATTTAAGGCTATTCTTAAATCAGAAGATCAACTTTATCTTATAAGTTTTCATTTATGTTCAGAAATGCATAAAACTAGCAGGTGCTGTTGTTCAAAATCTGTCTATTCGCTAAATATTTAATCGAATATCTATTTATCTCACTCGCTTTCATCATCCCTTTTTTTGCAAATGCAAATATTAATAGATCCTTCAGCAAATAGTGTCAAAATGTTTTTTTGTGGAAGAATATACCCACTGAAATGGGTGTGAAAAACCTGTTTGTCACGAGATCAAAATCGCTTCTAACTAAATAAATAATTTATTGATCAAAAAATGGAAAACACAGCTCGATTCCAAATCACTTCCAGCAGGTTTTCTAATTTTATATATTTTCGTTAAAAATTGAATTTTTAAATGTGCCAAAACATTTTGCACGTAGCAAATGAAACCAGCCTTAATGAAACAATCACCACACACATTTTAATATAAATTTAAAGTTAGTACATAAATCCTCCTAATATTACCTATAACTTTTGGACTTAAATGTTTCATACGTGAATTATCACAATGCTAATTAAGTATAGAACCAACAGAGTGATAAATGTCTTAAAGACGACGATCGAGCCCGAAACCATTGGAATAGCGCTCCAAGTGCTCTTCCTATTAAACTATGAAATAGAGGTCTGCACGGGCCGAAATTGCCAGCCCAAGCCCGGCCCGAAAGTTAAAATTTTGGCCCGGGCCCGGCTCGGCCCGAACCAAAGACATACTGGCCCGACCCGGCCTGGCCCGAAAGTTAAAATTTCGGCCCGAGCCTGGCCCGAACGAAAAAAATATTGGCCCAACCCGGCCCGGTCCGAGAGTTAAAATTTCGGCCCGGCTCGGGTGAATTTCTACAGAACATTGATCTTTACTCTAACGGAAGAGTTCTGCCAAAAAAAACTTATCTTAGTCTTTTTTTTTCTCCCATGTTTATAATCTCTATTTATGGAGAAATGCCATAGGCTGCGATATTTACGCTTTTAATGAACCTTGTTTGTTGTATGTAAATGTTTCAGCTATCATTAGTATTATTAATGCATAAAAATATCTAAAAAGTGGTATATGGTAAAAGTAAAATCTTCTAAGACACTGAAAGAAAAAATACGTTTCCTTCTTAGCAAATGTAAATGTTAAATATATATGTATTTTTTCGCGTACTGTTGTATTCATTTTGCATGAATGAACAGTTTAAGAGAAGTTTGCAGTTTTCAGTTTAAACAAAAATTCCGTCATAATAATTTTTTTTTTTTTTTTTTTTAATGTGTTTAATTCTATTTTAAGACGCCTAGTGATCTACGATTCTTTAAAAAGAATGAATTCTAATATTTAATTGTAGAATAATGACGACTTAAAAGTACATGTCTATTTTGCAAAAAAATTTGGACCAAGCCAAATTTTACTGATTTATGGACAGACTTTTCCACGTCGAAAAAAGAATTTTCATACGGAAAGATTCAACAGGAACTAATTATTTAGGTCCGTGAAGATTAGGAAGAACAAAATTAGTATCGGCTTCGTACGAAAAAAATAAGTTAGACTTGGCCCGGCCCGATACTCCAGGAAAAAAAATTAAGGCCCGAGCCCGGCCCGAAAAGATTAGTGACTAGGCCGGTCCGGCCTGGCCCGGTCCGAATGCCTTTAATGAAAATCGGCCCGAACCCGGCCCGTGCAGACCTCTACTATGAAGACGACGCACAGCTTAAACGTAACCTTAAACGTAAACTCCATGCGTTGGTAAGGCTGCTACTTGCAGCACAAGATGAAATACTCTTCATGCGCACATAATCCTGCGGCGTAACATGCCCACAAAAAATCCCATCATCGGTGAACACATATTTTTAATTAATTTTTCAATTAATTTTCAGCGGTTGAAATTGTTGAATATTTAATACGTGAATTACCACAGTGCTAACAAAGCGTAGAACCAACAGAGTGAAAAAGACACATGAAGATATTTTTGCATCCTGTGCTGCCGTTGCAGCTTTACCATCTTATAAAGTCGGAAATGCTAAGTTGCGCATCGTTCTCGTAGCTTAAATGGTTGAGCACTTGGAGCGCTATTCCAAGGGCTCCGGTTTCGATCCCCGGTTTGGATATTTTTCACTCTGTTGGTTATACTCTTAGTTAGCATTGTGATAATTCAAGTATTAATATTCAAGAATTTCAAGCTTAATTTCATTGCTAAAAAAAATTGAAAAATTAATTAAAAATAACAAGACTTTTGTACTCACAAGTTTTTGATAAGATGAACTCCACTAATGGATGATAATACTAAAAGTATTCTCAAGTGATGAAAGCAATCTAGTTTGGAGAAAAAAAATTATCACATTATCGTTATTTTGATAAAAGCAACTATCACTGAAAAATTAAATAAATAAAAAGAATATTGCCCAATTAAACTGATGGCATTGAGCTCACTGGCTACGCATACTAATTATGAATCTAGGAAAAAAAGTGACCGGAAAAAAAGTTATCGGAAAAAAAGTGACCTAAATTACAAAAGCGGAAAAAAAGTGACACGGAAAAAAAGTGACAAGGAAAAAAAGTGACACGGAAAAAAAGTGACAGGGAAAAAAAGTGACAAGGATTGATTTTGGGGAATTATTATTGATTTTGGGGATTCATTGGTTAAATTTGAAAGGGGGATGGGGGGGGGAGGGCTCATAATTTAGGTAAATGGGTTTTTCATGCTGAATTAACTGTTTTGGTTCAATTTTTGGATATACGTTCATACTGAAAAGACGCTTGCCTGATTAGTTTTGGGAAGGGACGATTACCCCCCCCCATCCGTCCCCAGTTAGATGAATGGGTTTTTATGCAGAATTATCCAACGTGTGTCAAATTTGAATATACAGGGCCTGACTAAGGCAGGGGCATGCGGGGCAATTGCCCCGGGCCCCCGGTTTGAGGGGGGTCTCCAAGAAGAGAAAAGTTTATTGTTAAAAGAGGGCCAAATGATATAAAATAGCAAAATATTACCAAAATTCTTTTTTTTTTCAATTTTAAGGGGTCTTTTTTCTCCTACCCCCTTTGCTTCCCTGCCCCACGTTCCCTTAAAGTAATAGTTACATCATAAGAAAATTAATAGTTAAAATTATTTATCATCTGTTATTATGTATAAAGATGTGAAATATAAATACTGAAATCAGTACTTGGTACAAAATTTATGCATACATACAATAGGTTTGAATTTTAATTTTAGTCACTTGAGTATAATTCACAAACATTTTTAAGATAGAAGGGGGCCACTCTAATAATGTTTGCCCCAGGGCCCCCCACTGTCTAAGTCGGGCCCTGTGAATATAGGTTCTTTTCGATAAGGCTTATATATAGCATATAATACATGAAGAGTTTTAATGGTTATATATAGAGGGAGAACGGGGGATAACCTTTCTTAAATTAAATTAATAACTTTTTACGCATAATTATCCGATTTGCTTAGAATTTTGGACATAGATCCATTATGATAAGACGTATCTCTGATTAGTTATGGGGTTCTTCTGCTTATTATAAAGGGTGGGGGGCGAGCAATTATCTCCCCCTTAAACTAGATAAATAGGTTTTTATGCAGAATTACTCCATGTATTTCAAATTTTAAATATAGGTTCTTACTGATAAGGTGGATCCCTGAATAGTTTTAAGGATTTGATATCTAAGTATTGAAGGGGAATAGAATATAACCTACCTTAAATTAAATTACTTTTTACGCAGAATTATAGGATTTGCTACAATTTTGGATTATAGATTCATTATGATAAGGCGTATCCCTGATTACATATGGGGTTATTTTTCTAATTAAAAATTAAGGCGGGTGATTTTCCGATCCCCTTAAATTATATAAATTGTTTTTTATGTTCACTTATCCGATATATTTCATATTTTGGATATATGTTTTTTCTCATAAAATTAGTCCCAGAATAATTTTAAGGGTTTAATAGCTAAGTATACTGTCAGGTTCTGAGACCACCTCAGCTAAAGATTGGAATTTCCGTTATTTCTCTAACTTAATCTCTTTTATATTATACCGGCTATGTACTAGAATTTTCAAGGTGACATTCTTTCTTTGTTGAAGGGAGAATTGACAGGTAATCCTCTACAGGTGGTGAGTGAGAAAGAGGAGATTGCGGAGAGGCGTGTTCATCCGTCAGTGAGGTATGTGGAAGATGAGCTGACAAGCAGCATGTCACTAATCAAGAAAGGAATGTGGAATGTGTCCAATGGATACGCCCCAAAGGGAGTTGACATTGGGGAAACACCATGATTTGAGAAGAGCAAGTCTTATCTCAGATTAGTTCAGTTCGTATCTGGGTTCATACCTAGAGAGTAGTGTTGGACAGAGGTCCTGATAGGGTGTGCTCTGCGTTGTAGAGCGGAGGCAGTGCGTATCTGGAGAGCAAGGGACACAGACGTCCTGGTGTTTAGTGCTCTGGGCCGAGAAGTGCAGGCCGAGTATCCATGTGTTGGGAGATTCGAAAGTGATCTCCGATAAAGTTAATCTAACGTGCATTGAGTGTGAGGTGGAAGGTGTAATTCGAATAGTACACAGCCAACCTTTACTGTATTTAATTTAATGTTGAACCGGATCACATATATCCGAGTTGTAATTGTATATAATGGTAAATAGCGTATTTAGTGTATACATATATTCTAAATAAACTGTTAATTCAGTTAATTGACAGCGTCAATGTTCATTTACACAATCCTCACAGTGGGTGACCGATATCACCTAGTAATATCGGTGGTGGCAGCTATAACTACCACGGACTTTCTTCAAAGTTGTGCGGGCTGAGAGGAACGTCCGACATATACAGTGGGTGAACGGAGGATAACCCCCCTTAAATTAATAAATGGCTTTTTACGCAGAATTATCTTATTTGATTCAAACTTTGAATGTGCGTTCATTATGATAAGGCGAACTCCTGATTATTTGTGGGTTATCCCCCGTTCATCCCTCTATACTTAGCCATTAAACCCTTAAAACTATTCAGGGATTCACTTTATCAGGTAAAACCTATATCCAGAAGTTGAAATACGTTGGATAATTGTGGAAAAAAAAATCTTATTTAAAGAGTGGGGGATTAATCGCCCGCTTTCCCTTATTTAATTAGCAAAAGAACCCCATAATTAATCAGAGATACGCCTTCTTATAATGAATATACATCGAAAATTTGAAGCAAATCGGATAATTCTGCGCAAAAAGCCATTTATTTAATTTAAGGGTGTATTTCGATTCAAACTGCCTATTTTCCGATTTATTTTTAACTTCATTTTTACTCTCATATGCATCAAACTGGCAAATTGTCTGATTTAGAAAGTACACAAGGTGCCGTAATTGTCAATTCTTTGATAAATGCAGAAAATATTGCGAAAAAAGCAATCAAAAATGGCATTTTGAACAGATTTTCCCCTGGCGGGAGATCTGTGAACGAAAAAAAGGGTCATACTGAGAAGATAATTGTTTATAAATCAAATTCTAATGAATTGAGCGTAAAAATACAGCACATGGCACCTCGTACATCTCTTCAAAAATATCCTCAGCAAGTTTCATGTTTCTACTTTTGAAAATGTGTCTGAAATTGTATCGGAAAATTTCGAGCTGTTGAAGGTGGAAAAGCGTTCTTTTGAATACACCCTTAAGGGGGTTTATCCCCCGTTCTCCCTCTATACATAGCCATTAAACTCTTAAAACTATTCAGGAATTTACTTTATGAGAAAGATCCTACATCCAAAATTTGAAATAAATCGGATAAGTGTGCATATTTTTTTTAAATCTAATTTAAGGCCGGGGGTAGTAATCACCTGCCCCCTTTTTAATTAGCAAAAGAACCCCATAAATAATCAGAAATACGTCTTATCATAATTAACCCATGTCCAAAATTCGAAGCAAATCGGATAATTATTGGTAAAAAGCCATTAATTTAAGAAAGGTTATCCCCCGTTCCCCTTCTATACTTAACCATTAAACTCCTAAAACTCTTCAGGCACTTTATACTATATATAAGCCTTATCGAAAAGAACCTATATGCAAATTTGACACAAGTTGGATAATTCTGCATAAAAATCCATTCATCTAATTGAGGACGGAATTGGGGGGGGTGGGTAATCGTCCCTTCCCAAAACTAATCAGGCAAGCGTCTTTTCAGTATGAACGTATATCCAAAAATTGAACCAAAACAGTTAATTCAGCATGAAAAACCCATTTACCTAAATTATGAGCCTCCCCCCCCCATCCCCCTTTCAAACTTAACCAATGAATCCCCAAAATCAATAATAATTCCCCAAAATCAATCCTTGTCACTTTTTTTCCGTGTCCCTTTTTTTCCGTGTCACTTTTTTTCCTTGTCACTTTTTTTCCGTGTCACTTTTTTTCCGCTTTTGTAGTTTAGGTCACTTTTTTTCCGATAACTTTTTTTCCGGTCACTTTTTTTCCGTTTACCACTAATTATATATTACAACTTTACATTTTCAAGGGTTTATGCCGTTCGAAAAACAAATTAAGAGGGGGAAATAGATCCGCCATTTCCCTTTTTCACATTTAATCATTCAACCCATTAAACTAATCAGGGATATGATTATCATATAAAAAACCTATCTTTAAAATTCAGAGCAAATCGGATAATTCTTATTAAAAGCCCACTTATATAATTTAAGAGGAGTTATCTCCCTTCTTTATACTTAACCATTAAACTTACAAAACTATTCAGAGATTCGCCTTATCAGAAAGAACCTACATCGAAAATTTAAAGCAAATTGGATAATTCGCATAAAAACCCATTCATGAAATATAATGGCGGGGAGGGGGGGTAATCGCCTGTATTCCCTTTATATTTAACAAAAGAACCCAAAGCTTGTTAGGGAAGGATAATATCACTATGAAAATAAATCCAAATATTGAAACAAACCAGTTAATTCTGCAAGAAAAAACATTTACCTAAATTAAGAGATATAGTCCCACTGATCCCCCATTCAAATTTATAAAATGAATTACCAAAACAAATCAGGGAAGAGCCTTGTCAGATCTTAATGAATCTATACCCATCAGCCATCACTTCACTGTTTTAATCCTCATCTTGGTCTTGGCGCAGCATGTCCCTTAAGGGACCTTATGCCATTAAACTCTATACAACCAACCAACCCATCACTTGAAGAATATCAGTAAATTCTGCGTGAAAAAACCCATTAACCTAAATTAAGTGTGTGTGTGTAGGGGGGGTGCGTCAAATCGCCCCTTCTTAGATTTATCAATTGAACTTGCAAAACTTATCATGTAGGTGCCCTCATCAGAGTGATCTTATGTCTAATATTTGAATAATATCTGATAAATCTGTATGAAAACCCATTTATATAAATTAAGCGGGTGAGGGGGGGGGTGGAGATTAGTCCACCGTTCTCCCCTCATTATAGTTGTCCAATGAATTTACAAAACAAACCAGGGAAGAGCCTTGTCAGATCTTAATGAACAAATATCCATAACTTGAACAAAATCGACAAATTTTGCGTGAAAAAATCCATTAACCTAAATTAAGGGGGGGGGGAGTTCCTCAAATCCCTCCTTTATTTATTCACTTACTTTACTTATTAGATTTATCCAATGAACTCACAAAACTTATCATGGAAGTGCTTTCATCAAAGTGATCTTATGTCTAATATTTGAATGAAATCTGACAATTCTTCATGAAAAACCCATTTCAATAAATTAAGGAGAAGGGCATTAGCCCCCCGTTCCCCCTCTTATATTTATCGGATGAATTCCCAAACTAATCAGGGAAGCGCCTTATCAGAACATACCTATATCCAAAATTTCAAGCGAATCGTATATTTTTATCATGGGTTATCGCGTTACACACGTACGCACGCACGTACGTACATACATACAGAATGGGTGGGTGGGCACATATGCTCTCAGGCTTTGATAGCCTGTGAGCTAAAAACTCGTCAAAAGCGGACAGTTTAGATTATTAAACTGGGTTTTTCTGTAATCTTTATTTATTTATTTATTTTAAATGAAATAAGTACTAAACTTCAAAATCTGCCTGTGCAGCAGGGATTTTTCCCCACTGACCAAACTGTTAAAAAAGTTATCAATTATAAACACATATCATGGTTTTGAAGCATGTGTAAAAAAAATTGTGAAACATTCTTAATTGTAAACGGAAAAAAAGTGACCGGAAAAAAAGTTATCGGAAAAAAAGTGACATAAACTACAAAAGCGGAAAAAGTGACACGGAAAAAAAGTGACGCGGAAAAAAAGTGACAAGGAAAAAAAGTTACCGGAAAAAAGTGACAAGGAATTGATTTTGGGGATTCATTGGTTAAGTATGAAAGGGGGATCGGGGGGGGGGCTCATAGTTTAGGTAAATGGGTTTTTCATGCTGAATTAACTGTTTTGGTTCAATTTTTGGATATACGTTCATCCTGAAAAGACGCTTGCCTGATTAGTTTTGGGAAGGGACGATTACCCCCCCCCCCCCATCCGTCCTCAATTAGATGAATGGGTTTTTTTTATGCAGAATTATCCAACGTGTGTCAAATTTGCATATAGGATCTTTTCGATAAGGCTTATGTGTAGTATAAAATGCCTGAAGAGATTCTAGGAGTTTAAGGGTTAAGTATAGAGGGGGAACGGGGGATAACCTTTCTTAAATTAAATTAATGGCTTTTACGCATAATTATCCGATTTGCTTAAAATTTTGGACATAAGTTCATTATGATAAGATGTATCTTAGATTAGTTATGGGTTCTTCTGCTTATTATAAAGGGGGGGAACGAGCAATTCTCCCCCCTCAAACTAGATAAATATGTTTTTATGCAGAATTATCTCATGTATCTCATTAATTTGAAATAGTTCTTTCTGGTAAGGTGAATTCCGGAATAGTTTTAAGGATTTAATGGCTAAGTATAAAGGGGAGATGGAGGAAACCCCTCTTAAATTAAATAAATGGCTTTTTATGCAGAATTATCCGATTTGCTTCGAATTTTGGACACGGGTTCATTATGATAAGACGTTTTTCTGATTAGTTATGGGGTTCTATTGGTAATTAAAAAGGAGGGCGGGTGAATACTATATCCACCTTAAATTAGATTTAAAAAATATGCACATTTATCCGATGTCTTTCAAAAATTGGATATAGGATCTTTCTCATAAAGTGAATTCCTGAATAGTTTTATGGGTTTAATGGCTATGTATAGAGGGGGAACGGGGGATAAACCCCCTTAAATTAAATAAATGGTTTTTTACGCAGAATCATCCAATTTGCTTCAAATTTTGGATGTATATTCATTATAAGAAGGCG
The DNA here is from genome assembly GCA_964019185.1 of Maratus speculifer. NCBI lineage: Eukaryota > Metazoa > Arthropoda > Arachnida > Araneae > Salticidae > Maratus > Maratus speculifer. The sequence continues at coordinate 38,079,302 of OZ025294.1, forward strand.
AATCTCTGATTAATTATGGGGTTCTTTTGATAATTAAACAGGGGAAGCGGACGATTAATCCTCCACTCTTTAAATAAAATAAATTGTTTTTTTTCTTTCACAACTATTCAACGTATTTCAAATTTTGGATATAGGTTCTTCCTGATAAAGTGAATCCCTGAATAGTTTTAAGAGTTTAATGGCAAAGTATAGAGCAATGAACGGGGGATAACCCACAATTAATCAGGACTTCGCCTTATCATAATGAATGCCCAATCAAAATTTGTATCAAATCAGATAATTCTGCGTAAAAAGCCATTTATTAATTTAAGGGGGGGGGGTATCATCCGTTCCCCCAGTGTTTACTTAGCCATTAAACCTTTAAAATTATTCCGGGATTCACTTTATGAGAAAGAACATAAATCCAAAATATGAAATATATCGGATAAGTGAGCATAAAAAACAATTTATCTAATTTAAGAGGGGGGGGGGGGAAGATAATCACCCGCCCCAATTTTTAATTCGCAAAATAACCCCATATGTAATCAGGGATACGCCTTATCATAATGGTTCTATAATCCAAAATTTGAAGCAAATCTGATAATTCTGCGTAAAAAGCAATTTAATTTAAGGTGGGTTATATTCTATTCCCCTTCTATACTTAGATATTAAATCCTTAAAACTATTCAGAGATCCACCTTATCAGAAAGAATCTATATTTAAAATTTGAAATACATGGGATAATTCTGCATAAAAACCTATTTTTCTAGTTTAAGGGGGATATAATTGCTCGCCCCCCCCTTATAATAAGCAGAAGAACCCCATAACTAATCAGAGATACGTCTTATCATAATGAACCTATGTCCAAAATTCTAAGCAAATCGGATAATTACGCGTAAAAAGTTATTAATTTAATTTTAGAAAGGTTATCCCCCGTTCCCTCTCTATATTTAAGGCCCCTGTCCTCGCTCGAGGGAACGCTCGCGAGCTAATGCTATTCCTATGGGGAAGCATTTTTCTAATAACTCTTTCGCATTTTGACATTTTTGAATAATTTTTTTTGCATTGGATAGCTGAGGTGCATGCCGATTGCGCGCCTTTTTTACTTTTTCGATTTTGGTTGCAGATATATTTTTTAAAAAGCACTTTTAGTTTCGAAACCGGTTTTAAAAGTGAAACTAACTTTGTAAAAAATATCTGCAACCAAAATCGAAAAAGTAAAAAAGGTGCGCTATCGGCAAGCACCCCAGCTATCCAATGCAAAAAAAATTATTCAAAAATGTCAAAATGCGAAAGAGTTATTAGAAAAATGCTTCCCCATAGGAATAGCATTAGCTCGCGAGCGTTTCCTCGAGCGAGGACAGGGGCCTTAACCATTAGAACTCTTAAATCTCTTCAGGCATTATATATTATATATAATCTTTATCTAAAAGAACCTATATGCAAATTTGACACACGTTGGACAATTCTGCATAAAAACCCATTCATTTAATTGAGGGCGGATGGGGGGGGGGGGAGTAATCGTACCTTCCCAAAATTAATCAGGCAAGCGTCTTTTCAGGATCAACGTATATCCAAAAATTGAACCAAAACAGTTAATTCAGCATGAAAAGCCCATTTACTTAAACTATGAGCCCTCCTCCCCGATCCCCCTTTCACTCTTAAGCAATGAATCCCCAAAATCAATTCTTTGTCCCTTTTTTCCGGTAACTTTTTCCGTGTCACTTTTTTTCCGCTTTTGAAGTTTATGTCACTTTTTTTCCTAGATTCAATGCATAAGCAATATTTTCACACCTTTGATTTTAAATGGAAAAAAAAATCGTTGGCTCCTTCAATTAGAAATTAAGCACCTTAATTAATAAAATACTTTTTTTGTTAGTGTCAAACAAAACTCTTTTCTATAATTTTGCAACTTATACTTTAAGATGAATTTAATAACTTCATCTTACGGAAGAAAGGAATTGATCATGTAAAATTCCATAAATACTGTACAACGTGTGTAAATAAATTCTGCCTATAACAAAAAAAAAAAAAAAGCAATTTTTTTTATTATTTGAGTTTTAAGTTTTTCTGTGTTTTAAACATCCAACATCATATGGAGAAAGTTCGAACTTTATTCAGTTTTTTAATTCATTGTTGATTTTTCTTTAAATATATATATAATTCTGTCTTACATAAGATAATTTCATGAACGTTGAAAGGAATACCACGACATAACTCGGTACATCTAAATGTCACTCCGGAAACTTTGTAATTTTGTGATTTTAAAGTTGTAGAACTGCGATTTCCCCCGTAAATGTTATCAATAAATAATGTAATCTAAACTTATTTAAATTATTCTTATAAGGAAGAAAATACAAGTTTTTAGCATCCGGTTATAAACATTGAAATACAAGCGAAGCGAGAAATTTGTAAAGTTTTCTCCCATAGGCCTAACATTACCATTCCAGTTTCTAGTGTAGAAAGCGAACACTAATAATGCAAAGAAACGCTCAAACTAATGCCAATCCTTTGGGAGTATCCTTTACAGATTTCTCGCTCGCATTTTAATATTTTTAAATGATTCTATTTTGCACAGGGTACCAGGAGTCCTGGGGATCAATAATTTTATTGTATTTTTTCGATTTTGATAATAGTTTTCTATAAGAAGATAGTTTGAGTTTCTGAACCTCTTCCAATCAGTTCCAAAATAAATGTATCCGCAGAAAAAAACAGTTACTAAAATCGATAATTACAAACGCACAATAAAAGCTATCAACCTCAAATACCCCATGCAAAAAAAAAAAATAATTAAAAAATAAATAAATAAATAAATAAAAATAAAATAAAATTGTCGATATAATACTTTTTCAAATTTGGTTGCGATTTTTCTTCTTTTTTTATTGATTTGAAAAATTGTTGTTTCTGTCAGTCGAGAATAGAGAAATCTGAAGTGATGTCCATATTTTATTCGTTCTCAAGTATTTTTTGTTTAAACCAAATTACTTTTACTTTCAGTAGCGGTTCCGAAAGTAAAAGTATAATTATGCTAAAGAGGAATTTCAGCTGTTCGAAGGGGAAAAATAATTTTAAAATATTAAAATGCACACTAGAAAATTGAAAAGGAACACTCTCCTATGTTTACATTTGCTTTCGAGTTTCTCTGTATTTCACATATATATACACATTTTTTATGAAGCCTTCGCTCCCGGGGCACATATAGCCCCTCTAGTTTCGGCCCTGGATGTTTTATTTTATTTGACTAATAAACAATATCACTATGTCCACATCTATATTATAAAGGCCAAACGTATCTGTGCGTAACGCATACGTCATTTTGCGAATGGCAACACTTTCCCCTGCAATTTCGGCTTTGTAATTTTCGCTACTGCAAATTTTACATTTCTGAACATCGCACATTCTCAATTTTTACATCGGCGCATACAGAAAAAATGTACTTTTAAATGCAATTTGTTTGAAAGCTGTATCTCAATTTATTTTTGAGATATTAATTTTTTTATAGTTTTTGTGCGAATTTTGTAATCGTGGCAACAAAAATGCGCTACTTTCTCTTAAAATTGAAAAAAAAAAAATAATTAAAATTTCGTACGGAAATTTTGAGAAGATGAAAATGATGACGGGTTTAGATTTCACGTGAAATTTTATGATCGTGTCAATTTGCTTTTTTTTTTTTTTCATTTTTACCAATTGTAAGAGCTTAAATTGATAACTTCATCATAATAACTTATCTTTACCATGTTTTACTAATTACATATGCGATTAAAGATTAATTTTAATAATTTGGACAACTGACTTTTATAGAAATGGTATTTTTTTAAATAATATTTCTTTTAGAGTTAAACTGACCAATATAAGATGCATTTTTCACTGTAGCTAATTTTGTACGTTGTTATAAGTCAATGAAATAATTCCCTCTAAAATATATTTTCTTTCGTCGAAGTTCGACGGGTTCCACCTCGTTTCTATAAATATAAAAAAAGTGACATTGAAGATAAAATTGTAAATTACTTTCCACGCATTAAGACCAGGGCCGTAGCTAAGAGGGCGCTATGAGCGGCTCAGTCCCCCCACCTAAAATATTTTGAGCCCCCCCCCCCCCCCCCCCTGGAAAAGATTCCAAGGTTACTAGATGAATTTCTGTTCTGAAAATTCAAATGAAATTCTGTTCAAAAATCTAATGTAGTTTTGAGACCCTTTCACACTTTTGCAGTAAATTGTATCTAAAATAAGTGTTTCATATTTGTACATATGAAGCTAACATGATGTTTAATATTTCACCAGTTACGCACTCAAAGTTTTCATGATCATAGTCCTCAGGGACTGATTTACAAATTTGGGGGCCCTGGGCACAGATGCTTACCGGGGGCCCCTTGGAAAGTTGCTTACAAAAAGATTAAGCTTCCTACCCCGCACCCCCCCCCCCCCAAAAAAAAGTTACTTTTTAAGATAGCCACTATTGACTTCAGAATTAAATCACTTTTAAATAACTATTTCACAATCATGAAATTTAAATAAGTAGACGTAGTACAATAAATTGTGTAGTGTCTTGTCTTATGCAAGTTTATAGATCTGGCATGATAAAGTATACAACAAATAATAATAAATTTTCTACAATACTAAACTATAATTATTTAAAATATTATGGGACTCTGCCGCCTATGAACTGCACTCACCAACCCCAAATCATCTGAAAAGAACAGGAACATGATTAAATCAGAATTAAAAATACAATATATTTTTAAAGTGATAAAGATAAAAGAAAATATTCACTTTAAAAAAGTGATTATATGCGGATGTTTCAACCAAAATATACAATGTTGTAAAAATAAAATATGAACACAGTAAAATGCAGAATGAAATGTAAAATTCCACTAGATTTTGTAAGCAGTTGTATTGATTTTGGGCAATAGTTGAAAACCCTTTAGCAGCATTTAGGGGCCCCTGAAAATTGGGGGCCCTGGGCCTGTGTCCCGAAGACCCTGCCCTAAATCAGGCACTGATAATCCTATTTTAGCATAAAATGAAGTTATTACAACAGTTTAATAAGAAACACAGTACCTACAATGTGAATATGCATTACTTTATCTTTCTGCGTCAGAGATACATAAAAAAAATTATGAGCCCTCCCCCGCCCCCCCTATTGTTCACTTCTAGCTACGGCCCTGATTAAGACATGAATTAATTTCTTTCATTAAGGATTCGATCAGTATAAAATTGTGCAGCAGTCTAGACAACCGATAAAACAATAATTAAAAGTAAAAAATAACTGATTTATAAATTTGAAAATACATGTAAAAGGAAAAGTAAAGAAGAGGAAAATGTCAAAATGCTCAGTTTAATGCACATTTTAATATTTATATAAAAATTATATTTTTTCTATTCTAGTTTGAGAAAAAAAAAATAAAATTAATATCATTATTTATGTTTCTTGCTTATTCTAGAGAATCTAATATTCCTCCTTTATTTGTAAAATGAAACTTTTAATTATAATTGTTTTAATTATGAATTTTTATATATTTGTATGTATTTTATTTAATAAACAGAAAATTGTATTAATGCGGACGAACCTCACTAAAAAAGCCCCCTACCCTTTTTTCAATCTTTTAAATTATATATTTAAAGTTATTAATTTTCAGATTGTTACGTTTTTATCGCATTGCTTGAGATTATAACTAAATATAGCTAAAATTAAATATATTAAAAAATCCAAAAGTTTATACTGTTTTAATATGCATTATTTTGTGTTTGCCCCCCCCCCCCTCCCAAATCACTAACTAAAAAAAAAAAAACTAAAAGCAAAATGGCTTAGGCAACTTAATTTTCTCTTTATTAACGCAGAATAAAGAGAACATGGCTTACACGTAATATCAGCTGAGGAACAACCTACTCTGTTTTTGTTTGTCATTAAATACAAAGCCATTAATTTCCACAACATTAACTTGTTTCATCGTCGTATTCTAAATAAAAACACTTTTTCTGGCATGTTTTCGGAATAATTAAGTAAAGTAAACATTATTACTGTCTGCAAATATTCAATAAGTTTAACATAAAGGTGATTTTCTGTTAGTATGTTATATTTGATTTCATTTTTTTTTCTTATTCTCCGAATAATCCGGATTGGGTCCGGTCCCAATTAATCCGAATAATCGGGGTTTTACTGTACTTCAAAGTTCCCATTATCCCGCCTACATTTTCCCCCTAGCACTCGATGTCTACAACCCTTAATTTTTTTAAAACTTTTTCTGATCTATATTATGTGTTATTGAAATTCTAAAGTCAGTTATCTAAATTCCTGTCTGAAATTATCACTTCCAGCTTGCCAGTCTTGTGTACTGTACACAGGAAGTTTACTTTCTTTTTCATTCCTTTCCTTTCTTACATTATAATAACAGTAAATAAATAATGAATCATATAAAATTTGCTCAATCTTTCTCAACATTTTGCTTCCCCCCCCCCCCCTCAAGCTCATAAGAGTTAAAAGTACACAAAAAACTTATTCGTTATTTTATAGAATAATTATGTATCTGAATACTCCAAGAGCAGATTTTCATTACCCCCCACATACATAACTAAACACATTTCAAAGAAAGAACCTCTGCCCCATTTATTTATGAAATAGATATCCATTATTTAAAAATCCCCTCCCCACTCCAAAAAAGACATAATAAGATTATAAAAAATTGTCTTTTTTTCCCAATCTTTAGTTTGTTGAAAAATATAAAATTTCCTGATCTACCTACACCTTTTTCACCAAGTTGTCTGTATTTTCCACTGTGTGTGTGCACAGGGGCGGGGGTCATTTTGCCCCCTAATGATTATACAGTTAAAATAACAACAACAAAAATAAATTAATAAATCCAAATACAGAAATTAAAAATCGGTAAAAAAAAAGACCTCAATCTCTGGGCAAATATTACATAATAGCCTTATTTTTTTCTTACTTAGAATAGCTGGGATTAAATTCTAACCGGGTTAGTGCTTACTTTTTCGATATTGGTTGTAGATTTTTTTGAGCATATATAAAGTTACTTTCACAAATTTGAAAAAAATGTTCTCATTGACATTAGCTTGTACATTTCTTTTTATTTTCTATGTTTATTTATAAGATGACTAAAACATTATAACTACCTTTACTATATATTAAATATATATATATATATATACACACACACACAGTGGCGCCAACTTTTGAAAAATATTGGGTGGGCTCAATTAAAATGGATGGGTAGAGATATCAGATTATTAGGTGGGCTCGCACCCCATGGGGCTATGTAAGTTGGCACCACTGTATATCCTCCTCAGTCCTGAGACAAATTTTACGTGGCACCACAAAAACTAGTATAAATTTTTTATGAAATATCTCCAAACATGTATTAGGTTGTATATCGATGCTTCTAACATGCAAACAATCTATTTAAAAAGTCTAAATGTAATTTTAGCAATTCTAACAGAAATTAAATTAATTTAAAGGGTGATTTTTAGTGTCGCCTCCAGGCGACATCAGGACTGAAGAGGATATACTCACAGTAGACTCCCTCAATTCCACACAGCTTGGGACCCAAGGTTGTGCGGATTTTAGAATTTTGTGGATTTCTTGTCATTGCTTTGTTTACATTTTTCAAACAGCAATTTGAATGTAATTAACAATAAAATCGAATCAATAATGAATTTTTACAATATAATAAAATATTTATACATTGAAATAATAAATATTTAATTAATTTTTAAAGTGATTAAAATATATTAAAAGCAAAGGTCAAGTTAGTAATCGATAATGTATAATTACATTATGTAATAATGTGCCAAATATTTATTTTAAAGATGAAGTGTTTTTTTCCTGTGAAACTTGCCTCATAAAGATATATCACTAATTCACATCAAAATCATAAAATAATGAAGTTTTCTTTCAGATTTAGTTAGACTTAATAACCTAAAAAATTTGATTAATATGTAAATATATTTGGTAAAAAGATTGGGATTACAGTGATATCAGCAACATCTTGATTTTTTTTTCTTAATAAATTTATTGTTTCTTCTTGAAAACACTTCAGTAATATTAAACAAAAATTACAAATAAATTATATATGGAATTGATATAAAAATAAAAACCTCAAATTTTGTCCCTGCACCAAAACTGTATGTTTCATTGTTTGAATCTGTAATTCATGTGCAGATTTTAGAGAGTTATGGAATTTAGGGTTGAGGATTTAAGAGAGTCTACTGTGTATATAATACATATACCAGGGCTGACAAGTTTCTGCCGGGGTTGTTAAAACCGGCATGACAAAAACTAGTTCCTGCCAGTAAGCGGCAAATATACTTGGGATGAAAAAAATAAGCTAGGATAAAAGCTAACTCTGCATTAAATGAGATTTGAATCTTGCGTTTGTGAGTTTCCATGATATTTTCATCATTAAATAAAATTAAGCAATTTTTATGAGCAGCCGCGATAAAACTGTTATGTTTTTTACTTTTATCTAAAATAGGAGTCCACAACTTTTTCAGGAGAAGGGCCACTTACAAATATGTCTGTGTAGTCGAGGTCCAAACAATAACATGGAGATAATTCTCGTTTTAGGGATTTAATTTGGCCTATAATCAGATAAAAAATATAGTTTAAAAAAGGGGGGGGGGGATCCCTCTACAAACCAAAAGAGCATGATTAACAAAAAAGAATTGGTTAAAAAAATAAATGTAATTAGCACTGATTTTAACACCATCCAATTTTGTTTCTGGAATTTAACTATAAGTTTCACTGTTTACATCCGAAAAAATTAGCAGATTTCAGACATTTGTGGCTGTGGTCACAGATTTTAGGAAGTCTACTGTACTTTGCTTTATCTTCACATTTTAATATTTTAATCATATTAAAAATTATCTAAATTTTCATTATTTTAATTTACTACTTATTTTAATGTTTTATTAATTCATTGTAAGCATTAATTATTGTTTCGATTTCACCGTTAATTATATTCAAATGGCTGTTTAAAAAAAAAATGTAAACAAAGCAATGACTAGAAATCCGCAAAATGTCCGCTCCCAAGCTATGCGGATTTAAGGGAGCCTACTCTATTTCCAATAGGAAGTCATTTTGTAGAAAAACATTCATAAAATTTCTTATTGTTTATATTTTAAGATTTAAAAACAATTTATACCTGTGTAACTTTTTTATTTATTTATATTGACCTTGGCTAATAATTAATCATTGTTTCATGTGTTTTTCTGGCTTTGATAATAGATTTTGATTCAGCTTAGGTACACACACTAACACCACCACATTTTCACGTAACAAAAAATGAACTTTAATTCAGCAAACATTTCACAATAAATAAACCTTACTCAGCATTTGTTTGTGCCTTTTATGTAATGAGCTTGGATTTATATTTCTTACAGGGATTTATAAGATACTAAAAATTCCATTTATTTCAATTATGTAATATTGTATTAACTTTACTTCATTTATATCCTACATAGGCACTTATTTTATTACTTGATTGAAATTTAAATATTCATTTTTTTTAATTATGTATATATATTCTTTAATGTAGCATTTGTATTTATCTACTCTCTAATGTTTAATAGTATCAATGCAACATTGAAGCAATGTTCATTTTTATAAGAAAGAAATGTATTATTTTTCTTTTGTATTAATGTAGCATCAGTATTTTGTATTTATCTAGGTGCTAATCAGCAGTTCAGTATCATTTACCTTTATATCAATGAAATATTTTAATTTGCATTTATTGAATATTAATCTAAGAGCAGTATTAGTGTTTGTCAGTGTTGTGTCTGTGTTTATTTTAGGAATGTGATGAAAAACTGTGTCCCTTGAAAAAAAGTTTGGCAAATGCTTTGACTAAATACTGCTAGATATTTTCCTAAATAAATTCAGGAATTAATTATAAATTTTTTTCTTCCAGTTTAAACTAGCTATTTATTATCACATTCATGAAGTCATTTAAATTAGGGATGCACAACCTGTGGCATGGGGTAATGTGTGACCTGCGAGTTTTGTCAATTTACTTTTAGAAAAAATTACAATTTTTGTGCATATGTCGCAACAAAAAATCAAATTTTGGCAGCCACTTACGAATCGCAATTTTGTTGATCGGGTACGGAAAAGATGCGAGTTTTGTCAATCAGGCGAGGAAAAATCACGAATTTTGTCGGTCAGACATAAAAAATCGCCCATTTTGTTGATCGGTAAAGAAAAAAATCATCAGTTTTTGTTAACGATGTTCGGAAAAATTCAAAAATAAATTCATCAGCTGCGGAAAAACCATATGTCTTCTCGATTTATCGCATGAAAAAAATGCGAATTTCATTGGCCAGACACAAAAAAAGCATAGAATTTTGTCTATTAGAGATGAAAAAATCACATTCCATTGATAACGTACGGAAAAAATCGGGAATTTTGTGATGATGCGCGGAAAACTGAAAATTTCGTTGGTCGCTGCAAAACAATCATGAGTTTTGTCAAATTATCAAGTGAAAAAAATTTCATTTCACCGTCTAAGAAATGCAGGTTTCGTCAGAGTTGATTATAATCGCGAATTTCGTTGATCTGGCACGGAAAATGCATATTTCGTCACTTAAGGGCCGTAAAAGCGCAAATTTAGTTGGTCGGGCATGGATCTATCGCAAATTCTATTGATCAAGAGTGGAAAAATAAGGATTTTTTTGATCAGTTTTAAATAAAATCGATAATTTTGTCGATCGGATGTGGATAAATAGTGAAATTAGTTTATCATACAACGAAAAAATACTATTTTGGTCGATTGGATTTGTCAATATCATGAATTTTATCGATCGGCTTCATATAAATCAGGAATTTCGTTGACAGGCCTCGTAAAAATTGCAAATTTCGTCTAACAGGTTCAGACAAATCGTGAATTTCGTTGGTCAGGCGCAAAAAATTTGTGAATCCGTTATTCATGTGAGGAAAAACCGCGAAACTGCAAGTTTCATCAAACAATTTTATAGAAATTGCAAATTTTGTAGATTAGCTTCGTAAAATTGGGAATTTTGTTGATTAGATGCGGAAAGATCATGAATTTTATGAATCAGCTTCATAAAAATCGTGAATTTTTTTATCAGGCTTGGGAAACTCATGAATTTTGTTGATCGGCTTCTTAAAAATCGCAAATTTCATCTATCAACTTCTTAAAAACTGCAAATTTTGTTGATCAGGCATAGAAAGGTCATGAATTTTATCGATCATCTTCATAAAAATTGTGATTTTTTTTATCAGGCTTGAGTTACTCGTGAATTTTGTTGATCATGCGGAGAAAAATAACAAATTTCGTAAATCAGCTTTGTGAAAATCATGTATTACATCGATCAACTTCTTAAAAATTGTGAATTTTGTCTATCAACTTCTTAAAAATTGTGAATTTTGTCGATCGGCTTCTTAAAAGTCATGAATTTCGTCAATCAGCTTCTTAAAAATTGTGAATTTTGTTGATCAGGAGCAGGAAAATCAAGAATTTCCTCGATTGGCTTCTTCAAAATTGCAAATTTCAGCAGCCAGCTTCGTAAAAATCACGAATGCCATCGATCGTTGTTTGTTGAATTTTAGTTTTGTTGATCAAGTATGGCAAAATCGAGAATTTTGTTGTTCCATTGTGGAAAAATCCACAATTTCGTTGATCAGATGCTGAAAAATCAAAAATTTCGTCCATCAGGAGCGGAAAATCCTGAATTTTATTGATCATGTGAAGAAAAATAGCAAATTTCTTCGATCAACTTTAAAAAAAAAAAAAAAAAAAAAAAAAAAAAATGTTGACCGGCTTTGTAAAAATTGTGAATTTTGTTGATCAGGCATGAAAAAATTGTGAATTTTAAAGATTTTTTTTTCTAAGAATCGCAAATTTTCTTGCTAAGGCACAGAAAGATGGCCAGTTTTCTCGAGTTTTTATAAAAATTCCGAATTTTTTCGATCGGTTTTATAAAAAGCACAAATTTGGTCGATCAGGCATGGAAAAATTGTAAATTTCGATGAGCGTTCAAAGAAAAAATCCTGAATTTTATCGATCATGTGAAGAAAAATAGCAAATTTCTTCGATCAACTTAAAAAAAAAAAAAAAAAAAAAAATGTCGACCGGCTTTGTAAAAATTGTGAATTTTGTTGATCAGGCATGAAAAAATCGTGAATTTTAAAGATTTTTTTTTTTTCTAAGAATCGCAAAATTTTCTTGCTAGGGTGCAGAAAGATGGCCAGTTTTCTCGATAGTTTTTATAAAAATTCCGAATTTTTTCGATCGGTTTTATAAAAAGCGCAAATTTGGTCGATCAGGCATGGAAAAATTGTAAATTTCGATGAACGTTCAAAGAAAAATCAGGAATTTCGTTGATCAGGTGTGGAAAATATTGTTGATTGGGTGATTTTCTCTCTTCTTCGTTCATAAAGTTTTTTCGAACCAGTCACTTATGTTTGTTTTTTAGCAGTTTTAAAAGGACAAAATTCATTCTCTTGAATAAAGTGAAAGAATATTATTACATCTTGAAAATAATCCTTGCTATATCTTATATATATATAGAAATGTAAAATTTGTTGACATATCGTTACCAACTGAATTGAATATTTTAACTGGATAAATGAACCTATAGGGATACCCCCCTCTCCCCGCTGAAACCATATTTTTTATCCGATTATAGGCTACAGTTCACCTCCTTGAAATCGAATTCTGTCTGTTTTATTGATGTGGCCCTCGACCACCCAGTCATATTTGTAAATGGCCCTTCTCTTGAAAAGGTTGTGCACCCCTAATTTAAATTATTCATTTAACTAATGTACCATTATTCTAATTCTAAAGAATCATACTAGATTTTTGTATTTTCCAAAAATAAAATTTTCCTTTTTTCTTTCTTTTTTTGGTTCATTGTATAAAGCTTTACTCATTCAAGTATGCTTTTTTTACTTGTTATTTTTTGCTAATTTGTTGTATAAAACTTCTTTACATAATTCTTTGAAATAATTACAAAAAGCAGAATAGCAATGTCGTTTGAGTGTGACTGTTTTTTGAAGTTAATATAGAAGTTTCACACTTGCTTTAAACACATTTATTACTCCTGAAAATTTAGAAGAATAAGTTAATTACAACAGATATCGTATCATAGCAACCAACTTGCTAACTTTGGGGGTATTTTGTTTGCCCATTGATTTTTCTGGTTTGTGCCTACTTTGATTGTTTGAGCAAAATACTTGCTAAAAAAAAAAAAAAAAAAAAAAAAAACAGTGATTTAGATAGCAAAAAATATGTCACTTGTAAACGTCAAATAATAGTAGAACACTACAGCTTTTATACCACTAAAAATTAGAAATTGGCAACATATTTCTTTTGCTGTAACAAATAGCAACATTTTAAATTGAATTTTAATCATAATTTTTTATGCAATTAACTTTAGAAGTGTTTTTATTTATTTTTAAAGACTTTTTTCATTCCTGTTTTTTAAATAAAGAATAATATTTTTAATTTATTGCATGCCTGCTCCTTCTATATGGTGCTATAGGCAACGGGAGGGTGCCAGTGTCAGATGTTAATACAGAATCTATTGCACCCTTAATTTATGAAAAAAAATGTGTTAGCATTACCAAATAGTAATTTCAACAAATTATAACCAAGTATAATTTCTCAACTGTTTGAAAAGAAACTAGTTTAAATGTAAATCAATTTTTATGTAATGCAGAAAAAAAAAATTTTTAACATTTTTGCAATCGAAACTAAACTTCTAACATAACGGTTTAGAAATTTGCTTTTGGTAAATAATAAAAAAAAAGCAACCCTGTGTGTGTGTGTATATATATATATATATATATATATATATATATATATATATATAGCAGTTTTAACATGATTTTTAAAAATTTTACCCAGATTTGTGGCAGCTATATCTATCTATGCATATTTAAAACAAATCTCTGTACATTTTTCATGAAATGAAATTTATGCACACAAATTTTTATTATGTTTTTCAAATTACAATTGTATTAAAATTAAGTGTCATCACTAATGATGTAATACCATTGTCTTTTAATGAAATGAAATTTATGCAACAAATTTTCGTTATGTTTTTCAAATCGCAATTGTATTAAAATTGACATCACTAATGAATTTAAAAAATAAAAAAATTACATAGCTTTGCGGCAGCCATATCTATCTATGCATATTTAAAACACTCTGTGTACTTTCAATGAAATGAAATTTATGCAAACAAATTTTCATTATGTTTTTCAAAATACAATTGTATTATTATTAAATGTCATCACTAAAGATGTAATACCATTGTCTTTATTTTATTTTTCAATAAAATAAAATCACAGAAATAAGAAAGCAGAATCAATCTGTCTCCAGCTAACATAAAAATATTAAAATTATTTCAATAGTAATCCAGAGTAATGTTTTTACATATAGAAATATGTCATAAATTGGTACTACTTGGTTATCCCGTCGACCAAATTTGGTTTATTATGTGTTTTTTTTCTAATAATTTCAATTTTTTTCTTTATAGGGTCCAGATGACATTAAGGCCGAAACATTGTTAACACCTTACTTGGTAACATTTGGTAAATAATTTTCTTATTTTTGTATAGAAAGCTAATGTCATTTTCTTGGCATACAAAATAAATTCTTTTAAACTGTTTAATTCCTAATTTTTTATGTTCTATTTATAATTTTTTACTGGCTATAAATAATCATCACCTAATAAACTTACTTTCTCCTTTTCCTATGAAATTTGTTTGTCTCCAATTTTTCTGTTTTTCCATTTACAATAATATCTCGGTTTTCATTGACTTCGGTTATCATCGGTTTAGGTTTTCTCCAATTTTTTCCACGAAAAATTTGCCTCAAATTTGTTCGGTTGCCTTGAATTTAATCGGTGTACTTTAGCAATTTTGCTGCATTTTCTGTAAACAAAGAGAGCGGCATATGCATGCTTTCTCCTGATCAGTGTGGCATTATTTTTCGTCATATCTGCATCACTCCTTGTGTCTAGACCAACAATTCAATGCAAGATTTCATTTTTTATGGTATTTTCAGCTATTTTTTATTAATTGTGGTTAGACTATCATTTCATGGAACCAAAGAAAGTTTACTGGTCTAGCTGACCCTAAACATATGATGTAGCCGATTATTGATTTTAGGAAGTCCATGTGTTTGGAAGTGAGTGGTGAGGATGTGGAAAATTTGGTCAATGAATGTTGTTGAAATCACCACTGAAAAGCTGCAAGAACATCAGCTAGAAGAATAACAGATGAAGAGGAACAGACAGAGAAGAATGTACCTTCTTTAGAGATTAAGGGCATCTTTATAGAGAGTATAGGGCTTTGTGGTAAAAAATGACTCTGACAAAGCTATTGCAAACCATGTCGTATCTGTTATTTGTTTGGTGATAATGTCTTACCCCATTTTATGAAATACTGAAAAATGCAAGAGAAACAGATCACATTTTTTGGTGAGAAATGTAATCTAAATCTCAAGCTAGTCAAATTTAAAAAAAGGGGAGTGACTCCAGGTATAGGGCTTTGACACCATATGCGGGCCATTAGTGACCTGCGAAGGTCAGTATTGGCCACATGCATGTGGGATATTGAGTTATTAACTTATGATTTAAGTAAGACTAATAATCTTGATAAGATAAAAAGGTTTAATAGACATAAAATATATACGTAGCATTAAAAAATAACAGTAAAACTGAATAATATTCAGTATTAATAAGCTTCCCTGAGCTTTGCATTAAAAAACCATCAAACTCGCCATCGCTGAAATCTATAGAACACCTCGTTCTTTTCACGCATCATCACACGAGTCTCATTTTGGATATCACGTTCATTAAATCATTGAGTTTATTATCTTTTATTGCTGAATACTTTATTCTTTAATCCCACATTCTTGTACCTATGGTTTTACTTATTGTCTATAAAATGTGTTTCTGGTGCTACTTTGGGGTGTTCAGAATGAATTAATTGGATTTACAAATATTTATATCAAAATACAATTGCTTCGCTTTTCATCAGTTACAGATTTTGTGGATTGTTTTTGAACAGATTATCAATGAAAACATAATAATAGTGATATCTTATATCACTATTATTATTTTTCTTTGTTTTAAAATTTTCCTCTTTTTTGCTTTTGTCATTTTTACTTACGTTTCTCATCCATTTGTACTTGCACTTTGTTGTGACAATATAATTTAATCATCTTGATTCTAATATTCCGAGTGCCTGCAACAGATATCTCAGGGACAAAAAATAATCTCTCATTAAAATAGTTTTAACATTTAAACATTAATATTCAAACAATCACTTACATGTAGTGTTTTTAGGTATTAATCTAAAAATTCAATTTTAATTCAAGAAATTAATAATAATCTTAACTTTTTGTAGTAAGTAATAAATTGTCTGCTCTGTAGCTGACAATTTATGACAGTAATTGGGCATGACAGTAATTGGGTTTTCCTTAAGAACATATCAATTGCTTTAAATTCGCCAAAAAGAAACAAAATTCTTATATTTTCAACTATTTTGAAACAACTTGTGCTTCTTTCCTTTGCTCAAACCATTACTACTGGCAAAAAAAAAAAAAAAAAAAAAAAAAAAAAAAAAGAATGCAGTGTATTATTAGAAATCTAATGATTAAAATTTTATTCTGACAACTTAGTTCAGTCGACGCCCTTAAATCTGCACAACTTGGGAGCAGAGGTTGTTCAGATTTTAGATTTTTGCAAATTTCTGGTCATTGCTTTATTTACATTTTTTAAATAGTAATTGGAACGTAATGTAATTGAGATTATAATGCATATTTACAACATAGTTAATTTTGTTTCAGTTAATTATTTTAGTATTTTACTAAGTAAAGTAATAACTAAAAAAAAGGGGGTGATTTTTAAAATTATTTAATTATTAAAAGTAAAGTAAAGGTCAAGTAAATAATTAATAATGCATAATAAAGATGAGATACATGTATTTTGAATTATTAAATGAACCTTTCCTCATAAAAATAACATATTAATTAACATCAAAATCATAAATTAAAGAAGTTTTATTTCAGGCTTAGCCAATTAATAAGCAAAACTGCTTAATACATGAATATAATTTGGTATCAACAATGTCTTGATTTTTTTTTTTTTTTTTTTTTTGGTTCTTGGAATAAATTTATGCTTCATTAAAAGCCATCAGTTTACTCATGTTTTCAAGAATTGCTCATTAAAATATATAAAAATTATAAAATTAAAAAAAAAATTTCCAATTTTGTCCTTGCATCTTGTCTGAAGATTTCATTGTTTACATCTGTGAGTATGTGCTGATTGTAGCGAGTTTAGTGCATTCTATTATTTTCAACATAGATTTATTATTGATATTTTTCTCAACAAGATGAGCTCAAACTATTAATAATGGCCAATTGGGGACATTTGTTTTAGGCATATGACATTATTATTTTTTTTTTTTAACTGCTATTTTTTTTCTTAAAACTATTACTGTTTTTCTTGTGATACCCTGCATAATGATGTGAATAGTACCTGGTACAAATTTTATGCATATGTGCAGTATGTGGGAAATTTAGTATTAATCACTTCAGCATTTTTTAAAAACAATTTATTTAAAGAGATTGAAGGAGGCCCCCATAATGAGGCTTGCATTTAAGGAAATATTAGAAGTTAAAAAATTTACCATTATCAAGATATGGATATTAGGGAACAGAGTTAAATGTTGAAAAAGTAAAACTTATGTTTATTAAATTAAGGTAAATTGTTTCAAGTTATTAATTTTTTTTTCTTCTTCAGGATGCAACCTTTTTAGTGCAAAGGAATATGCTTTAGTAATTGATGGAGAAATAACGACATATGTGAAGGATTTTTCAACAGCATTAGCTGTTCTATTTTCATCATATTTCATGCAATGTATCTACAGCATTGACTCTAGAGTTTATTCAAAGGTATAAATGCTTTCATTTTACAAAAATTATTTCTAGTTTGTGGCATGCTTATTCTTGCAGTTTAATTATAATTCCCAGAAAGTTCACAAATTTTATAACTTGTCAATAACTATCTTGCATATTTAATTTCAAACTATCCAATATTGCATATTTGCTACTTTGGAAAGCAGTATTTTCTTGTGCATTTCTCAGCATTCACTACTTTGAAAAGACGAATGCTAAGAAATATAAAAAAAAAATAGCATTTCAAAACTTCCAATGTAATATTTTGGCAAATAGTATTATTCAAATGTTTTACCTTGATAGTATGTTTAAGGGTGTATTCGAAAAAACACTCTTCCACCTTGAACAGCTCGAAACTTTCCGATACAATTTCAGACACATTTTTAAAAGTAGATACATGAAACTTGCTGAGGGGATTTTTGAAGAGATGTGTAAGGTGCCGTGTGATATCTTTTTACGCTCAATTCATTAGAATTTGATTTATAAACAATTACCTTCTTAGTATGATCGTTTTTTTCATTCACAAATCTCCTGCTTCAGAAAAATCGGTTCAAAATGTTCTGTTCTGTTTATATGTTTTTTTGCAATATTTTCTGCATTAATCAAAGAATTGGCAATCACGGCACCTTGTGTACTTTCTTGTTAAGACAATTTGCCAGTTTGATGCATTTGAGAGCAAAACTGAATTTAAAAATAAATCTGAAAATAAGCAGTTTGAATCAAAATACACCCTTAAATAGGATATAAAACTCCAAGGAAAATATAAGAGCTGTCTATTTCTGCCAGGTGCTGATTTTAAATCCATAATTAAAACAGTTTTTTTGTTCTCCTGAAAAGTTACTATTTTGACATTGGTTTGTTTGACATGGTACAGACTCAGTGACAGATTGTTGCACAATTGCAGATTAAATGCATGAGTCTTCTCATTAGTTGCAGAAGCGTAGTCGTAAAAATAACATAAGGTACATGCTTAAGACAGAGGGTATAATGTGCTCTTTTAAAAATTCCAGAAGGTTAACAAAGTATACCTCCATATACCCTCCTACATCTCTGATTAGTTGCCTGTCAATACTGTGATATCTAATTAAGGAAGAGGGTCGCTTGTCATTCTCGGTATGATCTGGTCTACAATATCCATGTGTACATTTAAAGTGATAATCTAGTTTGTATTATGGTAAAAGGAGTAAAACATATTAAAAGAAAAGTTCTCTCCTCCTCTGAGAAGTTATAAATGAGGAATTTTCATGTTTTCTAATTTTATCTAAAAACAATAGAAAACTAACAGATATAATGGGCAGTGATAATGGCTTTTAACAGATATAATGGCTTTTTTTTAATTTTGAGCTGTAATTATTGATTTATAACGGCTTTTACATAGCATTATTTGCCGTGTTATGAAAATGATACTATTCCTACGCAGTCGTCAGTTGTGATGTCATCGTTCATGACAAAACCCAACTGTTGATACGTATTCTGAGGGAGTGTGCAATGAATACCGCACTGGATAAAAAAAAAAAACTGCACACACATCTTTTATACTACTATAATGGCACTCATTTTCTCTCTCTTTTTTTTTTTTTTTTTTTTTTTTTGGTCAAACAGTAGATTTTCCAGATAGTATTGTCAAAGTAGGCGTTTTGAACCGAATTTCTGCTAGAAAGAATCATAATCACTTTAAAAGGGGTGAAAAGTGTGTTTATCACGTGATCAAAATCACTTATAATAAATTCAATAGGCATTTTTTCTTAATCTCAAAGTGAAAAATATATTTCGATTCCAAATCGCTTCCACAGTCAGGCTTACCAATTTAAAAACTTTCCGTTAAAAAATAAATTCATACATGTGTCAAAACATTTTGCGCTTGTTAAGCAGAGCAGTTGAAAACAGCTTTAATAAAGGGCAAAACTTGAAAATTTCATTACTGGCCAGTTGTCAGTAATACCAGTTTTACAATTTTGCACTTTCTTTAAACTATCAGTCATTTTTCTTTTTAAAAATACTAAACAGTAAACTTTTGTCAAATTTCTATTAGTAATAATAAAAAGTTGAATAACTCAAATAAATATGCTTAATATAAACATATTGCAACCAGAAAAATAGAATAACACAATGGAATGCAAGAAAATTTTATGGCAAGAAAATTTTGCTCTTGATTGCATAAAAAAATTTTATAGGAAAGAGGGCAGGGAGAAACCTGCACAACCTGTTTTGGTCTGTGCACAATGGATTCCAAAGCATAATAGATGCATAATGTTGTACCCAGTGTCTGTGCTCTGATTTTGTTTACTTCTGACAATATTCTAATATTCTTTGATTTTATATTCAAGCTTATCTGACCCTGAAGCCATGTTATTTTATATATAAATCTATGTTTAAAATTGAATTTGTTTTAAACTTTTACTCGCTAGTTAATGTGGAAATTAGACCAGGAAAAAAAATGAATGTATATTCTTGAGTTTAATATTCAGTGTATAGTAAATATACAGTTAAAAAGGGGGGGGGGAATGAATTACAAAGCCATACATAGAGGTGGGGTGAGGACATCATGGTTGCTAGAAATTAAATGTTTATTGACAACTACAATTTTCAAACAATAACCTTTCTAGTAGGAATTTACCACAAAGGTTGTTTTAAAACATGTAGGAAATGTAACCAAAAGAAACAAAAAATGTCATTTGTGGCAATCATGAGAATTGAATGTTTTAAAGTAATTTATGCTCGGTAAAAAAAATCTTTTATGTTTTTAAAAATATTATAGTCCTTCTCAAATATGCACATTGTATTGCTGCAGATTTAAGACAACTGTTTTGCTTATTATTGTTATGTATATATATGTAATTTTCCCTGAATGCAACATTATAAAAGCTTTAACTTATATTTGACAAAGAGAATTTGTTTTTAATTTATTAAAAAATAACAAATAATGTAGCTGATTTTTTTTTTTTTTTTTTTTTTTTGTTAATTGAAGCTTTTCTTTAATATTGGAAATAATTTCATTTTATTTCCATTAATACAGTAGATTGATTAAATCTAATAAAGATCAAAAAGAATAAATAAATTTGGTTGTAAGAAAAATTTTAAATGCTTCCTAAACACAGGCTTATGGAATATAAAACCGCTTGCTTGCTTAGAAAATGCCTGCTAACCAAATGTAAACATTGAGCACATCGTGAACTATGATGTCGCAGCCAATCATGCGGTGTTTTCGAGTCGCGTGCTTTTCTGTTAACTTTAAGCTTAATTTCAAAATTATTGACTGATTTTTTTACATTTTTGATGACATTTTTGGAAAGTATGAGTCTATATCAGAAAAACATGTAGTTGATTCATTTCCCGATGTGTGCAAATTCCTCATTATAAAATAGTATGTCTTGAAAAAGGAAACGAATGAATGCCCCTTGAAAAGAGAGCTTTAACATCACTTGAATGGGGCTGAAAACACAAAACATATAGTACAGCCATATGCCACACTGAAAAAAAAATGATGGCTACTTTGCCAAAAAGTATTTTTATGTAATAACAGACATTCTAGTTATTAATTCCTGTTTTTTTAAATTGATTTTTATTATCAACATTGTTTTCTGTTCTGTCTAGCTAACAGTTTAAATTTTGTTAACAAGTTAGCAGAAATTTTAATGTACTGTATATAAAAATCAAATTTTGAAAAGTTTTACAAGGTTTTTATTTAAAACAATGACACTTAATTAAATGTTTAACTTTTGAACATTCCTACTTAATAAGCACATGTAAAATAAACATACATCTAAAATAACGGACAAAATGAAGGATTGTGATCACGTGTTTGGAATAGAAAATGTAAAATTATTATCTTATGTAAGTTATTTTTATTAAACATTTTAGTATGTATATATAAGTTAATTTGAAAATAAATTAGACTTTTGGAATGGAATTTAACATAAAATTTGGGGCCTCTTCAAAATTTTCTTAGGGAAGCACTTGCTTCTTGTGCCTATTTGGTAATCAGGACCTGCTGGGTTCAACTGTAGTTTGTAGTTATTTTTAAAACAAGTTCTTGTAGTTATGTATATTTTAGTTAAACTAATTGTAATTAACTGCAACAAGAAAGTAGTTTTCTGACAATTATTTTCCAATGGCATATGCAGACATCTTTTCATTCTTTTGACTTCTGAACAAAAAGTTCCTGTAACACAGTACATTTTTTATTTAAATACACAGATATTTTGATACTTAAGAAAAATAAAATAAATAAAAAACATGAAATTTGCTGACATTGTTCGTTAAATGTCAAGCTTTTTTCTTTTTCTTAAATTTTTAACTTTCGAAATTGATGTTTCAAAAAACAGATTGTAAAAGTGTTTTTGTCTTCATAAGATAAAGGGAACTTATTTTTTTTTTTTTTTTTTGTATCCAAATAGAACTTGCTGATTTTAATATTTTATGAATATATCTGCAAATTTTGTGCATTTACAGAAGAAAAAAAAAAGTGATGTTATGAATGTGTCAAAACAGCCAATTTTAGATTGGTGGTAAATATAAGATCTAAAAATTGCTTATGAAGAGATGCACCCTATAGCTCCACTTTAAAAAAAAGTGGGGGATGACAACTATTATTTTAATATATTATACAACTGCATATTCAAAACACAATCTGTATTCTTTAACATATGAATGCTTTGTGATTTCTCTGTTCAAATTCCTTAGCTTATTTATGGTATAATTTGGTATGTTTTATCTTTTATAGATGCATAATGGAGATAAACCCAAGTAGAGGGACAAAGGTTTCAAAAAAGGAACAAGTAAAACACTCATCAATTACCAAGAAAGTTAAAAAACTTGCAACTGAAATAAATGATTTTCAAAAAATATTTAAAATAAATATGTAAATTTGTATATTGATTTTATAATAAAGCTTTTTTATACAAGTATATTTCAGTTTTTTTTTCTTTTATGAAAAAGTTTCTTAATACATGAAAAAACTTAAAAGTAAGTATGAAAAGATTAAATATATGAAATATATAGAGTGTTTCTTGATAGAGAAAATGAGACTCCTTGGCAGCAGTTTTCCATGAACGTTTAGTAAAAGGGGGAAAAAATAGGCTTTAAAAAATTATGCAGACAATGTTCGATATTTTTATATGGCACAATTTTATTTTTTGCAAGGTAATTTTTTGACTACAAAGTACGTATAAATGGATAATAGTGATGCTTATTTTTAATTAATTATTCTTGGAGACAATTAGTGTGATATCCTCCATTAAAAATGCATTAGATGATATTTTGCTTAAGTAGAATTCAATAGCAAGTGTTCATAATAGCAATTGTAATTGTTTCAAATATTAAAAAAAAAAAAAAAAAGCAAGTACTGCCTTTTTTCTCCTTTAGCAAATTTATTTTTTATTTTACATTTCTGTGTTAATTCAAGATTTTTAGTATTTTTGATTATTGCAAATGAAAATTGAATTGGTAATTTTGTAATTTAACAGTAAATTTGCTTCTTGTTAAGTTTTTAAACTAAAAAACAAAAATGAGTTTTCCAAATTAACTGATTTTGCCTCAAATATGGAAAAGGAATAGTTCTAAATAGCTGTTTTAAGGTAATTTTATAGAGGGAGGGGTTAATATGTTGAATATTATAGAATTATTTCAATATTTGTGAACTGAGGAGTAAGAAAAATACAACTGCAATAATATTTAAAAGATTTTATTATTTTGGATGTGCTAATAAGAAAATTATGTTGTAATGATGATTAGAAAAATCGTAAGCTTATTACTGTAATTCAGACAAATTTTAATGCTGATATATACATTATATAAATTTTATTTTGATTTTTAAAAAAGTGAAATTTGATTTTTTCCCCAACAATTTTTAAGAAGCAAAAGCTCTATTATAATAAATTCTCATTTAGAAAGCAAAGAATTGTAAGAATGATGTTTAGTTAAGCAATGTCAATAAACAGTTACAATAATATTACTTTTATTTTTATTTATTTATCAATGATTAATTGTAAGAACCTGCATTTTGAGTAAAAAAGATAAACAGTGTGATTAGAGGTGCTTATTTTTAGATATTACTATTTTTGAATAGTAATATGCAATTAAGCACAAATGTTACTGTTTTGAAATAGTGGTATTCCAAAATGAGCATCTCTAGCAATATTTCTACACTGTTAAAAATTTGACCCATTTGCTGCAGCGTCCATCCACCGCTTTTATAGAAAACGGTTACTTTATTGTGTTATTGAGAATTCTCATTGGTCATAAAAGAGATTCTATAAAAGCTGTGGAGCGACTCTGCAGCAAATGAGTCAAATTTTTAACACTGCATGTAAATATGAGATATTCAAAAACAGAAAAATTAGAAACTGAACTACTGTGAAAATCCAGAATAATCGAAAATGGGAAAACTAAAAACAGAAAAATCGAAAATGAAATTTCTGTAAATGCACGGAAAAATCGAAAATGGCAATATTATAAACGGAAAAATAAGATTCAGAACTTCTGTAAAGGCACGGAAAAAAAGAAAATGGAAAAACTGAAAATGGAAAAACCAAAAATGAAATTTCTGTGAATGCACCGAAAAATCGAAAATGGAAAAACTGAAAACGGGAAAATCAAAAATGGAATTTCTGTGAATGCACGGAAAAATCGAAAATGGAAAAACGGAAAAATCAAAAATGGAATTTCTGTAAACGCACGGAAAACTCGAAAATGGAAAAACTGAAAACGGAAAAATCAAAAATGGAATTTCTGTGAAAAAGCAGAAAAATTATTAACGAAATGGAAAATGCCCGGCAACTTTGTTGCCAGTACTTTTTCCGCGATTTCACAGAATTCTTTTTAACAGTGCATACAAAATTGAGAATTCGGGGACACTTGGAACAGGTAGAAAATGAGATTTTTAAATTGTACTCACTATAGAGTTTAAAGGACTAGCGGCCATTTAAAACGTGTTTTCCTGAGAATGACTTTTTTCATATTTTGCCTAAGTTCAAAGTACTAAGGCTCAGTGGTAAAATGATTTAGAAACAAAGTGTTTATGTTTTTAGAATCTTAAAAAAATTTGCAACAGTAGTTAGGCGTGTTGTATAATTCATCGAAAGAGATTCATCAGCAACTCATTAAACAACAACATCAGCAACAGCATTACTATGCCCAATAAAAATATAAATACGCGTTTAAATTTTGTTTTGGAATTGCAATCCATTTTATAAATAGTTTTCAAATGTATTATTTTCATATACTATATACTCACATATATGATGAGTAAGTATTACGGTTGTCAACAAAGACTAGTTTTAATTGTAGTCACTAGAGTTTAAAGGACTAGCGGCCATTTAAAACGTGTTTCCCTGAGAATGACTTTTTTCATATTTTGCCTAAGTTCTAAGTACTAAGGCTCAGTGGTAAAATGATTTAGAAACAAAGTGTTTATGTTTTTAGAATCTTAAAAAAATTTGCAACAAAAGTAAGGAGAGATATATTTTTTAAATATTTCTGAAAATTTTACATAAATTGGTAAACATGAAAATTATAACGAATTTGAGGAAATTTACCATGCGTATTTTTATTAATTTTTTTTAGCCGATTAAAATAGAAAATTAAAAATATCTCTCCTTAGTTCTTTTCTATATACTATAACACTATTTAAGAAATTTTAGTAATACCAAAATATTGAAAATTGAATGAGGAGTAGTAATTTTAAAAAGCGTATTTTTCGACAAAAAAATATCATAAAAATCCCCATAAAAAATATACTTTTTAATAAAAAGTGAATTTTTTTGCTAATTATTTCTTACAAGAAGATTCTTAAATAGTACATCAAAATTCATTACTTTAAAATCAATAATGAAAATTTTGTGTTTTTTCTTACGGGTCTCCCTTAACCAAAAAACCAGCAAACCATCCAACCATCCAATTAACAAACAAACCAAGCACTCACGCATCCCCCCTTTAAAATTTCGAATTTTTGAGGAAATGCTTGAAGGGTGAGTTCTGATTTAGTTAAATGATATTTCAATAAAAATACATAAATTTATGCCTACCTTGCTAGGCGTCTTCTTTAAGGATGATAATTTTTCTTATTTTGCTCAGGGCAATCTTCAATGTGGCTGAAAGAATAGTAAATTATTATTATGTTCTATGTGTTCTTTAGAACAATTAGGATGTACACTTCCGTTTTGGGAAAGATGTCTTCTTTAATAACATAAATAAAAAAACACAGCACAATATTCGTAAATACAAAATAAGAAGAATTTTAAATGTTGAAGTCTTAAAGTTCTTTAAAAGAAAATATTATCGGAGCTGAAAATTTTTGCTTCCGATTTTACAGTTTCAGGAAAAAGTAAACATCACCCGCTTAGAATCATTTCTGAGTGGTAAAAGTAGCTTCGCAGAAAAATGTGACGTCAAAGAAAGTTTTTTTAGTGAGTTCTTTTCTTCGCTTCAGGACAGAGTTTTTCAGAGTTTCATAGTGCTGCCATCTGGCGTAGTGCTTTGGAAACAAATAAGTTTTTTAATGAAGAAAAGAGTCTTTTTCCATCACCCCCACTTTTGTTTTCAAAGTGCTAGCCTCAGTTGCAGCTGAGATCTCAAAGTTTCAAACTGAGGTTTCGCAAGGGGTTTTGTCATGATGTCAGCAATCATTTGCTTTGAAGGGCAATAGTGTAGACACATTGTTCCGTTTTCTATCATAGTTTTTACGTTGTAATACTTGACACTTACATGCTTGCTTCTCGATAAATGTCTCTCATTCTTTGAGATTTTTATGCATGGAATATTATCTTCATAGATCGCGATCGGTAAGGTTTGTGGTAGGTCCAAATCTGTTAACAATGCGAGTAACCGCTCCATTTCTTGACAGGTGTTTGAGACAGAAATATATTCTGCCTCAGTAGAGGACAGTGCGACACTGGTCTGTTTTCTACTTGACCAACTTAACAAGTTGTTGCCCAATTTGAAGATATTGCCGTGGACTTCCGGTCACTTTTATCTGATGCCCAATCAGCATCACAATATGCTGTTAAGACGGGCTCTTTATTTTTATCAATTATTAACTTAAGGTCCTTAGTTGTTTTCAGATAGCGAATTATCTTTTCAACTGCTAGCCAATCAACTTCTCATGGTTTTTCATTTCTTCTACCTAATATGTTGACACATGACGATATATCCGGTCTAGTGATGGTGGAGATATATAAGAGTGCCTCCACTGCTTGTCGATAAAGGGTATTATTAGTCATTAGTTTATTATCAGGATCTAAATTAAAATAATCCGTATTCATGGGAGTATAAGTTGGTTTAGAATTTACTAAGTTAAATTTCCTAACAATTTCGTTAATTTTATTTTCTTGATCTAACATTAGACTTCCATCTTCTGTTTGTTTGATATTTATCCCCAAATAATGCGATACTTTACCTAACGATTTTATTTCATATTCCCTCGATAACTCTTTGTATATCTCTTCGGTATCCCTTTTCTTTCCTGCTACTAAAATGTCGTCGACATATACTATAATATAAGACAAGTTTCCGTTTTTATTTAGTTTGAACAAGCATAAATCTGATGTGCACTGATTAAATCCCATGTTTTTGAGTGTTTGACTAATTTTTAAGTGCAGCCTGTTTTAGCCCGTAAATAGCCCTATTTAGTTTACATACCTTTTCCTTTTGATCTTCTACTATATATCCCTCGGTTTGTGTCATGAATACCTCCTCGTCTAAGTTTCCGTGCAAAAATGCTGTTTTTACATCTGAATGAATTATATCTAAATTTTTATATACAGCAGCGTTTAGGAAACTTCTTATTGTGGTGTATGCCACGACAGGGACGAAAGTTTCATCATAATCGCACCCGAATTTTTGCGAATAACCCTTCGCAACAAGTCTCGCCTTGTAGCGTTCTATTTCTCCACGTGCATTGCGTTTTGTTTTAAAAGTCCATTTACAACCTATAATATGTTTTCCCGGAGGTGGGTCGACTAATTCCCAAGTTTTATTTTGCATAAGTGAATTGAATTCCTCATCTGTAGCTGCTAGCCAATTATTTTTAATTTTTGGGTCTTTCATATTTTCTATATCTTCCCAAGTTTTGGGTTCCTCAACCTGACACATGTTTGCGATAATTCCATACCTATCGGGAGGTACTCCCCTGTTTTCTCTTCCCGATCTTCTAAGCTGTATTTGACTCTGATGTGGAATTGCGTCCGCGTCATGTTTATCACCATCTAATTCAATTTGAACAACTTCGGTTGGAGTCGAAATGTTATTTTGGTCTTGTTTAGTGTCATTTTTCACGTTTTCTAGAAATTTTACTGATCTAGATATCGTTACTCTATTATCCCCAATGTATATTCTATATCGCTTGCTCCTTTGGTCATTCCCAAGAAAATGCCTTCAATGGCTTTCTCATCGAATTTAGCCCTTTTAGACTTTTCTACATAGGCGTATGTCTTGCAACCAAATATTTTTATGTGTGACAAATTTGGTTTACGATTATTCCAAAGTTCAAATGGGGTTATGTTATTGTTTGCTTTGGTTGGCAGCCTATTTGTTAAATAAGTGGCAGTGAGAATTGCTTCACCCCAAAATTGTCTTGGCAGATTTGCGTCTGACAGCATTGTGCGCGCCATTTCTACAAGAGTACGGTTTTTTCTTTCAGCAACACCATTTTGAGGTGAGCAAAATGGTACACTTAATTGGCGTTCTATACCGTTAAGGGTTAAATAATCTTCAAAATTTTCCCCAAGATATTCCCCTGCATTATCCGATCTAAAGGCTTTTATTTGTTTACCAAATTTATTTTTTACTAGTGCAAAGAAATCTTTAAATTTTTCTAGGGCTTCCGATTTGTGTGAAAGTAAATAAACCATAGTAAACCTGCTAAAATCATCAATGAAAGTAATAAAGTACCTTTTACCTGAGAATGTTTCCGTCTTCATGGGACCGCAGATGTCACTGTGGATTAGTGAAAGGACTTCGTTAGATCTATTTGATGCTACCTTTGGATAAGGTAATTGTGATATTTTCCCTTCAATACATCATGAAGATGAAGGAGATCAAAGACGGCGCTTCCACTTTCGTCCCTAAAGTCTTTCCGAGTCTGGCTGACATTTCCGGCAGTTTGGCAGCAGATGAAATCTAGCGCCCCCTACGTCCCGCTAGCAGACTAGTCGAGAGACCAGTCAAACAAGTCATGTGATCGATCGCGCTAGTGCAGCATCACTAGCGCCACGCTATGCACCGGGCAATACTTTGGGGCTAAGTTCTGTTTGGAAAAGCCTATCTTCTCGGTTCTCCTTCTTTTATTCTATCTTCATGCAATACATTTAGTACACATGTTATCATGTTTACACTTACTTAAAGTTATACCATCCGCTAACTTGTGATTCACAAGATATTTGATTGATTCAAAATTTTTGTGTCCTAGGCGTTTATGCCAAGTTGTAATACAATTCGGATTATCACAAAACATTTGTGTTTTGACAGCATATCCGTACTCATCTTTAGGACAAATTTCATATAGATTATTATTTAACTCCGCTGTTAAAACTATGTTATTGTCTTTAACAAAGTTACAAGAATCTTTTTCAAAAATGACTTTAAAGTCGTTTTCTGTTGCTTTCTTTACCGATAATAAATTACTCTGTAATTCAGGACAATAAAGAACATCTTTAAGTATAATTTGATGTGGTGAATTTGTACAAAGTTTAATATTACCCATACCATGTGAATCTAGTTTATTTCCATCCGCTATCATTATGCTACCAAAATTTCCGGTTTTAAAGTTTATGAAATTTTCTTTTGCGAATGCTACATGTCTGCTACATGTCTACAGTCGGAATCGATAACGAATTTATTTACATTAAGTTCTTGTGCGCTATTAGCAGACATTAAATCGCACGCGGGATAATTTTGTTCGGAGAACTTATAAATGTTTTCTTCCGAATTCGTTAAGGTAGAAAAATTATTCGTACCTATATCTGCGTCAACATTACCTTTAAAACAGAAGTTGGAAGTATCCCTTACATTACCTTGATTACCTTTGTAATTTCCCGAATTATTTCTGAAAGAGTTTGAATTATTATAAAACTTATTTCGATTCGGATTATTTCTCGGGTTATCATTTTGCATTTTATTCTTTAAATGATAACAATTTTCGCGTACATGGTTGTCTCGTTTGCAAAACGTGCAAAATTTCTTATTTCTAGCATTTTTATTTAGTACCTTATATGCTGAGTCGCGTGAGCTCGAAACAGCTTCACGATTCTCAGATTTATTTATTGCTTTGTAAGCCGAATTTCGCGAATTTGAACTTGAGTCTCTGTTTTCGCATCTATGTTTATATTCATCGATCAATTTATTTTTTACGTAATTTAAAGTTAGATCCGTCTCGCTGGCTTCTAACGCGGTAACCATTGGATCATAAGATCTAGGGAGGGAGCAAAGCAGGAGGGCACATAAATGCGAGTCAGGGAATTCCTCGCCAATAGCAAATAATTTATCTTTGATTGATAAAATATTATTGATATGGGAGATCATGTCTCCCCCTTCACTTAATTTTTGAGAGTAAAGTTTCCTTAGAAGAAAAAGTTTGGAAGAAAGACTACTTCTAAGTGAACATTTTTCAAAGTTCCCCAGATTTCTTTGGCATTTACCAAATGTTTTACATGAATAATTTGTGAATCTTCTATACACAGATTAATAATAGATTTCGCTTTAATATTATCTTTGTTCCATTGGGCAGTGACAGGATCCGGTGGAGGATCTTTAATTAATGAAAATAAATTTTCTTTCTGGAGAAGATTTTCTATCTTAAATGCCCAATTACTGTAATTTTGGTCATTTAATTTTTCAATGAGGGCTATATTACTGGTAGCCATTATATTAGTTCAAATCAACATCAATCATTTATTCAACAATCGTAATTATATATATTTTCAAACATCAATCATTTATTCAACAATCGTAATTATATATATTTTCAAACATGTTTATGGTTTAATACTTTCAAATAATATAATCATGGGCAAGCTTTTTTATTTATATTCATAAGAATATCTCAGAACTCATAATCTGAAGGGTGAGTTTTGATTTAGTTAAATGATATTTCAATAAAAATGCATAAATTTATGCCTACCTTGCTAGGCGTCTTCTTTAAGGATGATAATTTTTCTTATTTTGCTCAGGGCAATCTTCAATGTGGCTGAAAGAATAGTAAATTATTGTCTGAGCGAAGCGAAGTCTTTATACTCAGAGATACGTAACGATATTAAAAGTAAAAAAAATTCTTTCGTCAAGCAAATCTCAAAAAGTACTTGTCGGATTTTGATTCTGTTTGTACCAATAGGTACCGATGAAAATAATCTGGTGAATGCACCGACTTTTAAAAATTAATTCCAAATAGTTCAAAAGTTATATTTAAAAAACTGATACAAAAGCACAATTTATTTGCATACATCACAGAAATTTGGTGTGCGTGCTTTTCACCAGCTGGATATTTTCGTAGATAACCGAATCAGTACATGGAGTAAATAGTAATCATTTACGCACTCAGAAATATTGAATGCAATAAAACATTTTAAAATTTAATCATGCAGGAAAATAAAACTTATTTTTTTTATATTAAAAAAAATGTCATAAAAACTTTGATTTTGAGATTTTGTGATAATCTCTAATAGCATTTTTTAATCGCTAAAAGAATGTTTTATATATTTCGCGTGTGAAAATTAGAAACATTTACGTTTTTAAATAAAAAGTTTCTTTTATGACATCATTTTCCCTTATATTTATTTTTATTGCATGTTTTCTTTTAACTTATATTTTGTTTGTGTGTAGAAGTCAATTCTGGTCACAAATTTTTCGGCACGGATACAACAAGCGCATCAGATTTGGCGCATTTTTTTTCAAAGCCCATTTGGCGAAAACTCCGTTTTCAAATAATGCTTACATGCACATTTTTAATTTTTTTTTCTATTTTCAAAAAGAACTTACAATAAATAAAATATTAATAACAATTAATAACTATAAAAAGAAATATCTTATATAATAAAAAAAGGAAATGAAAGTAAATAAACATTTTATGAGTAAATAAACAAATAATAAATAAATACAGCCGGGTTACCATCTCAGGTAAAATAATGCCATTTTGACGCAAATTATGTACCCTGGTGCATATGTGACAACTTTTCCCATTTTTCATCCATTTCCTGTTGGCATACAACTTTGAAATTTGGAATATGTATGCATACCTGGGAACAGTACTGAAAATAGAAGTTGATTTTTTTTAATTCGATACAAAAAGGGGCTATTTTATAAAGATTTATACAATTTATACTGCATAAAGGAGCCACTTACCTATTTTTATTTACAAGAAGAAGTAAGTGGTATATAAAAACAATTATAGTATACATAAATAAAATACTTCAGATAATATACTAGAGATATAAGCACCGGGTTCGGCGAGATTTTTTATGCCAATTAGGCGAAAACGTCGTTTTGATTACCAGATACATATAGCATGCTATAATAACACGTTATTTATGTATTTCAAAATGAAACAAGTTTGAAATTGCACGTGAAGCATAGCAAATGAGATGCGTTCGTACGATAACGAAGTTTTAAAAATATTACACTCATATATCAATCTCATAAAATTGTAAATAGTGAATTAGAATTAAAACGCTCTCAAACAATGTTCTCCCTGTACCATTACGTAATGGAATACTTTTGTGTGGCTTTTTAAATCAATAATAAATGTTCTTTGCACCCTAAATTATTGTTATGTTTTTTTTTAGTAATATTTCTTTTTGTATAAATTATTTTAATATTCCAAATTTAAAAAAGCACTCTTGTTAAGATATTTTTAATACGTTTTTTTATAATGCTTTGTGTATCTCATATTTAAAATTAGTCTTCCTTTTTTTTTCTTAGTAGCGAAAACCCTGGACATTTTTTTTTTCTATTTATTTTATGATCGTTCTCGTTCTCACGAGAATAAAGGCATTGTTGTGTATGAAAGTGAAAGTTTCCCATCCCCTTATCTAGCGTAAATAACACCCGTTCGTACGTATGCTTTTACTGTCCTGGAATTATTGTACTATTTGACTAAAGTGGTCCTTTGTTAATTTTTTTCGAAGAAGAGTAGCTTATGGCTTGTTTGTAAAGGGGATATATTCAGCCTTGTTAAAAATTGGCCCACACGCATAGTTTATTGCTTACGTACGTGAATGAATAGTACCCTAAAATTTTATAACCCATGACAAACGTTGACTGTCATTTGAGGCGGAGTAGATATTTTCCCAGACCCTTAAAGTTTTTATGACCGATTTGAGATAATAGGGCAAATTCACGGATATCGGCGAGCACTGGTTTGCAAGCAGGTGCAAAACTTAGAGACAGCTGGCCCTGCTACTGACCACGTGATCGAGAATAGGGGATGCGAGCGATGACCATATTTGGTCATGAGAGAGGGTGCCTGTGGCTTTGGCCAATGAGATGGACTCTGGGAACAGGAGAGAAAGGGGAAAGCATTAGTCTTCCTAGTTTTTTGGTGCCCCTTTTGATTTGCAGAGGGACGTGCAATTGGATTTTTGGAAAAAAAGGGAGTCTTGGCCAGAGCTTCGTATGGAGAGCATCTAGTAAACGATTGCGGATAAGTCTTGTCTCCCCCCCTCCCCTGTTTTTAATCTGGGAGAGGGGAGGCCATAAGAGACTTCGAGATTGGCAGTCTAA
The DNA here is from genome assembly GCA_964019185.1 of Maratus speculifer. Classification (NCBI taxonomy): domain Eukaryota; kingdom Metazoa; phylum Arthropoda; class Arachnida; order Araneae; family Salticidae; genus Maratus; species Maratus speculifer. The sequence goes on from OZ025294.1 coordinate 38,112,928, forward strand.
GAGAAAGCACGTCGTGAGTAAGTCAAGAAAAAGTGCTACCGGCCGGAGAAAATCGAGAGCTTGCCGTGAAAGAATGTTTCCTCCGTTCTAACCTTCACCGTAAGCTGTGGAATGATTTGCAGTCTAAGAGAAAGCACTCCAAGTGTACGTCAAGAAGAAATGCTACCTGCCGGAGAGAGCCGAGATCTTGCCGTGAAAGAATATCCCCTCCGATCTGGCCTTCACCGTGAGCAATGGAATGTTTAGCGATCTAAGATAACACACCCCAAGTGTACGTCAGGAAGAAATGCTAGCTGCCGGAGAGAACCGAGATCTTGCCGTGAAAGACTGTCTCCACCGATCCAGCCCTCACAGTGAGCAGTGGAATAATTAGCAATCTAAGACAAAACATTCCAAGTGTTAGTCCAAAAAAAAAGGTACTACCTGCCGGAGCGAGCCGAAAGTTTGCCACGAAACAATGTCCCTTCCGATTTTTGCCTTCACCGTGAGCGGTAGAATGATTAGCGGTCTAAGACGAAAACTTGAAAGAATTCAGCTGTTGCTTAAACTGAGTATAGACACTGGGAATTCTGTGTAGAAACTGTTGCTCTGTTGCATGGAAGACTTAATTACTATTGTCCATCATATAAGTGAAAAAACACCCAAAATGGGTAAAATTGAAAGAATCCAGCTGCTGGTAAGAGATATATTCTGTATTTATTCTTAAACAATTTTTATTTTAGTGAGTAATCTTGTAGTGATTTTGTATTTCCATATATCTACAACAAAGGTTGTATTAGTGAATTCAGATGTTTTTTTTTGTTTTTCATTTTTATGTTAAATTAAATAAAAGAGAATGTGTATAAAGGATATGCCTTAGTATAGTTTTTTTTTAGTTTTTTTTATATATCCTACCTTGATATTAATTTAATTGAATTCTAACCTCTATAGTATCGAAATAACTATACTAAGTTTTGTAATACCATAAAATTAAAGTAGTTTCTTTGAATGTTTGGAAGTAGAATAATTTTTCAACCATTACCTATTTTCTTATTTGGAATTTTCAAATAACTTTTTAAAAAAAAAAATAAAAAAAATAATTTAATAAATAATTAAGAATCATATTAACACTGATTAATTAATATACTATTGTTTAAACTGAGTAAAGATACTTGACTAGGTAATAGAAATTTTAAAGCAAAAACAGTTAAGAAATTCACTTGATTTTTAAATGAATTAATTTATCTTATAAAAAAAAAAAAAAAAAAATAGAGAAATTAAATTAAATGTACTAACACTATACGAAATTGGTCAAAAATATCTTTGTTGATTTCTGGGATGTTTATGTTTATTATTTCTAGTTTTTAATCTATTCAAAATTATATCTTTCTTTGCCTTCTTGAAAATAAGAAGGATTTCAGGATCTTTCTTCTCTCTTCTGTAATGTTAAACTAAATCTTGTAATTTTAAATTGTCAGTATGAGTTTAATATCTCAGGAATCAACATTGATAAATGTTGGGTTCTACTGCAGATCAAGGTTTAGTACTTGAGACTGGGTCAGATTGAGAATCTTGCTGTGTTCTTTCTTATTTACTTGTAATCATTAAATTTTAAAGAATCTTAAATGATATTTGTGTTTATCCTTTTTTTCGTTTTAATTTGTCGTTTAGTTTGTTTATCTTAATGATTTCTTAATGTTGACTGGTGTAATCTTAACTTAATTAATTCTTTTTTTTTATATAAGCATCTTGTTTATTTAATTAAACCAACAACAAGATTCATGTAATTGGAAATTTGACCCAGATCTCATTAAATTTTTTGATGAAGCTGAAGAATATCTATTGATCTATATTAACTAATATAGTTTGCTGAGCAGAAGTTGCAATTAATTAATATAATGAGCTGTTGCAGAAATTTAATAAAAAGAACCCAAACCCAACATAAGAAAATGGTGCCGTGTGTGAAAAGCCTGGTTATTGTGAAAAATAAATAATGCCGTGTGTGAAAAGCCTAATTATTGTGTCACAATAAGTATAAAAATAGTACTATGAAGTAGAGCCTATTTATTACAACAATAGCCTGAATTTTGATATATATTTACTGTATTAAGAGTGAAACGAAATGAAAATATATGTGTTTTGTGATTTTATTGTGTATTATGTTTGATTATTTTAGTGTATGTTGTGCATAACCAATAGGGGTGTACATAGCTTACTAATTTCAAGTGCTTTTTTTTAGTTAGGCAATTTTACCGGGTTTTCAAAAAAAAAAAAAAAAACTATTTAATTTGAAATTTTAACTGTTATTTGTACATTTATATGAGTGTTTGGGCTTACTGAGTAAATTATATGCCAATATAAGTTATGTATTTATGTATTTTTTATTTATTTTTTTTTCTCTATTTCTTGGGCATCTGAGAATTAAGTAGCAGTTAAATTACTTTATTTTCTATTATTTTATTTTTAATTCGGTGTGAAGTTTTGCCAAAAAATGACAGAAAATCAGCAGTTCAAGGAGCTCGCTCTTATTCAGAAAAAGAGCGCATTAATCGAAAATGTCAGTCTTATTCCCCCTTTTAGTGGCGAAGGCAACTCTTGCTCATTTTCTGCATTTTTAGAAAAGTATGAGCAGTTGTCCGAGTTCTTTAATTGGTCAGAGGATGAGAAAAAATTTGCCATACTAAGTAGATTAAGTGGGAATGCTGCTAGGATATATAAATTGCACCGCACTAAGGGAACTGAAGAAATAATTAAAGTACTTAAAGAGAGATATACGCAAGAGCTAGCCCCTGATATTGCTTTGACCCAATTTTTGAATTTCAAACAAAATCCCCATATGCCTGTTCAGGAATTCTATGACAGAGCATATGATTTGTCCCTTAAAGCATTAGTAGTCGAAGGTGTAGAACAGAATGTTGCTGATAAAAGCAGGGAAGCTCTACTACATTCTATGTTATTAAGTAATTTAGTTCCTGAGATAAGAAGAGGAGTTATAACTAAGTGCCCTAAGACACCTGTGGAAATTTTAGAATTTGCCCTCCTTGAGGAAAAAGCATTAAAAAGTGTTAATCCTTTATATAACATGCAGGTAGAGAATATGAACCCTTTTTTCCCCCAAATTGCCCAGCAAAGTGTTGCGTGTGCTGCTATCCAGCCAAGTCACCCTAATCAGTCAGAGCAGGAGATTAGTAAACTGCGGGAGCAGGTAGAAGCTCTTACTAGTAAATTAGAGAGATTTTTAGAGGGTAGCAATCAGCAAAGAGACTTTCACACTACTGAGAGGCCTCAGTATAGAGAATTCATCTGTTACGTGTGTTCCCAAACAGGGCACATAGCCAGATTTTGTCCACAAAACCAAAATGCTAATAGAGGGAACTTTCAGAATTTTAGAGGAAGAGGTAGGGGTAGTTATTCTCAGTCCCACCAAAATCGCAGGGGAGGATATAATAATTACAGAGGTAGAGGGAATAGAAATAATGATAATGGTGTAAATATAGAAAGCGAGAATGTTCAAAGCCAAATTAGTGAAGCGAATAATCAAAACAATTCTTTAAACAGGTAAGGGCTGGTGTCGATTTGGTCGAATCGTCTCCATCAAGGCCTCTAGACCTCCCAATTATTTTTAGTATGTTTTCACCCCAGTATTATCATTTACCTACTGTCGTCATAAATGTAAATAATGTGTTTTTTAATGCGCTGTGTGATACAGGATCTGCTATAAATATTTTAAGTAATACAATACTTAATGATTTAGATTCTTATGAAATTGTAGAGTGCAATACCCCTATTTTAACGGTGACTGGCGAGAGAGTGCTTTTAAACCATAAAATTTCCTTAAAATTTAAATTTAATAATTTATTATGTCAGTCTGAGTTTTTTATTGTCCACGGTAAGTTGGCCGATGAGTTTAGTGTAATTTTGGGGATGCCCTTTTTAAGTAAATATCAGGCTGTAATTAATTGTAAAAATAACAATGTGGTTTTAGATGTTCCTACTGAAACGCAGTGTAAGCAAATAGTAGAGAGTCATATGTCAAATGTTTTACCTGTGAAAACTTCTAGAGAAAAAAATGTTGTAAATAGTATCAGTGTAAATAGTATAGGTTTGGAGAATAATTATGTAAATACTTGTAATGTGCAATCTAAAGGCAGGCAAAGTTCTGATAGTGAACAGAGAAGTAAGTGTAGTAATAAGAGTACTCCTAGGAAAAGTGTAAACAAAAAGAGTAAGGAATGTGTAAAAGAAAAATTTGGGAATCTGGGTAGTGGAAATGAGACGGTTCAGGGTAATATGTATCCCATTGTGGAAGAAAGGGTAGACTCAAGCATAACATTTAATGCGAAAGAGTCAGAAAGTGAAATTGCTCAGGTTTTTTGTTTGCAAAGTATACCAGGGAGTAACTCAAGTACTAATGAGTGTGAAATTAATGAGAATAATGTGCCTTTAGACCTTAGCCAGCAATCAGCGAGTCAAATTGTACAGGAAAATTCAATCTATGTTCATGAAAATTTTTACATATCTGAGGATAATGAAAAGGAGTTAGTAAACAGAGCAAATCAGACTAATGAGTTAGGCATTATTGACAATAATAACAGAAATAGTGAAAGTACTTCCTTAGCTATTTTATGCGAGAGAATTTCTGTTCCCCCCCAGTCAAAATTAATAGCTGAAGTAAAATGTAATAGAAATAATTTTATAAAAGATAAAGATGTACTAATATTAGAACCTTTAGCGAAGAATTTAAGCCAAGGGCTTCTTATTTCTCGAGCCATTTGTACTCCAGGACATGGCCTTTTTGTTTCGCTTGCTAATTTTTCAGATAAAACTGTTAAGCTAGGAAAAAATACTTATGTTGCTAAAATTCAGAAATGTGTAGATAAATCTAATATACCCTTAAATAATAATAATATAACTTGTAATGTAAATTTAACCACTCCAATAGCTGACTTTGATCACGCTGATCTCACTTGGAGCTCTGATATTGATTTAAACCATCTAGACCCCCCCTTAAAATCTAAAATGCAAGAATTTTTAGACCAAAATAAAGATGTGTTTGCAGCTTCTGTCCTAGACTTACCAGGCTGTAATACCATACCCCATGTTGTAAATTTAACCTCTGATAAACCTGTAAAATCCAAAGCTTATAGAGTCCCATATAAATTACGCCAGGAAATGGAAGATCAACTTAATATTTTACTGCAAGCTGAAATTATTTCCCCGTCTATGTCTGAATTTGCTTCACCAGTTATTCTTGTAGAAAAAGCAGATGGTTCTTATAGGTTAGCTGTTGATTTTCGTAAACTTAACAAGAATCTTGTCAAAGATGCATATCCTATCCCAAACATTACTGACTCTGTTGATGCGTTAAGTGGAGCTAATTTTTTTTCAACACTAGATTTAACTAGTGGCTTTTTTCAACAGGTCATAAGACCCGAAGACAGGCATAAAACTGCTATTATCACGCATAAAGGTCTTTTTGAGTGGAATAGAAATTGTTTTGGGTTGTCCAATTCAGGCAATAGTTTTCAGAGGCTAATGAATGCCATTTTTGGAGATTTAGGAAATCTAGGAATTTTAGTGTATATAGATGATATTGTCATTGCTTCGTCCGATGTAGAATCCCATTTTGAAAAACTTAAATTAGTATTTGATAGACTAAGACAACATAAACTGAAACTTAAGCCCAATAAATGTAATTTTCTTTCGAATAAAATACAGTATCTTGGCTTTGAAATTAATAGCGGGCAAGTATCCCCGGTTAATAAAAATATTGAGATAATAGAAAAATTGCAACCACCTACTAATCGAAAAGGTGTCAGGTCTTTTATTGGAACCCTATCATTCTATAGGCGTTTCATACCTGACTTCACAAAAAGGGCAATTAATTTAATCGATTTGACTAAGGAAACTGGACATTTTGCCTGGACAAAAGAAGCCCAGGAGGAATTTGAAGATTTAAAAAAGGCTTTAATATCTAAACCGTGCCTAGTATTGCCTGATTTTACTAAAGAATTTTATCTATATACAGATGCGAGTGGAGAAGCACTGGGTGCTGTTTTGTCACAATTGGATGATGAAAATAAAATTCATCCAGTGGCGTTTGCCAGTAGGCGACTAAAAGGTGCAGAGACAAGATATTCTGCCACTGAGAGAGAACTTCTCGCTCTGGTTTGGGCGACTAGTCATTTTAAGTGTTATCTAGCTAACACTCATTTTAACATTTTTACTGATCATGCACCACTTACTTTTATGTTAAAGATTCATGACCCAACTTCACGTATAGCCAAATGGGTATGTACTCTTTCAGATTTTGATTTTACTATTAAATATATTAAAGGGAAATGCAATAGTGTAGCAGACTTTCTATCTAGATTTGCTAAAATTGATGAATCACCTGAGATTAGTAAGAGTAATTTTTGTATTCAAGTAGAAAAAGAAACTACTTTTGTTCCCCATTCAAATTTAATTGAGAAAATTAGTGAATTACAAAAAATTGATAAGAAATGTTGTGAAATAGCTAGAAAATTAGACAAAAATATAGATATAGCACCTAAATACATGAAGTTTTTTTTTAGAGATGATATTCTTGTATGTGAGGACACCAGAGATTCAAGTGTAATAAATAATCCTATTAAGTTAGTAGTTCCTAGGGATATGATTGAGCAAGTGTTCGCTCTAACACACGATTCTCTAGCGGCTTGTCATCAAGGGTTTAAGAAAACGATTGACCGCATCCGGGAGCACTTTTACTGGCCCGGAATGTCGGCCGATGTCAAGCATCTAGTAGAGTCTTGTATTAGTTGCCAGCAGAAGAGAGCATATAAACCAGACCAGCAGGCACCCCTTCAACGGATGCCTACACCTGAATTCCCCATGAACAAAGTTCATCTAGACCTAATTGGCCCATTACCGGTCACGTTTTCTGGTAACACCCATATTGTTACGTATATAGACTCATTTACTAAATGGCCAGAGGCCTATGCTGTTAGCTCTACCACGTCTGATGTTATCGCAGATACACTTGCCGATTTCATTTCACGTTATGGCGCTCCGGTGTATATTGCGACAGATAATGGAAGAAATTTAGTATCGGAAGCGATTGAGCATGTATATAAAATGTTCGGTATTAAACATATAACTACATCTGCCTTTCACCCAGCCTCGAATGGACAGATTGAACGGCAGAATAAAACTTTAAAAAACGCACTCAGTCACATTGTAAATGAGAACCAGTCAGACTGGGATACTAAGCTAAAATTTGCCCTGTTAGCGATGCGTTCGGCTGTGCATTCTTCGACTAAATTAACCCCCGCAGCAGTTTTATATGGCAGAAACTTAAATCTACCATATAATCTATTTTCGCAAGCGCCGAGGTTTAGCTATAATGACGCCCCATCTTTTTGTGAATTATTAATACCCGCGCTCCAAAAGGTATATGCTGAGGTGTATGATAGTTTAGTTAAGGTGTCTGAAAGCCAGGAAAGGTACAGAGAAAAATCTGCAGTCGTTAAGGATTTAAAAGTAGGCGATAGAGTATGGTTATTTAACCCATCCATCACTGCTGGCAATACGAAAAAATTGTCGAAATTAAATAACGGACCATTTACTATAATTGAGAAGCTCAGTGAAGTTAATTTTAAGATAGCATTAATTGCTAATCCGTCTAAAACTCAAATTGTCCATGTAGACCGCCTCACTTTATTTAAAGACAGGCATATTTCAGGTGTAAATGAGCAAAGTGGAAACGATATTGTAGACCAAAACAAACGCCAACCTCTGATATCAACTACGAATGATTCAAATCATTCTCAATTCGAGTTCACCGCGCGAAGGAAAAGGAATCGATTCATAAATAGATTTCCCCCTCCCATTCCATGTCAAGGAACCAGCCAACCTGCAGTGCAATCTACGAGCAGACGACAAGAGCGTTGCGAGGAAACGGTTGGTGGGTTGCTCTCAGAAGCACGGGAAAATACGGTAATAGCGAGCGCTGATAACTGTGAGGGAGTTAGGCAGATAGGAACGCCTAATGATTCGGGGCGCGTGAGTCGTTCGCGAGATCGTAATGGCGTCTGTTTATCTAGGCGAGACAAATCTTATTCAATTCCGAGAACTGAGTATGCGTTTCGAAAAAGGGATTCGCGACCGAATTATAAATTTTAGGGCGGTTTAACTTTATTTTTTTTAGATTGTATATAAATACTTGTGATTTTAGTTATTCTAGGAAGGTTTTATGCGCGAGTTAGCTAAAATTTAAGTAATTTTCGAGCCTCGATATCGTTTGTTTTGATTTGGTTCCGCTGTTATTTAATATGGATTTCCGCCAGTTCCGTGTTTTCTCTCGGTGATTTATGGATTATTTCGATAGATTAGGACCGTGTAAGTGCTTCGCCCCCTATATGTGTTCTTTTTTTTATTTTTTAGCGGGTTTTAGCGCTAATTTTGGGGACTTAGAGAGATTTCGGGTCAGGAAATTTTGGAGTAGAGATTTGGTAGCAGTACATGTGATGCTTGCGTATTCCTACTGCCCCTTTTTTGTATATAGTATAGGTACTGTTAGGAATGTAGTTCATCTTTTATTTTTATTTTTTTTTGGCATTTCTTTTATCTTTGTATTTTTTTTTTGGATATTTTTGATATTAGTTCTCTATTTGGGAAGTGGGGATTTAAGATACAGGTAGTGTACACCCCACAGCCCACAGATATATTATCTGGTTTATGTGTATTATATATGTATATATTTTGTTTATATAGTCTGTTTTGTTATTTCATGTGATTTTTTCTAACATTATACCCATTGTTTGTGTAAATTGGGTATTTTAAAAAAAATTAGTGGTACTTGTCAATGAAATTAGCGAACTCTATTGTGAAATTATCAGTTCATTTTAAGTATTATGTGTAGCATTTTGTGAATTTTTTTTAGTTACTATTAGTTTATGGAATATTTACCCATTGATAATAACTAAGGCAGATAATTATCAGTCTAGGCTACACAAGGTAACCTATATAATTATAATGCTGTGATATAAAATGCCCATACACTTATGTAATACTGTGTCACCGATGCAAGTCATTGAACTGTTTTTTTTTATTTATATGCACATGTTATGCCACTGAATATAAACAGATATTAGTGTTTTTTTTTTATGTGTACCCTATATATGTACTGAAAGGTTATTGCTATTTTTATTTTGTTTATGTGTATACAAAATGTTATCGTGCTATTATATGTATATGTTTGTGATACCTACAGCTGGCAAGTAGTATATCTATTGTATTTTTTCAGAAATTGATTGTTTCGGTCCTTTGGCTCTATCCTGCTCACAGGATTCAAATTTTTAAAAAAAAAAAAAAAAATTTTTTTAATTTATTTATTCACTGGACAACTCTTCCTTGCATTCTACTTGTGGAAATTTTTTTTAGGGATATTTTTTTTTTCCTTTTTACAGAGGTGTTAGCAGATAGGGATATCCCAGTGTATTGGTATTCTTGACGGTATAGCAGATGTAGAGATTTAATTAAGTATGCCAGGTATATAGTATAGATTTTATTAGCATCTTAGGCCCTAGTATATGTTTAACTTCTAGATGTTTTGCCCAAGCTTCAACTTAGCATTTCCGGTGTGCAAAGTTGGTGTGGTAGCTTAGTAGGGTGGTAGGTTATCAACTTTTCGGGTCGTCGTCTGATCTGTTCTAGGCGATTATCTTTATCCTACTTTTCAACCGGGGTACTGCATTGTTTTTTTTTTTATTTAATCTTTTCTTTCATTTTGGATTTAATTTTAAATATTTTTTTAGGACTTTCTTTAACTGACCTTTTGTGGTCATTTAGCTAAAAAAATAAAATTCTTGTTTTTGTTCAAAACTAATAATGTTTATTTTTTTTTCAACGAGGGGGAGCTCTTGTTATGTTTTTTTTTAGTAATATTTCTTTTTGTATAAATTATTTTAATATTCCAAATTTAAAAAAGCACTCTTGTTAAGATATTTTTAATACGTTTTTTTATAATGCTTTGTGTATCTCATATTTAAAATTAGTCTTCCTTTTTTTTTCTTAGTAGCGAAAACCCTGGACATTTTTTTTTTCTATTTATTTTATGATCGTTCTCGTTCTCACGAGAATAAAGGCATTGTTGTGTATGAAAGTGAAAGTTTCCCATCCCCTTATCTAGCGTAAATAACACCCGTTCGTACGTATGCTTTTACTGTCCTGGAATTATTGTACTATTTGACTAAAGTGGTCCTTTGTTAATTTTTTTCGAAGAAGAGTAGCTTATGGCTTGTTTGTAAAGGGGATATATTCAGCCTTGTTAAAAATTGGCCCACACGCATAGTTTATTGCTTACGTACGTGAATGAATAGTACCCTAAAATTTTATAACCCATGACAAACGTTGACTGTCATTTGAGGCGGAGTAGATATTTTCCCAGACCCTTAAAGTTTTTATGACCGATTTGAGATAATAGGGCAAATTCACGGATATCGGCGAGCACTGGTTTGCAAGCAGGTGCAAAACTTAGAGACAGCTGGCCCTGCTACTGACCACGTGATCGAGAATAGGGGATGCGAGCGATGACCATATTTGGTCATGAGAGAGGGTGCCTGTGGCTTTGGCCAATGAGATGGACTCTGGGAACAGGAGAGAAAGGGGAAAGCATTAGTCTTCCTAGTTTTTTGGTGCCCCTTTTGATTTGCAGAGGGACGTGCAATTGGATTTTTGGAAAAAAAGGGAGTCTTGGCCAGAGCTTCGTATGGAGAGCATCTAGTAAACGATTGCGGATAAGTCTTGTCTCCCCCCCTCCCCTGTTTTTAATCTGGGAGAGGGGAGGCCATAAGAGACTTCGAGATTGGCAGTCTAAGAGAAAGCACGTCGTGAGTAAGTCAAGAAAAAGTGCTACCGGCCGGAGAAAATCGAGAGCTTGCCGTGAAAGAATGTTTCCTCCGTTCTAACCTTCACCGTAAGCTGTGGAATGATTTGCAGTCTAAGAGAAAGCACTCCAAGTGTACGTCAAGAAGAAATGCTACCTGCCGGAGAGAGCCGAGATCTTGCCGTGAAAGAATATCCCCTCCGATCTGGCCTTCACCGTGAGCAATGGAATGTTTAGCGATCTAAGATAACACACCCCAAGTGTACGTCAGGAAGAAATGCTAGCTGCCGGAGAGAACCGAGATCTTGCCGTGAAAGACTGTCTCCACCGATCCAGCCCTCACAGTGAGCAGTGGAATAATTAGCAATCTAAGACAAAACATTCCAAGTGTTAGTCCAAAAAAAAAAGGTACTACCTGCCGGAGCGAGCCGAAAGTTTGCCACGAAACAATGTCCCTTCCGATTTTTGCCTTCACCGTGAGCGGTAGAATGATTAGCGGTCTAAGACGAAAACTTGAAAGAATTCAGCTGTTGCTTAAACTGAGTATAGACACTGGGAATTCTGTGTAGAAACTGTTGCTCTGTTGCATGGAAGACTTAATTACTATTGTCCATCATATAAGTGAAAAAACACCCAAAATGGGTAAAATTGAAAGAATCCAGCTGCTGGTAAGAGATATATTCTGTATTTATTCTTAAACAATTTTTATTTTAGTGAGTAATCTTGTAGTGATTTTGTATTTCCATATATCTACAACAAAGGTTGTATTAGTGAATTCAGATGTTTTTTTTTGTTTTTCATTTTTATGTTAAATTAAATAAAAGAGAATGTGTATAAAGGATATGCCTTAGTATAGTTTTTTTTTTAGTTTTTTTTATATATCCTACCTTGATATTAATTTAATTGAATTCTAACCTCTATAGTATCGAAATAACTATACTAAGTTTTGTAATACCATAAAATTAAAGTAGTTTCTTTGAATGTTTGGAAGTAGAATAATTTTTCAACCATTACCTATTTTCTTATTTGGAATTTTCAAATAACTTTTAAAAAAAAAAAATAAAAAAAATAATTTAATAAATAATTAAGAATCATATTAACACTGATTAATTAATATACTATTGTTTAAACTGAGTAAAGATACTTGACTAGGTAATAGAAATTTTAAAGCAAAAACAGTTAAGAAATTCACTTGATTTTTAAATGAATTAATTTATCTTATAAAAAAAAAAAAAAAAAAAAATAGAGAAATTAAATTAAATGTACTAACACTATACGAAATTGGTCAAAAATATCTTTGTTGATTTCTGGGATGTTTATGTTTATTATTTCTAGTTTTTAATCTATTCAAAATTATATCTTTCTTTGCCTTCTTGAAAATAAGAAGGATTTCAGGATCTTTCTTCTCTCTTCTGTAATGTTAAACTAAATCTTGTAATTTTAAATTGTCAGTATGAGTTTAATATCTCAGGAATCAACATTGATAAATGTTGGGTTCTACTGCAGATCAAGGTTTAGTACTTGAGACTGGGTCAGATTGAGAATCTTGCTGTGTTCTTTCTTATTTACTTGTAATCATTAAATTTTAAAGAATCTTAAATGATATTTGTGTTTATCCTTTTTTTCGTTTTAATTTGTCGTTTAGTTTGTTTATCTTAATGATTTCTTAATGTTGACTGGTGTAATCTTAACTTAATTAATTCTTTTTTTTTATATAAGCATCTTGTTTATTTAATTAAACCAACAACAAGATTCATGTAATTGGAAATTTGACCCAGATCTCATTAAATTTTTTGATGAAGCTGAAGAATATCTATTGATCTATATTAACTAATATAGTTTGCTGAGCAGAAGTTGCAATTAATTAATATAATGAGCTGTTGCAGAAATTTAATAAAAAGAACCCAAACCCAACATTATGTAAAATGTATATTATAATATGTACTTCATAGTTGCATATAAATTTTATTAAGTTCGAATGAGTGTAACACCATTAAAATGCATTTGAAACATTTTTCCCTATTGACCGTAATGTAATGGATTACTTTTGATTGTCCCTGTAATTGATCTATGCATCCGATTTTGATAAAATTTGAAAAAACTCGGCAAAATTATGTAATAATTATGTATTTTACATTTCAAACGTATAAAATACATTTGAAACTTTTTCCTCATTGACCATAATGTAATTGAATACTTTTGATTGCCCCTGTAATTGATCTATGCACCCGATTATCAAAAAATTTTAAATAACTCGACAAAATTACATAATAATTATGTATTTTAAATTTCAAACGATTAAAATGCATTTGAAGCTTTTTTCCCCATTGACAGTAATGTAATGGAATACTTTTAATTGCCCCTGTAATTGATCTAGGCATCCGATTTTCATAAAATTTGAAATGACTCGACAAACTTATGTAATGATTATAAATGTTTAATTTCAAACGATTCAGTTGGGTAGTTTTTGCGTTGTTATATGCGGACAGACGGGCGGACTGAACGACCACTATAGGTGCTACGTATTTACATAATTACGAACGCACCTAAAACAAGTTGGAAATTGCACGTGAAGCGTAGCAAATGAGGTGCGTTCGTACTATAACGAAGTTTTAAAATATTCAGATCTTGCTGATATAGTACAGCGAACTCTGGACACAGTATAGTGGTCGAAATCTTTGTGTTCCTGTAAATATGCAGGGAATAATTTTTATTATACTTCATTAACGTATATCTTATTCATAAAATGTGAAGTAGTTTAATGTAATTAAAACACGCCCCAAACAATGTTTCCCCGTATAACATTATTTAGTGGAATACATTTGTGTGGCCCTGTAAATAAATAATAAGTATTCTTTACATCCCAGAAAGTACAGAATGTATAATTTAGTACATACTTCCTTAGATTCATGTCAATTCTATTAATTCAAATGAGTGTAACACCATTTAAATGCATTTGAAATTTTTTTTCCCATTGATCGTAATGTAACGGAATACTTTTGATTGTCCCTGTAATTGATCTATGCAACCATTTTTCATAACATTTAAAATGACTTGACAATATTATGTAATAATTATACGTTTTAAATTTCAAACGATTAAAATGCATTTGAAACTTTTTTCCCCATTGACCGTAATGTAACGGAATCCTTTTGATTGTTCCTGTAATTGATTTATCCATCCGATTTTCATAAAATTTGAAATGACTCGACAAATTTATGTTATAATTATGTATTTTAAATTTCAAACGATTAAAATATATTTGAAACTTTTTTCCCCATTGACCGTAATGTAACGGAATCCTTTTGATAGTCCCTGTAATTGATCTATCCATCCGATTTTCATAAAATTTGAAATGACTCGACAAAATTATGTAATAATTATGTATTTTAAATTTCAAACGATTCGGTTGGGTAGTTTTTGCTTTGTTATATGCGGAGAGACGGACAGACAGACGGACGGACTGAGCGACAACAATAGGTGCTACGTATTTACATAATTACAAACGCACCTAAAAAGGAATAAACGAAACATTTTCTGTTATTAAAAAAAGAAATAACAATCAATAAATGATAATATTTTTAGAACAAACAATTTATTATAACATTTATATGATAACCAGCATGTTAGGCAACTGAACGCCATTTTGGCACCAATTAGGTACCTTGGTCTGTATAGGGCATATATGTGCCATATTTATTTGTAAAACTGAGCATGAACGTTTACCAAGTGTGTTTTCATAATCGCTTATATCTTTTTGCAACATAGCGCACCTTTCAAAGCCAAAACTGCACAAAAGAAAAAAAATCAATATCTGCAGCTTTTTTTTTTTTTTTTTTTTTTTTTTTTTTCATGTAATACACATTTCGTAATCAGTAGGCTCGATAGTCAGACCTCGTTTTTTTGCTTTAAAAGATGATATTTCCATACGACGTCTATTTTGGATTCGTCGTTTTTCCATATTTGATAGTATACGTCTACTCGTTTTGTAACTTTTTTTTGTAACTTTCTTCTTTATTAACAGCGACATTTGGATTTCCTATTTTAATAAAAATTCTTCTAAATACAAAGAATTTTGTTAAAATAAATAAATAAATGAAATACGGACATCTATTGCTCAAAGCACAAAATTTTTCTTATTGAGTTAATAAAAATCAGTAAAAACATAATTTTTATGATGATAAAAAAGTGACTTATGTAATAACAGTGTCATACATTATGTACGTTATGGATTAAGTATGAATATTTCTCCACCATTTATAAATAATAATAATAATAAAATAAAATGCGGACAGACCAAAGTCTATATTTGACTGAAAACAACAACCATTTTCTAAATGCTTTAAAAAAATGGCCAGTGAAAAGTGATATTTCAGAAGTATTATGAAATTAGTTAAAAACCATTTATTTTAAACTAAATGAATAAAAGATTTATATTTTTAATGAAATAAATGGGATTTGAAAAATTATTGGAAATTTATCACCATAGATGTATCAATATTACAATCAGTACCTTGTATGCAAAATGGAACAATTAGTAAATACTTTTTGTACCCGAAAAATGGTCGTTGCTTTTTTTAAGGTTAAAAAGTAGATTACGAAATATTCCTATACAGAGATGCCAAGCCCCCGCTTATTGCATAGCAGAATTTTCT
Source organism: Maratus speculifer (assembly GCA_964019185.1). Taxonomy (NCBI): domain Eukaryota; kingdom Metazoa; phylum Arthropoda; class Arachnida; order Araneae; family Salticidae; genus Maratus; species Maratus speculifer. The sequence goes on from OZ025294.1 coordinate 38,128,429, forward strand.
TATAGGAAAAGTTATTTTTTAAATCCGCAGAATCTTCCAATTTAATAAAACATTTTCTGCATTAAAATATCGGTATCCAAAATGCCGGAGACTTGGCAGTTCTGCCTATAACATTTTAATTAATCACAGTACTTTTTTTTAATCGAATTCAAATTTAGTGAAGACAACGTTTTTAGCCAAAAGCAGCTGTTTTCCACATCTGTAACTACGATACAATTCCTTGATGCTGAAATAAAATGTTTTGAATTACGCTTTTATTGCTTCCTCTTATTTATTTATTTGAATTTTAAATAAGATCACTCTAAATCGTGTTTTTTAAACGTACGGAAAAAATGCATTTCGAAAGAGGGCGAAAAGAACAATATTTGGCGATTTATTACCTGCGTTTGACCAAGTGTCTTACTACCTTGTATTTAGTACTCTTCCCAATACTTCACTATTATATGGACTTAGGCGCTTTTATAAAACTTTAACGTAATTCGAGCTTAAGAAAGCGAGTTTTTTACTGAATAATACAAATTAATGAAAAATGAATACTAAGAAATACTAATAAAAGAAAAATGAAGCATTATATTGATCTGTGTATATTTAAAAATGCATCTGCTAGCACTAATTAGATAATTTATGTGTATATAATAGGAGATAAATAGCTTTTGATTCTGTATTTCTATCCTATAAAGCATTAACATTTGTGTGTTTTTCGTTATCATTGGGAGTACCTAGCCGATTTAAAAAATAATGTGGGCAAAAAATATTGGTAACCACCTTTGCTGCAAAATATACTATATTTTGCGTAGAAACAATAATCACCATCAATGCACGAGTAAAAAAAGTTCTAAAATTGAGAATTTTTTTATGTTGATATGACTAAAAATTTTAAATCTTTTTTTTGGTGGCAACTTTTAAGATATAATATTCTCGTTATGAACGATTTCTAAAACATTCGACAGTTTAATTTCACAAATTAAACATTTTTTTTTAAAAAAAGTTTTAAACCCAATTTATTGAGAATATTGTAATTTCTAGGATACTGTTGGGATCAGAAACTATAACTTTGGCATCACAGTAACTAATAAGATGTAAGTGCTCGTTTAGGACAATTTTTTTAAAAAGGATTGCTTAACTCTTATCGACAACCTCATTGCATCCGAGGCAAACAGATATTTAACATTATAAACAATTCGGACGGATTTCACTCCATATAAAATACACTCCATTTTCTTCAAACATAATAGTTTATGTTATTTATAGTTTCTCAAATCGGTGCGAAGCTTCTGTTTATGCGCATGACATCATTTCAAAGAGTTATATTTCCAATATTGGAAAATTTGGTGTTTTATTTTTTGTATTACTTTTAACATTTTGCATATTTCCAATTTTATATCCATGCATGGTTTGCTTTCCTTTTATAAAAATAGTATATGCAACTTTATATATAAGATTTTGTAATTCTATGATTCAATATGCTTATTATCATCATATTTTATCACAATGAATGACCAATTAAAGGTAACATCTCATTTTCTTTACTTATCTCAAGTTATTAAATGTGTAATCTCAGCAATATCGCTCAGACTAATCCCTCTGAGGGAAGTCCTAGTTATTATGTTCTATGTGTTCTTTAGAACAATTAGGATGTACACTTCCGTTTTGGGAAAGATGTCTTCTTTAATAACATAATTAAAAAAACACAGCACAGTATACGTAGATACAAAATAAGAAGAATTTTAAATGTTGAAGTCTTAAAGTTCTTTAAAAGAAAATATTATCGGAGCTGAAAATTTTTGCTTCCGATTTTACAGTTTCAGGAAAAAGTAAACATCACCCGCTTAGAATCATTTCTGAGTGGTAAAAGTAGCTTCGCAGAAAAATGTGACGTCAAAGAAAGTTTTTTTAGTGAGTTCTTTTCTTCGTTTCAGGACAGAGTTTTTCAGAGTTTCATAGTGCTGCCATCTGGCGTAGTGCTTTGGAAACAAATAAGTTTTTTAATGAAGAAAAGAGTCTTTTTCCATCAATGCTAGATACCATTTACATCTTATAAGTAATAAGAATGCTAAATTTCATGCATATAGTCCCTTCAACAACACAAAAATCGCATTTTTAGAACGCTTTTTCGTCTGCCCCCCTTTGAATTTAAGGTATCGATATAAGATACAGCCTATGTTTGATTCCGAACGAACACCATAATTTTGGTACCATTACTTTTTAAATCGGTTCAGTAGTACCGGAGATTATCCCTTACAAACAAATAACTCTTTATAATGTAGGTATAGATTAAAATATGATGGGCTTCTATAGAAAATCAAGATACCCCTTATCCCTTAAAGCGATTGCTTTTACTATACAAAATTTGTCTAGTTCGACAATTTATATCTGAGTTCACGAGTTTTGGGTTATTAAGACCTTTTATTTGCTCTATACTAAGATTTACCGGCCTTCGGTAACCCCCCCCCCCCTTCATACATTTTGCCTTTATCATATAAAGTATGAGTGTCCTATGATAAATAAAGTCTTTACAAGCTTTTAAGTTACCAGCTCTTTATATTTATGATACACTAAAATATTCGGGAGGGCGGGTAGGGCAGAGTTTCAGTAAAAAATTAGTGGGTTTTCCAGTTTAAAATTCTCAGTTATAAAATTAAAATAATCACTGTAATATTTAACACCAGATATCATCCTCATTATAATATCATTGTAACCCAGATTTCTTAGCTATCATAAAAGAATATAATCATAAATAAGTCTCAAGTACAAATGGAATAAAATCTAATTAGAAAATTTTTTGTATCCATTGCACGTTAATTGTAACTAAAATTTCTAGTTACCATTAAAACAACGTAACGGTCATAATAATCATAAATACATCTAAAATCAAATATACAATCTAAAATACCATTCGCATTAAAAGTATTTGTAATTAAAATTTCACAGTTACAGCATTAGCATTACCGCACCGCAATGAAAATCGTAACCTTCTGCATTACAGTTACAACAATATCTTAATAAAAAATCCATTGCAATTATCCGTAATTGGAATCATAATTATGAATACAATGTTAATTGAATTTGAAATTCAGAATACAATTACGCATAATCGTAATTATAATTTTCTCAATTATAATTACAATTGTATATTAGTAATTATAGCTTTTATAGTTATAATTACAATGTTAATTGAATTTCAAAGTCAGATTATAATTGCATTTAATCGTAATTAGAATTATTTTCCATTATAATTACAATTATATAAAGATAATCATAACATTTATAGTTACGATTACAATGCTAATTTAATTTCAAATTCAGATTAATATTGCATTTAATCGTAATTAGAATTTTTACCCATTATAATTACAATTATATAAAGATAATCATAGCATTTATAGTTACGATTACAAGGCTAATTTAATTTCAATTTCAGATTATAATTCGATTTAATCGTAATTAGAATTTTTTTCCTTTATAATTACAATTATATAAAGATAATCATAGCATTTATAGTTACAATTACAATTCTAATTTCATTTCAAATTCAAATTATAAATACATGTAACTAAAATTGTAATTTCTTGCGTGCCGTTACATTGTAATTAAGTTATAAAGTAATTAGATTACGAATTTGCCCAACTCTGATTTCTAAATTCGGTCACCGCGCTCAAAGCCCGCAATAAAAGCTATGCAATAGCTTTAAAAAAAAAAAAAAAAAAAAAAAAAAAAAAAGAAAAGAAAAGAAAAGAAAAGAAAGAAAAGAAAAAAGAAAAGAGAAGAAATTAAGATGCGTGTATTTTCTCAAAAATGTCGTCTGTTATAAAACTCGGGGATTTCGGTTTTATTTCGTTTTTATTCTTCAATTAAATAAAAGGACTTAAAGCTTTAAGTTAAAGTGATTTTAAAAAGATCAAATTAAAATACATTTTTTTTTTCTTTAAACGTGGTGAATGCGGATATGAGAAGTGCGTGTGTAATTTTTGAGAAGATGAAAATAATGACGGGTTTTAATTTCGCATGAAATTCTATAATCGTGTCAATTTGGAATAAATTTTGTTATTTTCATTCGCATTTATATCAAACATAAGAGCTTCAATTTATAACTTCATCATAATAACTGATATTTATTGTATTTAACTGATTACAAATGCGATTAAAGTTGAATTTTAAAAAATCGGACAACTGAGTGTTATAGTATTTTGTTACTCTTAGCTTAAAATAATATTTGTTTTAGAGTTAGACTGATCAATATAAGATGTATTTTTTATAATATTTGTTTTAGAGTTAGACTGATCAATATAAGATGCATTTTTTTACTGTAACTAATTTTATAGATTTACTATAAATCAATAAAACAGTTCCTTCTTAAACATTTTCTTTTGTCGAATTTCGACGGGTTCCACCTCGTTTACATAATTACGAACGCACCTAAAAACGGTGGCACTTTTAAATATCGTCGGGGTATAAAGGATTAAAGGGATTTTTTTTTTAAAGCTAAAACACGCAGAAGAAAATATTTGAAATCCTAAAACTCGTACAAATGCTAGGAAAATCCAAAACAGATGACGCAACTTATCGTAGCAGAAATTCGACTGTTTAATAATAATAACAACATTGAGGAGAGAAAAAAAAATCTCTCCCTACTCCTCTGTTCCGCCAACCGAGTTCCAATCATTTCAGACCGAAAGAAGGGATGAGTATGATGCAGGGGAGAAGCGTGGGAACGAAGCAGCAGATGTTCGTTCACTTTCGTAAGGTGCCTGTCTGCCCTCCCTCCCAACACAATGAAACTTTTCAATAGCTTTTGCATACTGGAATTCGTTAAAGGATTTTAGAATCTAGGAGAACTTTTTTTTTTCTCCGTATTCTCTATTTATGTGTCCCCCCCCTTCTTCTCCTGTTTCTCCGTGACAGTTCAAATTCTTAAAAAATAAAAGAAGAAGAAAATGGTTCAAATTTTTTGTTCTATTCAAGTGTGGGTTAAAATGTAAAGATATGGACTCAATTTCAAAGGCCATTTAAGGGAGGGTGGAATTTAATTTTTTTTTCCACCTTTTTTGGATAATCTGGGGTCGTTCAGAAGGGAATATATAGAAAGGGGATAATTGTTATGATAAAATGATGTATCGCAGGAATTTTCTTTGTATTGGATGAATAAATGAAGGAGAGTGGGGGATAGTTAAATTCATATGATAAAATAATATTCTTAACACTTTCGAACATAGTTGAAAAGGGTTTATGAATTAGGTTTGTCTGGGTGTCTGTCTTTCCGTACTCTAAACGTACTCATGTCGTCATGTAATTATTATCTAAGGTTTACCATGATATGTTCGGCATTGAAATGTGTAGGTTCGTTTACAGGGACACTCAGAGTTATGAATAGAAGAAAATAATTTTCTATGTGTTTTAATGATGTTACACTATTTCAAACATATTGAAATAGATAGCTATCGCTGAGATGCACCACAAAATATTTATTGTAGAATATGACGTGTACAGCACACACAAAAGCATTCGGTTGTATTACTGTCTATGAGCAATAATTTCTAGAAGTGCGTTTCATGCATTTAAAATTTAATATATATATATATACATTTTTTTTTTTGGGGGGGGGGGTATTATTTGGAGTGTGTAAATTATATAGATCATATACAAGACCGAACAAAATAATTCGAAATACGTATTACTTATACAAATATATAGATCATATACAGGGTTGCACAAAATGATTCAGATATTTATCCGACTTTAAATGGTAATTTTTTGAAATTCGGTTATCAAATGTGGTATGTGTTTCTCAAATTGTTTATTTAGACATTATGTTTCACTTTATAAAACAGTAATGTTTTGCTACAATATTATGAATGCTTTGGATGCATTTCTGTAATACATACATATACACACAGACTCACGCAAACACACACAATCATACATGCAGAGCGATACATATCTGTTCGAAAATAACCAAAGCGCATGCAGGAGGAAAATTTTTCAAGAATACAATAACTTAAAAATTATTTCATAAGAAACAAACTGATATGTATAAACTACACAAAAAAATATAGAAGTATCAAATTTTTGTTTGCATTTTCTTTTTAACGCTCCTGTCCCTGGCCGACGAATGATGCTATTCCTATGGGGAGGTTATTTTCTAATATCTGGTTTGCATTTTGACATTTTAAAATTATTTATTTATTTATTTATTTTGCATTGGCTAGTTGAAGTGCATGCCGACATAGCTCTTTTTTTTTTTTTTTTCAATTTTGAATACATATTTTTGCTATAATGTTAGTTTCACTTTCAAAACCGGTTTCGAAAGTCAAAATGCCTTTTTAAAAAATATCTGCAACTAAAATCGAAAATGTAAAATAAAGAGCGCTATCGGCATGCACCTCAGCTATCCAATAGTAATAAAACAAAAAATTAAAAATATGAAAATGCAAACCAGATATTAGAGAATAGCTCTCCATAGGTGTAGCATTAGCTCGCGAGTACTCCGTTGGCAAGGGACAAAAGCCATAAGGTGTTCCGGGACGCGTTTTAAAATAATTTTTATTTATTGAGTTAAAATTTTGACATTTTTTGTGATGGTTAACCTTATTATTTGTAAATAAAAGTTTATGATAAAACATCTCATACGTAATTATTTTTTAATTTTAAATTTATTAAAAAGATGGGGCAATTTAAAATCGTTATACTCGAAATATTATTTGTAGATTTTAAATTTTTTAAATTTAAATAATTATAAATATATAAATTTTAATTTCGATTTAGCATTTAAAAAATTAAGTTGAATAAGAATTAAAAATATTTAGAATAAAAATGAAAAAAATATGATGTAACTTAAAATATATATATATATATATATATATATATATATATATATATATATATATATATATATATATATATATATATATATATATATATTTTTTTTTTTTTTTTTTTCAAAATATTTTTTTCAAAATTGCTGAATTGAAATAAAAGTAATACAATTGAAAAAGACATGCTCAAGTTTGAACCATTTATCTTTAACGTTTCTTGACTTATAACAATTAAAACAAGCGAAATACTGAAAAAGCCCATATTGAAGGAGGACGCATTTTCACAAGAAGTCGTTTCCATGACAGCCCTTGCTTGAAGACAAATTTCAAAAACAAACCAAAACGAAAAAAAAAAATTATATTTTTTGTTCCAATGAAGATAGAAACATGATATAGACGTCATTAATTTAAAAAAAATTAATGCTATATATTTTTTTTAGAAAATTTGAAGATTTTTGTGCCTCAGACCCTATTAAAAACGACAAAAGATTTTGACTTTTAAATTCGCGGAGGTGGATTTTATTAAACAGAGATTTTACAATAATATTGTACTGATTAGAATTATAATTTATTTTAAGGGCAATTATTTTAAGGGCGTATTTCGATTTATTTTTAAATTCATTTTTGCTCTCATATGCATCAAACTGGCAAATTTTCTTATTTAGAAAGTACACAAAGTGCCGTGACTGTCAATTCTTTGGTAAATGCAGAAAATATTGCAACAAATGCGATCAAAAATGGCATTTTGAACCGATTTTTCCGAAACTCGAGATCTGTGAACGAAAAAAGGGTTATACTGAGAAGATAATTGTTTATAAATCGAATTCTAATTAATTGAGCGTAAAATGGCATCACACACGGCACCTTATCCCTTTAAGACCCAACCCGCACGATCGTGCAGTTAGACATTTTTTTAAAATTGTTGCTTCTCAGTTGTATGGAATAAAAACTCAAATCGAACGGTCATTTAGGCTTGCAGAAAGAGTGAATTATCATTTTTTATCAACACATAGTGGATGTAGTACATGTCTTGCTTTCAATCAGCATGACTAGCTTTGTTTATTATTTTATCGGGTCTTAAAGGATTAAATGTCTCTTTAAAAATCTCCTCAGCAAGTTTCATAATGTTTATAATTTTAAAAAATGTGTCTGAAATTGTATCAGAAAATTTCGAGCTGCTAAAGGTGGAAAAGTGTTTTTTCGAATAAACCCTTAATAAATGATTGACTTGATTGATTAGTAGTTTATTACTGGCGGGAAGAACTCAACAATTTACTCTTTATTGAATTCCGGCTTTATTAACATTGATCGAGGTTGATAGGGGGCCCTGTTAATAGGTGTTCTACTATATTTCTTAAAATTCAGCTGCCCATGCAAGCAGGTGTTGTACGTTAACAACGATTTAAATCTATCCTTAAAGAATGTGTTATTTCATTTTAGGAGAAAGTTTGTCAAAAATAGTGCCCCTTATATAATTTTTTTAAAAAGATTAAAAAAAAAGCAAACCTGCCTCTTACTCCACAAAGAGAATGAAAAGGACACATGACCTCAGAAAAAAAAAATCAGGGGGGTGGATGTCACTAGCTTTTTTGCGCATGCGTAACTCAACGACGCCCATGTTTAGAAAAAATATTTCATTTTGCTTATTATTATTTTGTTTTCCAATTTTTTTTTTCCATTTTGTTCGAGGGAGGGCTGAAGCAAAATGTGTGCATCTCCCATTTTGAGCTTACAGAACCGACACCCGTTGCTTATAAAGATGTAGTTTTTGCAAGGTTACTTACAGGAGAGGCTGTGCAAATATGCGGAAGAGTGGAGGAGGGGTAGGGGGTTTATTGTATAATTTTTATTTTCACTCGAGTTGTTTCGTTTTGACACTCTGGAAAGACCACGTTCAATGTAAACAAGCTGGGGATTCGTTTTTAAATCAAATCGTTTATGTGTTTCTATACGTAAGGCGCTGTGCAAATATAACTTCATCAACTTTTTGGTAATTTTGCACGTTCAACACCATATGTTATCATCTCTTAGTTCCAGCCCCAGTAATAATATCGTTATCAAGGTATAATTTTTTTTTTTTTTTTCATTTTTAGGAACTTTTTTCTTTTGTTTGGAGCAAGGATGTAGTATAGGGTTTACGGGGATTTACGCCGTGTACCTTCTGGATTTTTTAAAGGAACACCGTATACTCTCTGCTTCTCAAGAAAGCTACAGTATACACACTCTAGGGCAGTCTCGGCGAACCTATGGCACGCGTGCCGCGGAAGTGGCACGTGGTCAATTATTTTCCGCACGGCCTGGATTTAATTTCTCAAATCAAATGATATTAAACTGTCTCAATAAAATAATAATTATGCTTTAAAAAAAATACAAACCGACTTTAAAAAGAATCAAGCTTGGCAACAACTTGCCGCTAACGCATATGAATGCATAGTTTTAATATGCTTATGATTTGAAAACGGTTGCAACAATGAAAGATAAATTGCGACAAATCATTACTTTTTTTTCATCAAATCCACATTTTTTTATTTAAAAAAAAATCTAATTATCAGAATTTAATGAAATTAAAATGGGACCACACGGGCATTTTACACTTTCAAACAAACAAAAAAAAAAAAAAAAAAAAAAAAAAAAAAAAAAAAAAAAGAATTATCAAAATCGGTTCATATTTAGGGAAGTTATGAGTGAACAAGAAATACATACAGGTCGAAACAATAACCTACTCCTTGAAGTCGGTTAATAATATTGAAATTAAATGAAATGTATAAATTTTGACAAGCTAGGTTTGTCTAAATTCGATTGGTTTAATTGATGGCCGCTCTGATGCAGATTGAAGAGAAACTACTATAGTAAAAGCTCAATATTCAATTCTAGATCAGTATTGGCTCTAAAAAAATCGGTTTATGAGATTGTCAAACAGGAAAAGGAAACATTCATTATAAGGCTTTCTAAGCAAAAATGACGATGATAAATTGGAATTAGATTAATTATTTATTATCTAACACGGAACAACAGAAATAGTGCTTTTAATTTACTTTATAAAACACAACACCAAATATTACACATATTTTTAATTTAAAAAAATAAAACATTTTGATTAATTAAAATTTTTGTTTGTTGGCACGTCAAGATCACGTAAAGTATATTTTTCAACAAAATTGGCACGCAGATATGAAAAGGTTCGCCATCCCTGCTCTAGGGTATACCCTCTGCCTTGAGCGTATACCCTCTGTTTAGAGCGCTTATCCTCTATTATTTTTTACGACTATATTCATGGTTTGGAGTGGCATATAAAATTAGTTACATTTATCTTTCGCGTACTTTATTGATTCAAACAAAAAGAAGTCAATGAAATATCGTTTTCTATCAAATAACACTTCAAAAAAATAGTTACTAATTAAAAGTATTTCATAATAGCTTTTTTTGCATAATGCATTCAACAGTAAAGTCTTGTTGTATTTGCTCCGAAAAGAGAAGGGGTGGAGGGATAAAAAGAAATTATTATCAACAAAACAAGTAGACAACATTCTTTCTCCATCCCTTTTATTTATTAGTAAACACAAGCTTCATTTCAAGCATATTTCACATAAGGTCTTTCAAACACGATTACACATGCATACACTTATGATCATATGCATGATTTTTTTTTTCCATTATTTATTTTCTAAAAAATATATTAGAAAGGTTTAAAAAAAAAAAACTTCTGATAAATATTTTTGTAGCAAAAATTTGCCAGTGTTATTTCTCTTTAAATTTTACTAAAATATTTCAAAATTTATAATAAAAAAATTATGGCACACAAATTGAATTAATTTTCTGTATTTCTTTTTTTAAATTAAATAACAATGTATCAAGTCTCCCTTTCAAGTGTATCAATCCTCAGTGGAGAGATTCAGTACAAAAGTAGCCATTCAAAATAACTGGGATATATTTTTAGAAAGAATATTTTTTAATCAATATATTTTTAATAAATAAATAAAATATCATTTTATAAGAAAACACGAATAATTTGTTTAGAAAAAGGTTTATAAAGATTATAAATAATTGTCTAAAAAAGAGTGTATCATACCTTCTCTATCTCCCCTATATCAAAAGAAGTTGGAAATTGAAGCATAGCAAATGAGATGCGTTCCTAAGATAACGAACTTTTAAAAATATCACTTTCATACATCAATATCATAAAATTGTAAATAGTTAATTACAATTAAAATGCGCACCAAACAATGTTCTCCCTATGCCATTATGTAATGGAATACTTTTTTTGTGTGGCCTTGTAAATCAATAACAAATGTTCTTTGCACCACAGATTATGCAAAATGTATATTTTAATATGTACTATATAGATGCATATCAATTTTATTATGTTCGAATGAGTGTAACACCATTAAAATGCATTTGAAACATTTTTTTCCTATTGACCGTAATGTAGCGGAATACTTTTGATTGTCTCTGTAATTGACCTATGCATCCGATTTTCATAAAACTTGAAATGACTCGATAAAATTATGTAATAATTATGTATTTTAAATTTCAAACGATTAAAATGCATTTGAAATGTTTTTCCCCATTGACCGTAATGTAACGGAATACTTTTGATTGTCCCTGTAATTGATCTATGCATCCGATTTTCATGAAATTTGAAAGGACACGACAAAAGTATATAATAATTATATATTTTAAATTTCAAACGATTCGGCTGGGTAGTTTTTGCGTTGTTATATGCGGACGGACGGACAGACGGACTTACGGACTGAACGACAAATATAGGTGCTACGTATTTAAGTAATTACGAACGCACCTAAAAAGAGAGTGAAAAATCGATCCCAAAATTTCCTCTTTATGTACTTGAACCAAGTTAAATTAAGTAAAAGAGTGCAGCCGCGCTTCGCTTTTAGCTTCCAACCAATATCGATGAAAGTAAAATTTCGAAAATAACCCAATAGAATGAATAACGTGCTGTTTCCTCACTTTGGGACATATGAAGGAAAAACATGTTTTACAGGTGGTGAGTCAAAATCCGATCTCTATACAAAAGCAGACCTGCAACGACGGGAAAACAAAACCACAACAACCACATTTAATCCTTTATCTACCGACGGTACTTAAAAGTACCATTAAAACTACTTATTATAAAATTCTTTTAATACGTCGATCAGTTGTAATACTCTTTAGAATGAGTTACAAATGCATTACTTTATTTTGTATCGAAAGCATTATTGGTTATACAAAAGAAAAATATTTTTAAAAGGATGATTTCTCTTGCCTTTGCATCTTTCCAGCTTTCTTGGCGCTGAGGGAGGGCGATAGGGATTTTTCAATGCGGAAATATTTCTACATTTATATTGTAAGAACATCCTATTTGTACATTTTATAATTCTACAAAATACTAAGAAAACAATTTAAAATAAAAGTTTTGAGTGGAGTTATACATATTGCACAAAATCCCTGTAAATTCAAATTTAATTAAACTTTCTAAATCCTTCAAGCCTTCTAAAATCCTTCAAAAATTTATTAAATGATTCTGTAAATCTTTTAATTTAGTTTAAACAACTTACGTAAAATGCTTTAGAATGCAAAATTTTCATGAATTCATAATTCAGTAGATAAAGGCTTAAACTAAAAAATAAGAAGCTACAATTAATCCAACTTGAATTTGATTGGAGCTTCAGGTTGGATTAAGTTTAACTAAAACCTATTTAACCGATACACTGCAGAACATCACCCTGGTCAAAATTCTTTGCAAGATATTTTCTTTAAGAATTTCTCCTTCGAATTTTGGAGTTAGTTTTGAATTTGTAATAAGTCCAACATTAGCCCAACATTAGTCCATTAGGATCCAAATATGAGAATTTGTTTCTTAGAAAATCAGCAAACCCATTCACACATGAGAAAAAAAAAATATTGTGCATGGAATTAATTCGTTATTAAATACGTATATAAAGGAAAATTTATCAGCCATTAAACGCGTGCATTAAAAAAAAAAAAAAAAAAAAAAAAAAAAAAAAAAAAAAAAGAAAAAACTAAAGAAAGAAAAGTAAAAGTTCTAACTGGTTCCAAAAAGAACACTACCCGAATGTAAATAAAGAATACTGCCCAGTTAAACTGATGGCATTGAGCTCACAGGCTACAAATACTAATTGTACATTAAAGCCTTATATTTTCAAGGGTTAATTCCGTTCGAAAAAAAAATTAAGAAAGGGAAACAGCTCTCCCCTTTCCTCTTTTTTTATACTTAATCATTGAACCTCCTATACTATGAAAGACATGCTTTATCATATAAAAAATCTATATCCAAAATTCAGAGCAAATGAGATAATTCTTAATAAAAACCCATTTAGCATTTATATAATTTAAAAGGAGTTATCCCCCTCTTTTATATTTCACCATTAAACTTCCAAAACTATTCAGAGATTTGAACGAAATCTGAAAATTCTGCTTGAAAAACCCATTTATATAAATGCGCATTAGAACCCCTGTTCCCCCTATTTATACTTATTCAATGAACACCTAATAACAGTCACGGAATCGCCTCATCAGAATGATCCTAATCTAAATTTTGAACGAAAACTTAATTCTGCATGAAAATCCCATTTATATCAACTAAGGGGAGGGGCATGAGCCTCCCGTTCCCCCTCTTATACATATAGAATGAACTCCAAAAACTAATCAGGAAAGCGCCTTGTCAGGATATACCTACATACAAAATTCAAGTGGATCGGATATTTTTATCACGAGTTATCGCGTTACGCAAGAACGAACATACATACAGAACGGACGGGCACATAAGCTCTCAGGCTATGATAGCCTGTGAGCTAAAAACTGTAGCCAAAATCCAAAAAGTGCATTCACACTAGAGATGGGAAATATGGTTATTTTTGGTTAACAGATTACATCATTCAGCAGTAGCACTGGTAACAGGTTCCAGCATTTTGTTATTTTTGTAACAGGATACAATAAACAATTTATAAATTATTACTGAATATGCTCCCAAATGACGTTTTTACATAATGTTCAAAAATAAAACTTTGAAATAATTTTAACTTAGATTTATGTTTTAAAAAATGCTTTCTAATTTAAATTTATTTACATAACTTAGTTAAGATATTTGAACAAGAATTGTGTAATGTACAATGATCCAATACAAACAAAACATAAAAAAAGAAAAAAAAACTTCCAGTTTTTTGCAAGATATAAACCTCATTGCATATATTCAACTACTAATCATCCAATTGATTTAAAAAACACATTTTTTTAGAAATCAAATCCGCAAATCTTTAATTAACCTTTCTGATATTTAATAAAAAGAGACGAAATCATCATATATTTATTCTCCGCCCTCATCAGCAACTGCAAATAAAAACCACACTTTGTTCCTTCCAAAAACAGAATGCAAAATTATCTTCAGATAATAATTATTGCTCAACACTTTTCAAACGATTTGTAACAAAACGCTTGAAAATAAGCAATATTTATGAATCGATAAAATGTTCTTTTGTAATGTAAAGAACGACATTTATTGAATAACTGGTGGAAAATTTATTAGATATTAGTAGTAGATAAAGGCCGGTTCTACGGCCACAGGCGTGATGCGTGATGAGCAATGAGCAATTGAGAGCAATGCTTAATTGATCAGACTCGTCTTCCTCCTTATCGCAATACTCAATTATCTGACACCGCTGTTATCAATTTACTAATAGATGTACTACATATTATCTAGAATAATAGTATCAAAACAGTTTAATATCTAACAACTTGTTTACTTTAGCTCATTTTTGTTTTCTATGATATATTTTAGAAAGATGTGAATACAAGTAAGTTTTTAAAAAGTATAGATCTCTCTTACGTAATTAATACAATTGTTTGGATATATGTATACGTTATTATATATAATGTTAGTAGGCGTATGTTTCTCTCATGTTGTATATGTGTTTTATGTATCAATTTATGTTTTATGCATCAACAGACATTAAAAAGCATAGATCTCTCTCATTATAATTAATACGATTGTTTGAATGTATGCATGTGTACATGTTAGTAGTTACATATTGTTTAGATGTTACTAAACAAACATCTATCTGAGTATATATAATTACAAGTAAATATGAATGATATAAATGTATTAATATGAATATTTGATATGAATGACATAAGTGTAAAGATACTAATCTTTAAGTGTTGACATGTTTATATACATGTATAAGTGTCTACATGCATATTCATATAACAATAAAATTTATTAGTAGAAAACATTACAAAATCTAATTTAAAAAAATAAACAACAACAACAAAAAAGTTTTAACAAAATATATATATATATAAAGTTTTAACAAAAAAGAAAATTAACCTAAAAAGTTTAAAAAAAATTAATATAAAAAGTTTTAACAAGAAAAAAAAGTTTTAAAAAAAGTTTAGGGAAAAAAAAAGGTTTTAACAAAAAAAATACATAGAAAGTTTTAACAAAAAGTTTACAAAAAAAAGTTTTAACAAAAAATAAAGTTAACAAAAAAAAAGTTTTAACAAAAACAGGTTTAACCAAAAAAAAAAAAGTTTTAACAAAAAAAAAGTTTTTATTAAAAAGTTAACAAAAAAAAGGTTTTAACAAAAAAAAAGTTAACAAAAAAAAGTTTTAACAAAAGTTTTATAATACTTTTAAGTTTAAAAACATACAATTTATTAAAAACTGAGTTTACTGATTTACTGATTTATATGTGTATGTTACTTCTAATATATTATCTGACTACCGACATTACGTTATGTTCTTAATTAATCATTTCAAAAAGTAGCAAATGTATAAAAGCAATAAATTAATATACTCTCTTGTTTTATTAAAATAACTTTATAAAAAAGTTTTCAAAATTTAAAAACAAAATGAAATATTACTATTATGTTTTCAAACATTAAGTTTTAAAAAATATTTAAAAAAAATTCAAAAGTATGTCTAACAAAATTATTTATAAGTGAGCGTGCTTATTTATGAATATACTGTATATAAGTGTATGTATTAAGAATAAATGCATATATTTAACAATCTATTAAAACGGATTATGTATATGTTTTAAATAAGTACTCATATGTAAAAGAAACAATTTTTTATTAAAAACAAATCAATTTACAAGAAAACTATATTTACAAAAAAGATTTATTTACAGAATACTTTGATCTTGATAATTCTTCATTATATCACCAATTTTCTTCAACCAGTACAATCTTGAACAATTTGACAATGTCCATAGGCTAGACTTGTTATTCCATCATTCAGTAAATAGAGTTTATCATCGAAAGGGCTTAAGCTAATCTTATTCTGTGTTAACGTGTACAGACGGTGAGCATCTTGACGAATTCTCATGTGTACTTCGAAAGAAGTCGATTGCTTTTTAAGACAGTTCACATAGTCTTCATGCTTAATTTTGTGACGAACAACATAAGTCGATAAACCCTTAGCTCGTTTCTTCTCTTCATTGAAGGATTTCAGGGAGTATATTTTCGATTTCAGCCCAACAAACTCAAGGACTAAATCACCATTAAGTTCATCCTTGAACTTGCCGATTACTTTCTTGTTAACATCTGAGTACTGTGAATGATGTTTCGGATAGCCTGAGAAATCAAAAAGGTTTGAATGCTGTTTCAAATCATCATAAACATTTTGCGTTTTAATATGATAACACAACGAGTCCGTGTCGGTGAATAACAGCTTTGCAGTATCATCTTTATACGTTTTCTTTATGAAATTATAATGAAAATTGTACATCAGCATTTTGGATAACTCCAGTATCTTGAACCCAACATAAATCGGTCGATTCATGAGTATGCTAGTTTTCATTCTTTCAACGGCAGTTAAATCTTCATCATAGGTTTTAAAAGATTTAAAAGTGGGTGAAGCCACTAATTTCTTGGTTCTTTTTTCGTTATTAACAAGCACATAATTTCTACGTTTTCGTAGATTTTCCATAGTTTTTCCAAATACAGAGTTATTCATTAGTTTAAAAAAGTCCTTTTCAAAAGAGGATTTAGCTTTTTTTCTTTTCTCGGTATTAAAATTAATATAATTTTAAGCCAAGGTGCTTGTCTAAATTTAAGGACTTTGTGAACAGCTGTACGTTTTAACCCGAGTTGTAAATAAAATTTAAGATTACGATAATGAGTGATATAATTCTGTTTATCATTTAAATTTGGAATGAGTTTAGGGGTTCCTATGAATTTTCTATTGTTAACTAAGCTATGTGCATATGGGGACAACATTTCTTCTTTTACGATCAATCTTTCAGGAGCTAATGGGTATTCATTATGTGACGGATGAAGTTCTTCGCGGTACTTCAAATTAACCTCGAAAATATACCCGAAGTCACTATCATCAGCTAACGATAAAATCCACTCTTCTGTAATATAATTTGTCGTGCACCATTCAAATCCACCATAAGGAAGAAATTGGGACATAGCCCAGCCATACAAGTTATTAGCATCCCAGTACATGATGTAACTAGGATCCTCATCTTTATTAAATTCTGGTGTATTGGGTATGTTCGCTCTGGCATATCTATGACTAATCATACTGATACCACCTCGTATCCCGTTTTCGATCATAAGCAACATATCAATATCAGTGAGTAACTCTAAAGGTGTTTCAGACATTTTCAAACAAGCTTGCCAAGCAAGCGAAGGTGCGGTAAATAAATGTGCACAATCAATATCATAGTACTGCTGACATAATTTCCTAAAATTCTGGAAAACATCAGCAAGTAGTACAACATCAGTCTTGACATACAGATCATGATATCCCCCCAGAGATTGTATATCAAAGGTTTTCCAAACCTTCTGCGCATGCTCATAATCTCTCGCGTCTATTGGTTCAGAAGTCAAACTATTAAAAAATGCAGAAGGTGGGGGAAGCTGTGTTTCGTTGAACTTTTCAAAACAGGTCAAGTAATCATAAGGGTAAACCCCTTTTCTTGTAAGCAGATCAAGATCAATATTTTGAGGGAAATTTTCTTTAAGAACATTAAACTGAGTCGGTTCCAAGTTGTTTACCAACTTTTCTAACGATGTCGGCAAAAATTGAAACGAGTCTAGAAAGACCATCTGTATAAGACTTGTTGGCTTTCTTAACTTAAAGGTTATGTAATTTTCCAAAGAGGTAGCAATCACATCAATTTCATGATCTTTAAATTTTCCTAATTTGCTCTTAATATGGTGCCCATCATAATTTTTCAGATTGTGAAATATAACAGTAATTGTTTTACATTGTTTATAATTCAAGTTACATTCCACATGAGCTGCTCATCTATATTCTCCAGAGATGTGATCATGATCACGTGTACGTTTCGAATATAATGGTTGTTTGCAAATATGACATGATTTTGCTTCTTGAAATGCCAGTTCTTGCGCGGGTGTAAGCCTCATAGGTTCCATATTCATCAACTTCTCTCCCAATACATCTTTCTCATGCATCATTTGTTCTAAAAAGTGATCCACACAGTCTTTACCACGATATACTTTCGCTTTCTTCACGCATCTCCCATCGGGTCCAACAAGGACATAAGCATACCCACAGGGAAAATGGTATGTTGTTTTTTCAATATAAGATGTTTTAGAAGAAGGTGTGGAGGATGCAATAGGTATGAGTAGACTCTCAAAGTCCGCATGGAAAGTATAAGCAATAGGGTGTTGAAGATGAATACCAGAAAACTTGAATAAGTTATCATTTTTACTGGGCATCTTTATAACCTGTGCTGTATGTTGACGACAATATTCGTCATGTTTATTCAGGAGATCTTGTCTTGAAAAACGATGTAAGCATCGATAACAATAAAATCTAGCATGACCATGTTTTGTCAGGTCACCTAAAAGTCTCGAAAAACTTCTGATTAAACAATAATGTTGCTTTTCACCATCACCAACTAATAACAAGTTAATAACATCCAGATTCTGCTTTTAGAAATATACAGAGGACATACTTCATCTTCTTCATATCCAAATACATTAATCTGTAAATTATTCAGTTGTTCAATAATGGGGATCTTCTGAAGGGGAACAGGACATTCGACATCCCTAGTTTAAAATCGCTCTCATAAGGAATGCAATGAGAAACTCTTTCAGGCTTTTTTGTAAAATCTAAGTTTAATTTAAATGCCAAAAGACACCACACAAAACACTTGTTATCTTCATTTTTTATATTAAGCACTGCTTTTTTATCATATAATTTCTTGGGTAAAGCTATATATGAACTTGCGGCTAAAGGATGATATTTAGCAATCTTAAGTTCTAAATGATGGATTTTTTTAAGTTTCCATCCAGATCCTCTTTGTATAAATTCTTCAAAGGATTTAGTTATTTTGGAAAATCCTTCTTCAACATGTTGTGAAATTGTATCTTC
>OZ025294.1:39455475-39739475 GCA_964019185.1 Maratus speculifer
ATGTTACCACTGAAACATACACTAACTGTTTACAACAAATTTTCAATATCAAAGCACCTCAAAAAATACTTAGTGACAGGCATAAATCTTTCAGGTCTCCAAGATTTAAGAAATTCCTTAGAAATCATCATGTTCAACAGCGTTTTACATCCTCACATCATCCTCAGGTTAATCAGACTATAGTTACCAGGCTTAAATGTAAAGTTAATTCCACTTCTTCTAAAATACCTTGGACTAGATTATTAAACCAAGTCATCGAACAATACGCCCCATTCTATAACCAAATTCCCACCTGCCTATTTATTTTATGGTCAATTGCCTTATGAATCTCCTTTAAAACAGAACTATTACCCTCCAGTACACTGTAAAACATTTGTGGTAACGTTACTCCATAAAATTGGTGGCAGCTACGATTTACACTTCATTGAGTAATTTTTAACTTACATAATGGTGTAATAAAAACATGCATTACTGGTGTAACATTGCAATGTTACACCGATTATAGCTGTTAAAGTACTCCACCAAATTGGAGGCAGCAAGGCTGCCTCCAGTTTTATGGAGTAACGTTACGCAAATGTTTTACAGTGTAGACAAAGCCCTCAAAATTGCGAAAGCGCGAACTCGTGAATTTCACCTTAAAAGTAAAAGACTTTATGATCTAAATTTTGTCGAATCCCCATTAAAGATACAAGACTGTAATTTATGAAAAATTCAAATACCCGAACACTCGAAAATTAGAACCTACTTTCTCTGGACCATACAAAATTATAAATAAACTTTCTGATGTAACTTATGAAATAGATAAATTTAATTATGAGACAGGACAGAACTACGTTATTGTGCATGTTTCTAAATTAAGACCCTATTTTTCACCCGAAGATTTTAAACTGTTTCATGAGCAACCCAAAAAACAAACAAAACCTCAGATACAATCACAATCACTAGATCAAAATAAAGTCAAGACAGTAGATTAAATTTTAATTCTTATTCTTTAAATATTTTATCACCATAATTTTCAACATTAGCAGGTGATACATAACATCTATCTAAGATTGCAGGCTAAATTCATTCGAATAAAGTCTAAATTGTCGAATACAGTTCGAATCAAAATATGAGTTCGTAAGTATTAAATTCAAAACGCAGTGAATCTTACTTAAAGCAATTAAATTAAACTCAGATTAAAAAAAGGACTATTTACATTTATTATTTACAAAAAGGTATATTAATTCTTACTCTCATTGAGAGTTCAAATTTTACCGAACGAGTCGGTTCCAAAAAACATTCTATTCTCAGAACAAAAATCGTCTGACAAAGTAAAAACAAAAGGTTCGTTGCCAACAGCAACGAACAGTAACAAAAATTGGTTTTCGAAACCAAGGAGACATTCGCAACACACTGCCCCCGGCTGAACATTTAGTTCAGCATCTAAATTAAACACTTTAATAAACATAAGAATATACTTACATACTTTACATAAGTTTCGGATAACATTTGTAAATACAGGTACAAAGAAAGATAATAAGAAATCTTCTATGTAAGAAAAGAAAAGAAAACATGTAAAATAAATGCAAATTAAACAATAATAAAGGTAAATAATATCAATAAAGAAATGTAAAAGTTTTAGAGTTTATAGAGTCTATTAGTCATTCAAATCCAATTCGAGATTATATAAAAGTTGCACAGGTCGTTTAAGATCGCCATTTGCAGTCTTTAAAACACATGAATCTTGTTTTATAGTCACAATCATATATAAGTTCTTTCACATGAACACACTTCGACACGTGTTTGGGGAGCTTCTCAACATGAATTAGCACTTTAGTCTGAACTTTTAACTGAGGTGACGAATTTACGTTTTTAACTTGAAAAACAGATCTAAGTTCTAAGAGGTATTTGTCTCTTCGCCTTTTCCAAAAGTGGTCAGTAATTTGTTCCTTGTATTTATATTTTTTCGTGAACAGAATCTTGTTAGATTTTTCTTGAGCACAAATTGGAAATCCATAAAAAGGTAAGGACCTTAATCGTTTAGCAATCAAAGAAAGACAGGCAGTTAAGTCATTTATTTGTTTTTCATTATTCTTGACGAGTTCATCAAAAGCCGTAATTAATCTCTTCCTTAAAGTCTTCTTTTGTTCAGTTAGTATCTCAATATCAGCATTATTAAAGCTTTTGTTTCTTGCTTCTGAAGACTGGTATTTCTTATTTAAAATCTCGAAATTGTGTTCCAATGGTCTAATTTCCTTTTCTGTTTTGATTATTATTTCTTTTAAATTTGTAACGTTAGTTTCAGCATCTTCACGGGGCTGGGTGTGTTCGGAAACTTTAGTTTCAGCATATTCTTTCGATAACTTCACATTTCTAAGTTCTACCTCATACTCTGATATAGTCATCTTCCTTTCATCAGTTTTTCTGTCTTTTTTCTTAACGGCAGCTGACTTACTGAATTCCAAATTTCTTACTTCTTCGGCCAGTCTTCTCTTTTTTCCCTCAAGTGACTTGATCTCTTCTTCATGATGAGGTATGTCAGTAAATTTTGTAGTCACATCCTTTTCAACATTTTTCTTATCTTCTGATTTTCTTCTCAACAGATAAATTTCGGAAGTACATCTACTATGCTCACTTCTTAATTCTTCTTCTTGTTTCAGCATTCGTGATATAGAATTCTTCAAATCATCGCTTTCCTTCTCAGTAGAACTTAATTTCTCAACCAGTTCCACTAATGTTGATTTCAATAAGTCAGTATCATTGTCTGTAACTTCAATTTGAGTATAAGATCCATTTTTCGAGATTTTCAATTTATGTCGACTTTCACTAAATGATGTCTTAAAATTATTAACAAATCTTTGATAAGAAGTTGAACAGAATGCGATATTAGTAGATCTGATTCTAGACCAATAGTTGATCGAAGGAAACTACATACGAAGTAGAGCTTGATTTCAACATTTCGTTTAGCTCCGTCTAATTTTACGACTCGTGATTCCAAAGTCAGAACTTTGTCTTCTTCAAAATTTAAATAAGATCTAAGTCTTTGAATTTCTTTTGTTGCATCCATCATTGATCTTTCTAAACTCAAACGATATTCAGAAAGCGTCTGTTCATTGGAATATGATTCTTGAAGTGATGACTGATCCGGTTCTAGCTGTAATTTTAATTTATGTTCCATGTCAGATAATATTTGCTTGGTATGCATCAGTTCTTTTCTCAAAGCTTTAGTAGATCCTCTAGATTCTATAAGTTTTTCCTTTAATGATACAGTTTCATATTTCAATTCATTTTCTTTATCTTCATCTTTATTGCGAAAGGCTATCGTTTCTGTAATTTCTTGTTCTTTTATTTCATTTTTCACTAACAAGGAAGGTCTCCATTGGGGGCATACTCAGAATTTTTTGAAAAAAATACGAATTAAACTACTCATGTAGGTAATAAAGGATCAGTGAAAATTAGCGGCGGAATTACATTATTAGATATGTAAAAAAATAAAATAGTTTGGAATAATTGGCGTGAAAAGCTGAAAGCGACGCGGGATTTGGCAAGCAGTGCATTTCCTCGCCAAAAGCAGACGATTTTAACGAATCTGAAAATTGATTTTAATTGACTTCATTGTTAAAAATCTGCAGCATTTACTGCAACGTCACTCCACTACTTTTATAGAATATCTCTCTTCTGACCAATGAGAATGCTCCATAGCACGGCGAATTGACCGTGTCATACACTGTTAAAAATCTGCTCCATTTTGTTGCAACGCACTCCACCGCTTGTATATAATATCTCTATTTCAACCAATGAGAAAGCTCCATTTCACGGCCAAGTAACCGTTTTCTATACAAGCAAGCGTGTGCGTTGCAACAAAATGCAGCATATTTTAACAGTGTATTTTTCAATTTGGAACAATTTTAATCAATTTAAATTGTGTTTTAAATGATAAAATATATTAATTTCATTTTGTTATAAGTACATATAAACGTATATGACAAAATTACATTTAAAGTAAAGTAAAAATGCAAAACTAAAATTACTTAAACTAAACTTATTTAAATAAATTGAACATAGAAAGTTTTTTCTTTAAAAAGTATTCGAAGCGTAAAAGCGTATTTTTCAAAATTTCGTTTTTTCGCCAACCGGAGATAAACCGCCAAATAAACGAAAATTTTATTATTTTTTACGGACGTTATAAGGAGGTTCCGCCAAAATCTTTTTATAAACATATATAACTATATGAGAAGAACATTCTGTAATTTTTTCAGATTTTTCTGAGTATGCCCGTATGGAGACCTTCCTTGTAAGTTTAATTAGTTCTTCAAATTAGATACTCCTCTTTTCAATTCTTGACAACTCTTTTCAGTTTGTTTTAAATCATTATTAAATTCCAAAATGGAAGAGTGATTCTTACTATTCAAGCTTTCAAGAAAATTGATCTTATGATTTGTTTCATCAATTTGGGTTTTTAGCTTAACATTTTCTTCTTGAGTAACTTTCAAATTTTCAATATTCATTGTACTAATTTCATGTTTAAGTTTTCTTACATTCATCCCAACATCTTCGAGAATTTCAGAAGCTGTTGCTGATAAATAATAAGCTTCATTTTCAAAATCTGATCCTGAAATTAGATCATCGAGATATAGGAAATTGTCTAGCGTATTTACAACACTTGGATGTTGATCGCGATATTCTTTAATATGGTATTTAATTGGGGCAGCCAAAATAAATGGTGAGCATGAAACGCCAAATGGTACACGAGTAAATCTTAAAATTTTGAAAAAGTTGTTAGGATCGTTATTGAACCAAAGAAATTTAAGGAAATCGCGGTCTTCTTCTGCTACAGAAATTTGGAGAAATAGCTTTCCGATATCTGCACAAAATGCAGTATTAAATTTTCTGAAATTAAGAATAATTTCTAATAAATTTGGATTCAAATTAGGGCCACTGTACAGATAATCATTTAACGATTTGTTGTTTTCTTTTGAAGAAGCGTCGAATACTATTCTAACTTTAGCTGTGGATTTATCATTTCGCAAGACAGGGCGGTGCGGCATGAAATATCCACTGTTTATAATTTTATTGGGGGATTCTTCTACTATGTTATTTAATTCCTGTTCAATTACAATTTCTTTATATTTCTGCAATAATTCTTTATTTTTGTGTAATTTTCTATTCAAGTTAAAAAATCTATATCTAGCATTATTATAATTGCTACCAAAATCGCTTTTATCACCTTTCCATAACAATTTAGTTTCATAACGGTGCTCAAGGAAATGCAAATTGTCTTCAAATTTTTTTAATTAATTCTTTATCTAACTCTGAAATGTTTCCTTCTGTATTAATTCCTAAAGCTTCTAACTCCCACAATGATTTTAAATCATTTTCAATAGGTTTCATAACCTGAGTCGATAAGACACCAGCTTGATTACTATCGCTATTTTTGTTTGAGTCAATTGTCCCACAAAGTGAATGTCCAAATAAATTTTCACACACGAATAAGGATTTATTTATTGGATATATTCTACCGTTAATCTGATATATATAATCTGCACCTAATAAAATTTCAACATTACGATTATCAAAATCTTCCCATCTGTCAAAACGAAATTTAGAGAGTTTTCTCTTTATATTGATTGGAAGGGAAGGAATTTGTATCAAAGAATTTGTGATAATTGGAGTGACTAAAGCTTCCACAACTATACTACGTTTTTTGTTTTTCAAGTGAGTTAGTTTCAACTGAACGACATCATAACATCGTTCTTCAGACTTTTTCGAACCAAAAGTATATACAGTTAAATTTTCATTTCTAATGATTTCAAGTTTTAGTTTAGAAACTAAATTTTCTGTAACGAAGGTACGATGACTAGCAGAGTCAAACAAACAAAGTGCGATTTCGGAATTTTCACCTGCTTCTACTTTTACATGAATAGTTTGTAATATAACTTCCTTATTTAGATTATTTATATTACTATTACAGTGGGATACTGAGGATACAATGCTACTTGTCTGATCTGATATTTCTGGTTTTTTATTTTGAGAATTGCAAAGTATTGTATTATGAAATGTTTTGCCACAAATTTTACAATTTCGTTTGAAAACTTACAAAAGCTCGAAATGTGAAATTTTCTAAAGCACTTAAAACATCTTCCCTCCCTTTTCAACTTTTCTCGCATTTCTGAAACGGTCAGCGACTTGCAATTTTCAATATTATGATCACTTTTATTGCAAAAAATGCAGTTATTCTTAACATTTGTTGTTAATGCTGAAGTTGTTGGAACGCTTCTTTTATAAGTGTTAAAATTTTTCTTATTAGGCTCATATTTATTTTCATGAATTGTTTTTTCAAAACCATTCAATTGTTTAGTGGCTTCACGAGATTCGATTTCTTCTTTTAAAATATTTATTAATTCAGTTACATCCCAGTCGGTACATTTAGTGCGCTTTCTATTAAATTCCAGAGCAATATCAGATGGAATAATTTTAAGAATAATAGGACATAATAAATGTCCATATGAACCTGATGCTACACCTAACGAATTCAGATTTCTTATTTGAATTTCGCACTCGTCATATAGTTCTCTAAGAGCTTTAATGTTACTTGAATTTCTCACAGGTTTTAAATTAAGTAATTTAGTCATGTGACTGTTAATTACAAGGTCGTTACGACCAAAACGACTTGTCAATATCTCGATAGCATGAACATAATTTTCTTCAGTCAGCGAAAATCCTGCAATATAATTCGCAGCACTTCCACCTAAAAGTGACTTTAAATACGAAAATTTATCAATTGGAGTTAAATGCTCATTGTTATCAATTGAGTTCGAAAATTGACTCCAAAATTCAAGCCATAAAGATGGATCACCATAAAACTTAGATATGTTAAGTTTTGGTAGTTTAACTACATTTTGATTCAAAGTTTTTTTACTTTTTAGTAGAGAACTATTCTTTCTTACTACTACTATCACTTTCATTATCTGAAGCATCTTGCTTAGTTTCAGAAGTAACTGTATTATCATTTATAAATTTGGAAATTTTAAATTTCCATTCAATTATATTTTCATTATATGTTTCTGACTTTTCAATTTCCTTTTCAAATTCAGCATCAGGAACCAATGGTTCTATCTCAGAGTTTAACGATTTCAACGTTTTCAATTTATCATTTAACTGCTGCATTAAAATATTTAACTGCGTTTTCTTATTTTCGATTTCTAAAGTTTCAAATGATTAAATTTTGATCTATACACACACTCACACACACACACAAAAAAAAAAAATCTATGTACAAAATAATAATTATATTATTGTTACGCATTGAGACAAAATTATTATATCTGGTACTATAACAAAGTTTTAAAAATATAGAATATTTTACATATATTGACATTTGAACTTCAAAAAATAAATTAACTTTCTTAGTATTAATGAAATAATATTGATAAAATATAAAAAGATCCATAGTACAGTTTTAGCTTCATGCACAATATTAAATACATTGACTTGCGAATTGTAAAATGGTTGGCAAAAAAAGAAAGCAGATATATTGAAAGAAAAAAATTAGTTAAAAATAACTTCATGAAATTTAAATAATAACTAGCTTGTCATCTCCAGTTTCAAACAAAACTAGCAAATAGTTCGGGAATTGCGATACCAACTGTTAAAAAAAGTTAATATATATCGAATAACAGTACAATTTTACAAGTTATTAAATAATTTATCTCCCCTCAATAAATAAATAAATAAATAAATCTGTTATTAAATATGAAAACTATAGTTATTTACACATTTTATATATCTAAAATATTCCGTAATAAAGTAGCTTACTTACTTCAAAAGGTTTTTTTGGAACTCCAGCAATGCAAAACGGTATATGTATATGGGCTGAAATTTTATCAGCATTTTTTTGTTTATTATGTGTGTTCTTGTAATCATTATCGAAAATAGAATTACGTAACGCAGATTGTACTTTTTTGTCTCTTACATTAGGTGAGGACATAACTGATGCAAAAGTATTGAATTATTAACCAAATACCAAAATATTCTCGCATCAACATTTTGTAATTGAATGATTTCGTACTATGAGCTTGAATACTAACGGTTGTTTAAACAAAGAGTTAATGAAGGTGCTGCTTGTTTTGTAATTGACACATAGGACAGGAAATTCAGCGCCCAATTGTCTAGGTGAGGTGCCCAAGGTTTACTTTAAAGAGAAAATGTTTTATCTTTCTATTTTTCAGAAGCCAGTTAAAATCTCTAACTGTTTATGTTTTTATTATTATTATTATTATTATTATTATTATTATTATTATTATTTGTTTGCTTGAGGAATATTTTAGAGACAAAAATTTGTCGAAAATACCGGATTTCTTAATATAAGTTTTAATTCTTTCTAACGACAAAATTTAAAACAGCGTAACAACTTGATGTTACCCCTTATTTTTCGGACTAAACGAAATGCAGTAGTATTAATAAAAATATTTTAAAAAAATGAATACAATTGATTCAGGGAAAAAAAAAAAAAAAAAAAAAAAACCGAACGTATTATTTCTGAGAGAAATATACTCGTATACTGTAAAATAATCATATTATTTCGAGATAAAAATTCAAAGTATTTGGGCATTTTCAATTTTCATCCTATATTATATATATTTCTTAAGCACTTTTTTAAATCAATCCAAAATTACGTAAAAAGGTAAATAAAAACAGTTTCACATGTTTAATTATATGTTTTTTAATAAAATAAAAATAAAACACAATATTAGTTAGTAGGAAAAAATAAAACCATAATTATTTTCAATTAAAGGTAAAATTTGTATAGAGATAAACATAAATATCTGGAAAACATCCAGATTTCGATATGGAAAAATATTAAATATTTGTATTTCAGTTTTGAATTTTCATCGGATACCATTTAAATTCCGTGATACATATTTCTAACTAAATTTAAAGTTTAGATAAAAAAAAAAAATAGGAGTTTCTTCACATCAATCAGTATAGCTTAAAATTTCGAGACTAAACAAAACTTTCCTGTAGTAAATAAATACAAGTGGATTTCGATATTTCGAAGTCAAAAGGCACAGAAAAAAAAATCGGAATATTAAGGTTTTACTCAAAATACCACAGTTACAAATAACATTAACATTGCTACAATATGTACATAAATATTTTTTTTTTTCGTCATATCGAGGTTTCCGAGTACACAATATTTGACAAATCAAAATTTTGATGAATAGTTTTATAAAAAAAAAAAAAAAATCCTATATATTGATAATTTATATTAATTAGTAAAATAAACTGATTAATAAATTACCAATTAGTTAAATTAATTAGTTCCGGTTAAGAGAATAAGTTTATGTTTTCCTCGTTATAAATTGTTTTTTCGTATTAGAAACTACAAGGGGAAATAAATCCGACTAAGAATAAAATTTTATAGGTTTTCTTCGATCTAACTTGTTTTTCTTATTTAATTCAAAACTACAAAAATATTTCTCCAATTCATAATTCGGCTAAACATACTTTTTTTTCCGATCGAACAAGAATTTTTCCGACTGACTTTTCCGTTTTTCCAATTTATAAATTTTTATGGGTTAATACGTAATATTATTTTTCCGACTAAACATGCCTTTTCTGATGGAGCGGAAAAATTTCCGAATGATATTTTTGTTTTTTCAATTTATAAGTTTTTATAGGTTAATACCATTTTTTTCCGATCGGACAAGAAATTTTCCGACTGATTTTTCCGTTTTTCCAATTTATAAGCTTTTAGAGGTTAATACGTAATGCTGTTTTTTCCGACTAAACATGTCTTTTCCGGTGGAACGGGAAATTTTCCGAATGATATTTTCGTTTTTCCAAATTAGAAGTTTTTATAGGTTAATATCATTTTTTCCCGATTGACTTTTCCGTTTTTCCAATTTATAAATTTTTATAGGTTAATACGTAATACTGTTTTTTCCGACTAAACATGCTTTTTTTCCAATGGAAACGAAAAATTTTCTGAATGATATTTTAGTTTTTCCAATTTATAAGTTTTTCAGACATGCTACAGGCTCAGCAAGAAAAAAGCTGAACTTTCACGGCCTCACAGACTTTTGGCGAAATTTGCGTTTTTCTGCAATTTTTTAACGAAATTAGCGTTTTTCGCTACCAATTGACGAAAATTGCACTTTTTCTCCCACAGCCTTTTTAATGAGGTTTGCATTTCTCCAAAGTCCTTTAGCGAAATTCGCGCTTTTTCGTCAAAATTTGCATATTTTCCGCGATCTTACGTCAAATATGCGTACTTTCCGCGATTTTTCGTCAAAATTTGCGCATTTTCCGCGATTTTTCGTCAAAATTTGCATATTTTCCGCGATTTTTCGTCAAAATTTGCATATTTTCCGCGATCTTTCGTCAAAATTTGCATATTTTCCGCGATCTTTCGTCAAAATTTGCATATTTTCCGCGATCTTTCGTCAAAATTTGCATATTTTCCGCGATCTTTCGTCAAAATTTGCGTATTTTTCGTGATTATTCGTCAAAATCTGTGTTTTCTGCGATCTTTTGTCAACATATATGTATTTTCTGCGATCTTTCGTTAAAATTTCCGTATTTTCCTCCAACTTTCGTCAAAATTTGCGTATTTTCCGAGATCTTACGTCAAAATTTGCATTATTTTCCGCGATCTTTCGTAAAATATGCGTAATTCCTGCGATCTTTCGTGAAATATGCGTATTTCCCGCGATCTTTCGTCAAAATATGCGTATTTTCCGCGATCTTTCGTCAAAAATTGCGTATTTTCGCGATCTTTCGTTAAATTTTGTGTTTTTTCAGCAATCTTTTGTCAACATGTGTGTTTTCTGCGATGTTTCGTCAACATATGCATATTTTCCGCGATCTTTCGTCAACATATGCGTATTTCCTGCGATCTTTCGTCAAAATGTGTATTTTCCGCGATCTTTCGTCAAAATATGCGTATTTTCCACGATCTTTCGTCAAAATATGCGTATTTTCCACGATCTTTCGTCAAAATTTGCGTATTTTTCGCGATCTTTCGTCAAAATTTGTATGTTTTCTGCGATCTTTGGTCAACATACGTGTATTTTCTGCGATCTTTCGTTAAAATTTCCGTATTTTCCTCGATCTTTCGTCAAAATTTGCGTATTTTCTGCGATCTTTCTACAAAATTGGAGCATTTTCTGCGATCTTTCGATAAAATACGATTATTTGACAAAATTAGAATATTTTTCCGCAACCTGTTCACAAAAATCGTGTTTTCTTAGCACTTTTTTGACGAAAATCGCGTCTTGTTCATGATCATTTAACAAAAATCGTGTTTTTTCTCGCGATCCTCTGAAGAAAATAGTATTTTTTCCGCGATTGTTTGATGATTTTATAGTTTTTTCGATCCTTTTGAGAAATTTGCGTTGTTTCTGCAATCCTTTGAAGAAATTTTCTTAATTTAGCGCCGTTTGACTCGTGTTTTCGTTGTATTTCACCGTTACCCCCCCCCCCCTACATATAAATGTCAACAAATTTTAATGCATATTTGCATTGATCCCAGGGATAATAAAATTCGTCACCGAAAAAGCGGAATTCCGCGTTTCCGCGGAAAAGTAGCATGTCTGGTTTTTATAAGTTAATGTCATTTTTTCCAATCGAACAAGAGTTTTTCCGACTGATTTTTCCATTTTTCTAATTTATAGGTTTTTATAGGGTAATACATAATACTATTTTTTCCGACTTTCCGATTAAACGGTAAATTTTCCGAATGATATTTCCGTTTCTCCAGTTTATAAGTTTTTATAGGTTAAAACTATTTTTTTCCGACTAAAGATACTTTTTCCGAGCGATCTGGTAATTTTCCGACTGATTTCTTCTGGGGGGTGCTGCACCCCCCCAACCCCCCCCCCCCGGGATTTACGCCCCTGTTCATTCGAATAAAGTCTAAATTGTCGAATACAGTTCGAATCAAAATATGAGTTCGTAAATATTAAATTCAAAACGCAGTGAATCTTACTTAAAGCAATTAAATTAAACTCAGATTAAAAAAAGGACTATTTACATTTATTATTTACAAAAAGGTATATTAATTCTTACTCTCATTGAGAGTTCAAATTTTACCGAACGAGTCGGTTCCAAAAAACATTCTATTCTCAGAACAAAAATCGTCTGACAAAGTAAAAACAAAAGGTTCGTTGCCAACAGCAACGAACAGTAACAAAAATTGGTTTTCGAAACCAAGGAGACATTCGCAACAGGTATGTTCTTGATGCGCAACAAGAATATTACTTGTTTTTGAGGTTAAATTGGGCTCCTTATGCAAGCATAAGGTGTACACTTTGATTGTAAAAGCTTTCAAATTGATGTTGATAAATTAATTTTAAGTGTATTTTAGTCTAACTATATTTACTCATTTATTTGACATTAGTACTATTCTATTTATTCAACAGATATTTATGTGATAACAGTTATAAAATTTGAAGATTTTACTCAACCTATAACTTAATATGTGATTTTCAGTGATTGTGAAAACTACAGATATTAAATGTTTTTCAAAAAGCAAATTATTTTTATTTCCATTTCTTAATTAAGAATGACACCTTTTATTCCTATTTGTTTTATTATTAAAGTTTATAAACCATGTGTAGATAAAACATTATTCTACATTTGGCATTTGAAAACTTGACAATTTTGTAAAAGAGTATCAGAGAGGAATTATTGTAAGGAAATACTGGTTGAGAGTCCATTTTCTAAATAGTTAGATTTAATTTTATTTGGATTTCGGAATTATTATTATTTTTATGTATACTTTCGGCTAACAAAAAATACTTTCTTATGCTATTAGAAGATAAGAAAATTATTTAGTTGCTATGTAATTATTTTTATCCTCAACCAATATTTTCCCTATCAATAATAAATAAATTGTGATATTTTCTTTTGATTATACTCTTGCTTCACTATTATTATTATTATGATTTCTATAATGAAGTTTAGTATTAATTATACTCTTATAGAGAAATATTAGGATATGGGGAATTATTATTATTATTGCTATAAATTTTGAATATTATTATACTACTTATTTAATTTTTTCTACATTATTTATTATTAATGTTTTGAAGTGATAATATTTATTATTAGAAATTTGACATATTATTAAAAAATGTTGGAATCCAACATAACATTAAAATCAAAAATTAAACTAGGTTTGAGGATCTTTAATTATAGAGACTATATTCAGTGAACATTGGAAAAGACTCTTTAATATACTCTTGAAAGACTTTTTTCACTGAAGGGCTTTATTTAAAATAAACTACTGACTAAGTCAGTGAAATTCTATAAACTTCCATGAAAGATATTTCTTATTGTTTTTATTATATTTTTAATATTTCTTGCTTATTAATAACTTATTTACTCTTATTGTATGTATTATCTCCTTATACACTTACAAATAATAAGTGATATTGTAACATTATTGCATTTTTTTTTTCAGGGAAATGCGCCTACCTAAATTTAATTCTATTTAATTTACTCTTAACTATTTTTTTAATCGCTATTATTCTTTATATTGTGTTAATTTTCTTTTCTTCCATCTCTTAGCTTCCTGAGTTTGACAGTTTTATTCCAAAATTTAACTTTTCTAAATTATTAGATTTCTGTTGTCTGAAATTGTAGTTTTATTTAACTAATAATTTCATACAAATTTTTTGGGGAGGTAGGGGATTAGAGATGTAAATTTTCTGGAAAAATATAAGTGGCGGAAAAAAACTGGTTTTTTACCGGGTTTTTTTTTTTTCGGAAAAAAACGGAAAAATTGATTTTTCATGACTGTTTTTCCCAAATAAATTATATTTTCTTAGAGAATATTAAATAATAAACATTTTTTCCCATTTATATGTATTAAATGAAAATTATTTTCACTTTATATTACAAAATAAAAAGAAAGTAGCAAAGCCTGCTTTTAAAAGTTTAGTTTTTTTTTTTCCACAGCCTAGGAATTTTTATTAAACGCTATTGTTTGTTATATCATATCTCTGTTGAAATGATTTTTCAGTTACATGTTTAACTACCAATTGATATAATGTAAAAACCTGAGCCAATATGTCTGCAGTTTGGAATGAAATAAATTATGCATTCCATTTACATAAGTATAGTTTTTAAGTAAATGATACTTGTTTAAAGAAATTATTGCAGTTTTGTCATTATTATGAATATCAGTATTCAAAAATTCCATTGTTTGTTTAAAAAATGTATAGTTTTACATTATTACTTTTTTTTCTTAAAATTATAATTTTATTTCCTTTATAAAATATATTTAGTTTTGATATAGTTTTCCAATCTCAACTCAAAAAAGTTTTGATTTAGTTTTATAATCTAAATTCAAACAAAACTAAGTTTTACTTTGGCTTACTCAGGTCTGCAACTAAAAAATAGCGTAGGATTTATTGACTGTTAGATTTTTACTCACTGAAACCAGAAATATATATATATATATTTAGGACCGTGCTGATTCACCCTAGCATAGTCCTAATTTCACATACACATTATCGAATGTGCTGTTGTATTCATTTGTGAAATGATTCACTAGCGTAGTCACATTTGGAAAAACTTAACCGAAAGGAATTATATTAATTAAAAATCACATTACAAGTCCAGGCCTAGGACCGCTGAGTCACTCTTAAAAAAGAGAGAAAAGAGACTAAATCGCAAGAAAAAGAGACTAAAAGAGACCAAAATTTAAAAGAAGAGACTAAAAGGAGACCAAATAAAAAACATTTTTTTCTCTTCACTTAAATGTTTTTGGTATACAGACAAGCACTATAAGATTTAACACAATCTGTGGAATACATTTTCAATGCATTTCAGTCGATTTTGAAATAATTGCATATATTGTTGATTGGTTGCAGAAAAAATCTCAAATCGCAACAATTCATCATGAAAGAAAATCAGAAATTCACCAAATGACCATGGGGACAAAATCATGAAATTCCAGGAAATATAGTGAAATTCATCAAATTGTCTCAAAAAACAAATCGTAAAATTTGTCGCATGATCTCGGGAAAAAAAATTCTCGAAATTAGTCAAATGTTCTTAGGATAAAAAAAAAATCAAGAAAATTATCAGATGGCCTTGAAAAAAACCCATGATATTAGTCAAATGGATCAAATGGTTAAACATCGTAAAATTCATCAAATGGGTCTTGAAGAGAGGGATGAATCACAAAATTCACTAAATGATTGCGAAATTCCAAGAGCGATCATACAAATAATTGCTAATTTTGTCGAAGATCACGAAAATAAATAGTGAAATTTATCAACTAGTCGCCAGAAAATAACGAATTTTGTAGAATAAAGCCATAAAAAAAATCATGAAAGGATGCCTGTCAATGGGTTACATTAAAATGTGTGAAAATCAATTACAGTATAAAACAGTGAAGTTTGTCAAATTATCTCAGGAAAAGAATGGAGAAATTTATCAAATAGTGTTGGTGAAAAAAGTAAAATCAGGGGTTGTACTGGTGCCAAGTAATATTTCACACAAACTTTTTTGGATATTTTAGGACACATTTAACTGGCATACTACATTTCCTTCTACGACCATTTGACGAAATTAACGATTACCCCCCTCCACTACCAATTGCCACAAATTAATATGAAAATTGTGATTTTTCCACACTATTGCTTACAAAGTACACGATTTTTGTTCGCTGATATTTGCAATTTTTTTTCAGTAAAATTTGTGATTTTTTTTTTTTTTTGGCTTTCATTTGCCAAAATTCGCAATTTTTTTGCCATTGTTTGCAGAAATTTACTATTTTTCTGTGTTTACTTAACAAAATTTGTGATTTTTTATCTTGCGATCATTTGCAAAATCGCACAGAAAAAAATCGCGATTGCAAAGAAAAAAAATCACGAATTTTGAAAAATGATCAATTGTCAAAATTCGCGATTTTTTTCTCCGATCATGGAAAAGATGAATTTCGACAAGTAAACGCAAAAGAATTTTGAATTTCGCCAATCGATCGCCAAACAATCGTGAATTTCGGCAAATGATCGCGGAAAATATGACTAGTTTTGTCATATAAACGCAGAAAAAAGCAAATTTCTAAAACAATGGCCCAAAAAATTATCATTTACTGTATTTTGGTAAATGATCGCAGAAAAAAAAATCGCAAATTTTGACTACCGATCGCGTAAAGAAATCGCAATTTTTTTCGCCGATCCTTTCATGAAATTTGCATTTCTATGAGAATATTTTTTCCGTGCAAAATCGTACAATCGTATTGTTCATTAGTATAACCGTACACTTCGAACAAAATCCATACATTGTACTCTCCTGTACATTGTACTACTGGCCATATCGTACAAGTTGGCATCTATGAATATCCTTTTCGATTTTACGATCATTTGACGAAAGTTCGGTCTTATTTCGGGATCGTTTGACGTAAATCTTGGGAGTTTTTTTTCCCGCAATCGTATGGCGGAAATCACAAGTTTATTTCGGGATTGTTTGGAAATAACAACGATTTTTTTTCGGGATCGTCTGGTGATGAAATGATGGTTGATCTGGTGATGGTTAATGAAAATCGCGGTTTGATTTCGTGATTGTTTAATGAAAAACGTCTTTTTTCTGGTGATCAATTAATTCGAATTGCAGTTTTGCCAGTGATCATTTTATGAAAATCGCAGATTCTTAAAAATTAAAAAATGTGAAATTCTGCCGTTTGTCGAAAAAGTGATCCCTGTATATGTAACGACCGAAATAAGAATTTTGAGATTCCTTCCTGCAATCCTCTGACGAATTACTCAATTGTTTTTCACAAGATCGACTGACAAATTTTGCAATGATTTTGCCACTGATTGACGGATTATACGCTTTTTTTCTCGCGAAAATGACAAAATCGTGATATTCTTCCCGCGACCGAATGACGAAGTTTATGATTTTTAACCCCTCGAATGATTATTGAATTTCGAGTTTTTATCTTGCCACAGATTGACCAAATTCACTTTCTTTTCAGTGTGCGACAGAAAAGTTTTGCGATTCTTGCCCGCGAACGATATACTAATTTCCTAATCATTTTTCCACGATAATGTGACGAAATTTAGAATTTTTTCCCCTGCAAAAGAGAGACAAATTTGGCCATGCAGCAGAATTTTTTTCTGCAGTCTGCAACACATATAAAAACTTAAACAATATGCAGACCAATCCCACGCATTACATTATTTGCACTCAAACGTTCAAGTATTTGTAATAGACATAAAAGAAAAATATACTTTAAAAAAGAAGTTGCCTTTGTTCTCAGAATTTTTAACGCCTCATACCTTGTCTTAAAGAGGGGGGGGGGGGAGGGCTCCTCTTTGACAAAATTTGCGGGGTTTTTCACAATCATTTGACGAAATTTGCATTTTTTTGCGATCTATTGACGAAAACTGCCGTTTTCTTGCAATCTCTTGAAGAAATTAGCCGTTTTTTCGCGATCTCTTGAAGAAATTTACCGTTTTTTCGCGATCTCTTGACGAAATTTGCCGTTTTTTCGCGATATCTTGAAGAAATTTGCAGTTTTTTCGTGATTTTTTAATGAAAACTGCCGTATTTTCGCGATTTTTTGAAGACGTTTGTCTTTTTTTGCTAACTTTAGGAAGAAATGTTACGTTTTTCTGTGATTTTTTGATGAAATTTGATGCTTTTTTCGCGATTTTTCGGAGAAATTTGCTGTTGTTTCGTAATAATTTTACTAAACTGCCGTTTTTTCGCATTCTTTTGAAGAAATTAACTTTTTTCATGATCTTTTGAAGAAATTTGCTATTTTTTTCGTGATTCTTTGACGAAAACTGACTTTTTTTCGTGATCTTTTGAAGAAATTTGCCATTTTTTCGAGTTTTTTTTTTTTTAACGAAATTTGCCGTTTTTCGCAATTTGTTGAGAAAATTTGCCATTTTTTGCGATTTTTTGACGAAAACTGTCATTTTTTCGTGATTTTTTGACGAAAAGTGCCGTTTTTTCGTGATCTTTGGAAGAAATTTGCCATTTCACGATGTTTTGAAGAAACTTGCCGGTTTTTTCACGATGTTTTGAATGATTTTTTTGAGGAAATTTGTCGTTTTTTAGCGATCTTTTGACGTAATTCGCGTGTTTTTCGCGATCTATGACGAAATAGATTTCTTTTCGAAGACTGTTTGTCGAAATTCGCGATACATTTTATGTCCGAACTTTTGGATTTAGGACCTAATTTTTTTAATTTTTGCTACATTTTTAACAGTTGGAAAATAGCTTGTGGACCTTCCCAAGAGTCTGCGACGTGCGTTGCAGCGTTGCGCCGATTCTACTCCCGGGAAATTTGGTATACTTTTTTTCCGCGACTAAGTTTTACTATAGTTCCATGGAATTTCATGGTTTCATCCTAAGACAGATTAACATAATCCATGATTTTCCGCCGGTTTCCGACTCAAAAATTTTGCGATTTTTACCCGCGAACAGTTAACAAATTTCGAGATTTTCCTGCGACAAACTGACAAATTTTCCGATATTTCCTCACGACAAATTGTTGAATTTCGCGATGTTTTTCCCGCTATCAAATGAGGAAAGTTACGATCTTTTTCCTGCAATCGATCGATGGGTAAGGAACATTTTAAAAAAAAGTGAAAAAAGAGACTAAATCTGAAAAATATAGACTAAAAGAGACAAATGCAAAAAAATAGCGAGAAAAACGAGTTTAGCGACTCGCTCCGAGGCCTGCAAGTCGCGCACCAGCATGCGATAATACACAACAGTTACAGACGATTTAACAGCCGCTCACAACTAGCACGACAGTCCGAATGTCCACTGAAAAATACATTTCATTCCCGCTCATCGCAGGAACAGTTCAGTCAAGTTTACAGTTACTGTCCGTCCTAGCAAAACCATGGATGCAGGCAGTGGAGTCGACCATGGATGCAGTCAAAGAATGAAGTGGGCTCTTCTGAAAACTTTGAGTTGGTGAATGTCAGATCCCCACAGTAGCCCCCCCCCCCCCCCTGAGCAATAGCGAAACAATTTCCACTATCAGAGGTATCGAGGGTTAAATCTGACATGCCGACCAGCACGTGTAGTTACAGTTGCACGCTTAAAAACTGGAATTTCTGCTGGTTTTGTTGGAGATGCTGATGTTGACATATCGAGGTCACTTATAGGTTGCTTTTCTGCCTGCTTAGGGATGGAAGGCTGCTCATCATCAGAACACAAGAAGGCGGGTTTCACCCTGTCAATATTTACAGTCACAGTTCGACCGTTGATTTGCAGGGAGAAATTTTTATAGGACCTTTGTAGCACTTTGTAAGGCCCCTCAAATGGAGGTTGAAGGCTCTTCTTCACCCCATCCCTGCGCAGAAACACATGAGAGCATGACTGGAGGCTCTTGCTGACAAAAATGGGGCGGTCAGCTGTAGGCCGAGAAGTGGCTGGGCGTAGGTGTTGCATAACCTCACGTAGCCTGCCAAGAAAATTGATTGGATCAGGTGTGTCAGCTGCTGGAACGAGGAACTCTCCTGGCAGGGCAATGGTAGTACCATATAACATTTCAGCTGCCGTTGCCTGTAGGTCATCCTTCCATGCAGTCCGTATGCCCAGGAGCACTGATGGCAATATCTTGGTTCATTCTATGGTGCTATGGGCCATAATTGCGGCTTTGAGTTGGCGATGGAATCGCTCTACCTGTCCATTTGCTGCCGGGTGGTATAGAGACGTGTGGATTTTTGAGATGCCCAGGAAAAGATTCAGTGCTGAAAACAGAGATGACTCGAACTGAGGACCTTGGTCAGTCGTCAGACGCAAAGGTGGTCCAAAACGGGCAATCCAACCAGCATAGAAGGCTTCTGCCACACTCTCTGCAGTTGTATCAACTAATGGAATGGCCTCTGGCCACTTGGTGAACCGGTCGATACACGTTAAGCAAAATCGAAAACCATTAGATGGTGGCAATGGCCCAATTAAATCTATGTGCACATGCTGGAATCGGGCTGATGGCTGTTCAAATGTGCCAATAGCACTTTTCGTGTGCCGGTGAACTTTGCTTCTCTGGCAGGGGATGCACGACCGCACCCATAATGCAATATCTTTCTGCATTCCTGTCCAAACATCACGTTCAGCAACCAGTTTTTGAGTTGCTTTAACACCTGGGTGGGATAGCTCATGCAATTTATGAAAAACTATTTTCTGCATCTCTGTAGGCACAAAAGGTCTAATGCGACCTGTAGAAATGTCACATTGCAGCTCAATTTCTGAGTCACCTACTGGCATTGGCTGAAATTTTAAATCAAAGTTACTTTGCTTAGCCTGTTGCAGGGCAATATCCGTTGCCTGCAATTTAGCCATCAACTCCAAATCGACCACACCAGACTTTATGGATGAAATGTTAATTCTAGATAGAGCGTCAGCTACAACATTTTGCAAACCACTGATATGCTGTATGTCTGTAGAAAATTGGCCTATAAAATCCAGTTGGCGAGTTTGTCGAGGTGAACTCTTATCAGCTTTTTGTCGAAATGCAAATGTCAGTGGCTTGTGGTCAGTAAAGATCGTGAAGTTACGACCTTCAAGCATATGTCTAAAATGCTGTACAGCGGAGTATACCGCCAAAAGTTCACGGTCATAAGCACTGTACTTTTGTTGTGCAGGTGACAGAGATTTTGAAAAAAATGCCAAGGGTTGCCAATTGCTATTTATCTGCTGCTGCAAAGCTGCACCCATTGCAAAGTCAGATGCATCGACAACAATTGACAGAAGTGCATTTGGCATGAAGTAAGCCAAAGTAGCAGCATTTGCAAGCTCTTCCTTGCTTCGTACAAAAGCATCATTGGATTCTGCTGTCCACTGAATGATACTTTTATCATTCTTTTTGGCACCTTGCAAATATTTGTTTAAAACCCCCTGTGTGTGCGCAGCATGGTGGATAAACCGACGATAAAAATTAAGCATGGCCAGATAACGACGTAACTTTTTAATTGTTTCAGGACGAGGAAACTTTTTAATTGCCTCAACCTTATCCTGGAGCGGACTAATGCCCTCCGCAGAGATAGTATGCCCTAAGAATTTTACATTAGATTGGCCAAAAACACATTTAGATGGATTCAAACGTACCCCATACTGAGATAATCGCTCAAAAACCATTTGTAAATGCTGAATGTGCTGCTCGTAATTCTCCGATGCCACCAATACATCATCAAAATATGGGATGCAAAATTCAAGCCCAGACAATACCCTATGGATAAAGCGTTGAAAAGTGGCAGCAGCGTTGGCTAAACCAAACGGCATAAATAAAAATTCGAAAAGGCCGAATGGGGTCGTGACCGCTATTTTTTGAACATCTTCCGGTCGAACCGGGATCTGGTGATACGCTCTCGACAGGTCTAAAGTTGAAAAAATCTTTTTACCGTGCAGCACCTGTGTACATGTACAATCCTGAATGTGAGGAACAGGATAACGATCCGGCAATGTAGCAGCATTTAACTTCCGATAATCCCCACACGGACGCCAATCACCCTTTGATTTTGGGACCATATGCAGTGGGCTAGCCCAAGAGCAGCTGGAAGGTCTGCAAATCCCAGCCGACAACATGAATTGGAATTCTTGCTTAGCCGCGCGAAGCTTATCAGGCGGAAGTCTGCGAGGCTTAGCAAACACAGGTGGACCTTTTGTTTCGATGACATGCTGCACATCATGCTTTGGGGGCTTAAGGGAGGCTGACGTATCAGTAAGGCTAGGAAATTTATTAAGTAATGTATGAAATGGCGTTCCCTCGGAAACGGTGCGTATATTGCTACTAACGGACTTATCAATTACCCCTTGCGCTTGCAAATTTGTAATGGGGTCATGCAATTTTCCCTGACGCACATCAATTAGTAATCCAAAATGTCTAAGAAAATCCATGCCAATAATTGGTTGGGAAACCTCTGCTAAAATAAAGGACCAATGGAATTCCCTGCGCAGGCCTAAATCCAGCTTTAAAAGCTGCTGACCAAACGTAGGGATAACCGTGCCATTAGTCGCAAAAAGTTGTAATTTATCAGCCACACGCGGTCTATTGCTTTTGGAAACTGGTAAAACTGAGACATCCGCCCCCGTGTCAATTAAAAACTTCAAATGAGTAGTTCTGTCATTTAGATAGAGCCTATTAATTTGAACTAAGCCGTCACTCTCAGAGTTGAGTGACGGCCTTACTGGTTTCCCTCCCATGAACAAGGTTTTCGGCATTTATGTGCTTTATCAGCAAATTTGGCATGGTACCAACATAAATTCTGGGAATCTTTTTTTTAGTTACTTTTATCGCGCCTGAACTGCCTAAAGCGATCACGGGATTTAGAACGACTAGGCCTGTTATTCCCCTGAACTTCCAACTTCTCCAAACGTGTGGAGAGTGCCAGTATTAACGATTTAATTTCATCATTACCTGAATTAATATTTTGAACCATAGGGGACGGACCATTAGCAGCAATTATCCCATCGGCCATCTCGGCTAATTTGTCCAGTGGGTCATTAGAAATTGCCAAAATTTGCTGTACATGAGTTGGTAGGTGCTGGAGAAATAAAGTCTTAAGTAAATCGTCTTTAACCTGATTACCCGCCTTACTCCGCATTTCTAGGAGCAATCGAGAAGGTTTTTTATCTCCCAGTTGTAGGCCCGAAATCAATTCGCGGATACATTGATCCTCACTCATAGAATTATTGCCTTATCAGCCGAGTTTTGAGCTTTTCGTACGGCTGATCTGAAGGCTGTTCCGTAATAATATCGCCTGCAATCGCCAGTTCCTCCGGTTGCATTGATGCAACTAAATGGTGAAACTGGGTAACACTATCAGTAATTCCAGCCAGTTTAAATTGAGATTCCAGGTGGAAAAACCAAAGTTTTGGATTAGCACGCCAAAATGGGGTTGCTTTTACGCCCACCCTTAGAATGCTCGTATCGGCCGGGGGTGTCATTTTGAAGAATATTTAATACACACTTATATAAACAAGAATTAATAAATTGAGGTAAAAATTATATACAGTATAATCAAATACAAAAACCCAACCAAAAAATTGTGTGCACCAATGTTAAAATATACATAATACGAAATAATAAGAAGAAGAAAATTATGAAAATAAAAGTTTGGGCATATTCTATGAAAAATATTTCAATACCCCTAAGCATACGACACGATCTGGCCAGGCTTAATTATAAAATTAACACAATAACTGCATGATACCCCGCATCTTCAAATATTATTACACAAACAAGAAATACTAATTTTGATAGATTTTGAATAATTATACTTGACATTATGCTTCATGACAGAATATTAAATACAAAAAATAAAATAAATCCACCTGCGCAAAACTTCATGATAAATTATGATAAATTTGGTACGGGGTAATCAAAAATACACACACAGAGGTAATAAACGTTGAAATCATCTAAAGATACGACTCACCGTCACCCGAATTGGAGAATTTTATCACATGCCAGCAGGATATAAATAAAACACACTACTTGAAAACTGGAGATCACTAGCAGGAAATATACCCATTTGGGTCACAACTGTCCTTTATAATTCACAAATGCGGCCATTTTTCGACCGATGAACTCGGATTACTTTCACACGAAAAAAATGTTCAAATTCACGCACGATGTCACCACTTTAGGACCGTGCTGTGCTGATTCACCCTAACATAGTCCTAATTTCACATACACATTATCGAATGTGCTGTTGTATTAATTTGTGAAATGATTCACTAGCGTAGTCACATTTGGAAAATCTTAACCAAAAGGAATTATATTAATTAAAAATCACATTACAAGTCGCGCACCAGCGTGCGATAATACACAACAGTTACAGACGATTTAACAGCCGCTCACAGCTAGCACGACAGTCCGAATGTCCACTGAAAAATACATTTCATTCCCGCTCATCGCAGGAACGGTTCAGTCAAGTTTACAGTTACTGTCCGTCCTAGCAAAACCATGGATGCAGACAGTGGAGTCGACCATGGATGCAGTCAAAGAATGGAGTGGGCTCTTCTGAAAACCTTGAGTTGGTGAATGTCAGATCCCCATATATATATATATATATATATATATATGTATGTATGTATATATATTTGTTTAATTAAATGCATTTTTTTTTTTTTTTTACCCTGAAATCTGGCATTCTATTCTTGAGTAAGAAACCATATTCAGTAATGTTTCCACATGGTAATTTTATACCTCTAAGAGTGGAACTCAAAAGTGTTCTAGAACACTACAAATAGAAAATGCTCACTATTTGAGGAATTAACAAAAGCAGTTACATACAGAGATAAACTTCTACTGTGCTTTAGAAAACTACACA
The DNA here is from genome assembly GCA_964019185.1 of Maratus speculifer. Lineage (NCBI taxonomy): Eukaryota > Metazoa > Arthropoda > Arachnida > Araneae > Salticidae > Maratus > Maratus speculifer. The sequence continues at coordinate 39,479,772 of OZ025294.1, forward strand.
AATTCAAAGTTTAATCAAGAGGGAAAGTATAATTTGGAACATAGTTACTTGTAATAAAATATGGGGAGGGGGAGGGTCATCGCAGTTATACTTTTCTAATGCAAACTGCCCATGATTTTGCAACATTACTGTACATTAGGGTGGGCCGAAAAAAACTTTTTTTCGATTTTCGATTATGGCGGGTCCAGAAAAGTGGCCACTGGTGGCACTCAGTTCACACAAAAAATTTGAGATTTTTTGGACTTTTCCTTACCCTGCGGCAAATGGCTTAAAAATTTGCAAAAATGCTGATTTTTGAACTTTTTTAGCTAAAAAGTTAAAAAGGTTAAATTAAATTTATTTTGGTTGTATTTACTTGAAAAGGCATCTTTAACATACCAAATGCATAAATAAGCTTTGATAATGCATAATTTAATTGCTAAGTGTATTTTAAATAAACCGATTTTCATAGCTTTTTCACGTATAAAAGGCAAAAATGGTATTGGTTTGAATCGTTCATTAATTTCTCTCTCATTTATGTTCCTTGGTCTTTAAATTTTTTCTATGCATCAAAAATCATATATTTGGGCAGTAGATAGCAGCATAGCTCAAAAACAAAGCTGGAAGGAGAGAACGGGGTGAAACAGAACTCTGCGTTTTCACGGGCCGCTCTAACTACCTAAAAAACCTTAGCTTACCCAAAACCTAACCTAAGAGCGTTTTCACTGGTTATAGATAAATCCTTATGCCAACCAATCAAAGGCAAGTCTTCACTGCGCAAGCGTCTACTTTAGGGCTTTAACAGTCTACAAACCGATCAGCTGATATAAAATTATAAACAAATAACTTTTGTTTACGTTCTTAAAGATAATCGTAAATATTTCGTATAAAAAATAATAGAAAGTTTTGACTGTTTTTTCTTACTGAAACAGCTTTAAATAATTCTCCAAAAATCATTTTTTATCCAAGTTTCAAAATGAAAATACATAAAAGCACAGTTACTATGATTAATGTATTAAAAACACACAAGTAAATTTTCACTTATGGAAAAGTGATAAGTTACACACTTTGATCAGGTTATTTCATGTGTGCAAATAACATAAATTTGTCGAAAATTTTGGGAAAATTGTTCAATTTGTACAAATGGCATAATAATGATAACACTAATTAATATATCTCTATCCATAACATGTCAATAAAACACAGTGTTTGGTATTTCTTTTCAATTAGTTTAAAAATTAAACGTTATTATTAAATAATTATAAAAGTTTAAAAAAAATATTTTTTAAACATTCTTATATAAACTTAAAATATTTATAAATATCATGACCAATTACAAGACGGCAATTCATGATGGGTCAAAAAACTTCTCTTCACTATTTGGCATGACTCTATTTATGGGAAATTCACCACTATAACTTGATAGAAAGCATGAACTGCTGAATTTATTAAAGGAGTTATTTTTTCTTTCTTTTTTTCTGATATGACAACAGAAAAGGTAAATTAAAACTATTTCTTAAACTATGAATTGAGAATTTTTAAACTATTTTTTTAAGTTTAACTATAATTTACTTAATGCTAAATTATTAATTGATAAAAACAGATACAAAAATTATTTCTTTATTTTTGTAAATAAAAATTATCTCATTATTTTAATTTATGTTTCATTTCTTGCCTTCAAATTATTTAAAATATTTTGTTGTTACAGTTTCACTGCCAGTTGGCATATTTTAATGACACGGTTTGATGCATAATTAACTCTGCTTGTTGTTATTGTAACTTTAAAAAATATTTGGTACTTTATAACAAGTGGTTAACAGAAAAATGTTTTAAAATTCACTTATTACTTTATATTAAATTCCTAAAAAAAAAAAAAAAAAAAAAAAAAAAAAAAAAAAAAAAAATATTGCCGAGAGAAGCACACAGGTATAGATATTTTTAGACGTGTTCCTAGAATAGCCAAGACACTTGATTTTGGCGATTTTTTAACATGTAACAAGCACCCACGAGCAGCAACTGAGATTTCAGCAACTCTGAAATTCTCCCCAATCACAATGCACATATTTTGGCTGACATTTAGCGATTTGCACAGTTTCAGTGAAGACTCCTTTAGTAAAATAAGCGGTGCGACTGAGTTTTAACCCCCTTCTTGGCACGCTTCCAAAATATCGCCACGTTGGCGTGCTTTTGCGTTTTGTCTCCCGGTGCGGGATTTAAGTCCAGGAGACACTACGCAATACAAAGCTGTTAAAAGAAAAAAAATTCTTTCCCAGGGGGCTCCCCCCCCCCTGAACCCCCCGTCTATAAATTTCCTTAAAACATGTATAACATCAAAACATGCAAAACAATTTCGTTCAAGAATCAAAGAAATTGTGTACATACCTTCTTTTAAAAACAAAACCAGCCTTTTTTTAAATAAAAAAGAAATTAATAATGGATTTTCTAAAGAAATATACTAAGCTTTGAAGTCAAATAATGTTTTCTTTTTATATTTAATATGAAAGAGATTAAGATTCAATAAGATTCATTAAGATTCAAAACATCTAAAATACTAAAGCAAGGCCTAAAACACTTACTTTTAACTATAAAGCACGGCCTGTACATTAAAAAAACAATAGAAATGTAGAAAATACTTCCTTTTAAATACAAAAAAAAAGTTTCTAATTAAAAAAAATCACTCGTATATTCCCCCCAAAAAGTTTACTCACTCAATGTTACTCTTCAAAATCCAACGGCCCCTAATGAGACACAAGAAATTTAATTAATTTCAAGGCGCGGGACTTCAAACTTTTAAATGTTTCTCCTTTCTGGTCCAATAAGAAAGCTAGAAAAGAAATAACGAACTGAGCGTGAGCAAGCTCCGGCAAAAGAAGGAGAGAAAAATCATTTCTTCTCTCTGAGGGTTGCCGAGAAGAGCGATAGCTAAAGTAAAGGTAACCAAGGCACGGCGTAGTTATCGCGCGGTGGAAAACATGTCGCCAAGAAGTGGGTTAAAACTCAGATCACCCAAATAAACATTTTACAAACAATTTACAACTAGTTAACTTCTTTTACCACAAATTTTCACTATGCAAACATTTTTCTTGATATTTTTCAATCTTTAAAATTTTGCAGCTCCCCATTTTCTGATTTTAAGAACTTTTTTTCATGTTAAATGTACAGAATTTTATATGCACCAGTTTCTAAAACAATAAAAAAAAAAAAAAAAAAAAAAATACAATAACCATCAAATAAAATTCACTTACTTCTGCTTCTCATTATCATTAAAGAATCTTACAAAAAGGATCCTGTATTTATTTACTTATTATTTTTATTTAAGAAAAAAAATCACACGTTCCAAACTAAAAATTAATTAATTAAAAAATTTTAAGATTTTCTCTAAACAAGCTAACATCAAAGCGTTGTTTTCATCTAATGTCTAGTATTCTGGTGGAATTTGCTAACAGTGGCACAGCCAGGGGAGGGGTTTTGGGGTTAAAACCCCTCCCAGAGCTAAGAAATATCACTATAATTGCCGTTTATATGAATAAAACCCAAATTTAATATTGAAACATTTTGGCGTATTTCGGAACCTGTCGCTTTGTTGAATCAGATTCCATTTAACAAAGTGATTCAATAATATGGCGAAAATTCTACTTAAAACTGTTAAAGAGCATAGTTAAGTGAAAATTGGTTATTTGAACTGAGTCACTTTTCCGAGAGGTTTTATGATAAAAGAATGGTGATTTCCTGACACACAGATGATGACCAATGTAACTGCGGAAATAATACATTATGAAAGGATTCATTAAAAATACAAATTTTATTAACTGATTCAAATAACCAGCAATCAACTTTATCTGAAACTCAAAACCCCCACTAGAACTGAATTCTGGCTGTGCCACTGTTTGCAAATAGAGAAATAGTAAACGACATTGAACAATCAGAATTCAGCATTTTTACAAAGCTTTCTATTTTCTAAGTGAGAAAATTTTCTGATAGATCAATCTTGTTTCGCCAACAACACAAATTCTATCTAGATAAATGCTATAAAAAATGTTTTTGTTCCTTAAAAAAAATCAGCATAAAAATTAAAAGAAATGAATTTTAAAAGCACACTGTATACATTCATGGGAATTTGTTTAAATTGAGAAATTTTTTATTTATGTAATTTACAGATATTGTTTATTTCAGTGAAGAGTCACATAAACTTATTGTCAGCGTTGTGCTAAAGCAGGGGGGGGGGGGATACAATCCCATGGGGTGCAGAAACTTAGGGGATGCCAAATTTGTACTACGAATGTCGTTTTGGGGGCTTTAGTACCAAATTAGAGGAAAGGGGTGGGCGAATTGAAACTTTGCCCCGAGTGAAGTTTTCTCTCAATCTTCTTCACCTCTGCTAGCAATAAGCAAATAGATATAGTTTTAACACATTTTGCAAAGTAAAAAATCAATGATTGAAATTAACAATTAATAATTTTTAAAGTTTTGATTTGATATCATAATGTTATTTAAAGTGCCTTCCAACATCAGAAATAAATTTCAATACTTTTTAAGGAAAACTCTACTAATAAAAATTACAGAAAAGGAATTTCTAAATTTTGCCGCATACATTTGCACAAAGTTATATAGTTTTATGACTTCTGTTCATGAATTTAACAAATATATTTTATTTCTAAAACTTATTTAGGATATTTATCAAACATATCAATTTCTATAATTTTAAACTAAAGCACTTATGAGCGCTATGTGCCCATTAAAACAAAGGGAAAAAAAATCGCTGGATGTACGAATTTTGCTGTCTATCAAGCTCTAAAATCCACGAAATTCATCAAACACGCATTGACTAACAACACTAAAATTGAAAAATTCATCTCTGGATGCACAAAAGTCGCATCGAAGAAGTTTTTAAAATGAGCAAAACCGCAGTTATTAACCACAACAGGTATCAAATTATTAAAATGTCTATAAATTTGTACAAAAATATGCGATAAAATTTTGAAATATTTTTTTCTAATATTTATGGTACAAAATTAGGTACTTCTAGGTTATCCTGTCGACCAATTTCGCCAAATTATACACACTGCCAAACTAATAGCCAAATTATATATGTTGACATAATTTTTATTTTAAATAACGAAAAAACAAATAATTAATAGAATATTAATGAAAATATTAAAAGTCGAAATAAAAATCACTTAATGACATTTTAAACACGTGAATCTTATTTAATGTTATCGAATGTGATATTTATGATCATCCATTATTGGCATTTTATTTAATCTTATAGTTTGATGATTTTTTTTGGTCGACGGAATAACCTAGAAGTACCCAAAATTATTATGCAAATTTTTAAGTAAGGAAAAAAGTATTTCTGATATAGGAATTTGCTTTCAATAACATCAACATGTCATTCAATCTTTTAATATTATTGACAAATCAATTTAAATCATTGAATATTTATTTCGAAAAAAGCGTAAGCTCAATATATTTGTCTGCTGTACCGCACATATATTTCCAAATTTATATTACTATTTATTGAATAAGCAATATTGTTAAAATGCATGATTAAAAAACCGGAAAATATAGTCATACACATATAATGCAATCATGTTTTTAAATATAAATAATACAAGACTGACATAATAATAGCATTTCATGAAAGCCAATCAAACAAAAGACAAGAAACCAGCCAATCCAATTAAATTAATCTGAATTCCTGTCAAATAACTGTAGGCATGGAAAGAATTCAGGAAATGAACCAGTAACAAGAAAAAGCCATTTATCGTCTCGCTAAATTCAAAGATGCTAAGTGTATCGGCTGTTTTAGGATCCAGCCATTTTTTTAAGCTATAAAGTATTTAGTAGTAAACCAATTATAAAATCCCAGCTTTACATACTTAAAGCAAGTTAAATAAAAGAAAGTAAAAAGAAAAAACAAATTCACAGGATTAATAAAAATACAACCCACACTGGTTTTTTTGAAATAACAAAATGAAAATGATATTGGGGAGGGGGGGGAGGCCCAGTATCATACAATCAATATCAATGAAGATGTGAAAAAACGTACAATAACAAACACATACTTTTCCTAAGCTAGATTACTTGCTGATAAACACAGCATTTCTCATTTTACAGAAAAAAAGTATTGTTTGTATATAGAGATGCACCGAATATTTGGTATCTGACTATACTGCCAAATATCAGACTATTCAGCATGTCAAATATTTGGCTTGGCCAAATTTAATGCAATTCAGTATACCAAATATGGTGTATCTGCCAGATCAAATACTTAAAAAAATATTTTAACAAAACTTAAAGTAACTTTTTATTATTTTATAAGACCTTAAAACAACTCCTATTTTTAACTGTTTATTAATAAAACTATTTAGAAATAGAATTATATTTATATAAAAGAGAATGCTTTTATATTTTTTATTTGAAAAGTAACCTCAAAGACAATTTACCAAAAATGATATATTTTTTTTTTTTCCTGACAAACAAACAATATATAACAGTAAAACTCTAAAATTTCACTTTGATGTCAAGATATTTGTTTCAGACTTAAAGAAAATTTTATTCATTTGCTTTAATTCAGAGAGGAAACTATCCTCTTCTTAAGCAACAATTCAAAGGATAGTTTTTTTTTTTTTTTTTAGTAAAAAGATCTTGTTTATCAATATGGAAGATTTTATGTTAAATATGTACCTAAAATTATTTTAACTTTTTATTTTTTCAAATTCTGAAATTTAAGAGTATTCCAATAAGTCAAACATTTGGTGTTTGGTTTACCTGTTGGCTGAATTTTCTGCATTTGGCTAAAATCACAATTCGGTGTATCTTTTCTTGCATATATGATTCAAATAGTAACTGGCAAAACTTGGAAATTTCATTACTGGCCAGTTAAATCAGTTTTATAAACGAGCACTTCTTTATTTAAAAATACCAAACAATAAATTTTTGTTAAAACTTCTATTAATTTAAAAATTGAATAGCATAAATTAATATGCTAATATAAACATATTGCAATCAGAAAATAATATAACAAGATGGAAACAAGAAAATTTTACTTTCTCTTTGTACCTACTGACAGCCAATTTTTTTATAGCCACTTCTTTTCATTCACTTTTTTTGGGCCAGTATGTGACCAGTAGTTAGCAAGGATCCAAATCCTTCCAGCAAGAATCCAAATGCGATCTAGCCTGCAAGCATGCCATCCCAAAAGACCAAAGATTATTTCTAACCTATAGCCTTTCAAGCGACATTCCAACGGACCAACGCAAAAGTATCAAATAAGCTTTGCAGCATCTTTGTTGTATTTCCATCATCAATGTAGCATATGAAGCATCTAGCAAATTAAAATAAAGAAACAAATCAAATATGTGCATACATATATATAAATAAGTTCTTGAAAAGAAAATATTTACTAATTAATAACTAACAATTAATCATCTAAGAAATTTAAGTATGTTTGTTTGAAACCATTAGACAAAACAGAAATAATAATTAAGCTTCTATTTCACCTAAATATTTATAACAGAACATTAGTTATGAAAAAACACTTTTAGAATCTATAAATATTAAAATAAATTTATTGCATGGTATATCATAAAGGATATGATAGCAGCAAAACCATTCTTTTGTTTTTATTACATTTTCAACTAGGCTAAGGTTGTAATATAAATTCAGAAAAAGCAACTCTTATTACTTTAGAAATTTTAAATCAAAGTATCTTATGCATAATTATATTTAAAAAATTTAAAGCAACAAAAATACACAATTGTTTAAAACTGTAAATATGATTTTTTTTATTTGAGTACTACTTAAAATCAAATACAGGAAAAAATAGCTGATTACATATTTTTTTTAAAAATAGTAGCAGTGTAACAAAAACTTCAGTAAAGAATTTTATTTTTCTTAAGCAAAAATTTATGAAATTACACATTTCTACTTTGATTAGGCCTAAGTTTATTTAACTGTCACGCAATTTTAATAAAACTACATTTAAATACAGAAATAGTTATATTAATCCTTTAAAAGTTAGGGATGTTTGTCCAACTGGTATATATTTAAAGTTATTCTGGTGAACTTTAATTTTTTCAGAAAAAGATTGTTTATAATATACATGAAAGACCCACTTCTAGTTATAAAAAATGCTTCTATCATCATAATAAATTATTACCTTATACCATTAATTTTCTTAAACATTATTTGCAACACTCCAGTTTGTTTACTTACATATACAATGTGACAGTTCGTTTATTTAGATCTTTTTCTCTTTTGCAAGTTACATGCTTTATAAATCAATGTTTAATCTAATTTTCAAAAAGATAAAGTCTTCACATATTTCTTTTTTCCTTTTTTCTTCATCAACAATTATTAACAAAATAATAGACTAAAAAGAAATCGAAAAATCAAAATTTGAAAATTCTTGTTTATAATTTTAAAATCGATACTTTCTCATCGAAGAAATAAAGTGTAGTATGTTACAATTTCAATGGATTTCAGATTCATTAGTAGGATATATTAAGAGAATACTAAACAATTTTAAAACAAAGTTAGGATATCCTTAATTCTGATCAAAGTTACAGGATTAATGGATAAACTCTAGTGAATTAAAACTTAAGTGCCTATCTTACCGGAATAGCACATGAAAACATTGTTCAATTAGTAACAAACCATGCATGAAAATACATACAAATTCTTAGAAATAATCAGATTAAAAGAAGCTATACATATTTAAAATGAAAATTCCATCAGGATTTACAACTTTGTAGGTTATAAATCTTCATAGAATTTTCAGCATGAATCCAAGAACAAAAAGAATCTGTGGTGAGGTGCAATAAGAAAAAAAAAAAAAAAAAAAAAAAAATTCTAGAATAGCAGTTTTTTTGAATGACTATGTTCATAAGTAAATCTCTGTAAAGTGATATATTTTGCAATTAAATAATTCTTTCTTATAATAGAAATATATATTGCAATTAAATATTTCTTTCTTAGAATAAGAAAATATCTAGTACAGTGGCTTATTTATTTTAGAGAAAATTCTTTCACATGCTTGCAATAATATGCATAATCAAGTATATTAACAAAACTGGATTGCAGATTGCTTTTAACTAATTTCTCCTTTTAAAACCAACGAGCTAAGCTAACAAAATTTTTCTTAACATTTGCCATTATTTTAAATGAACAAAAATATTTTATTCAAAATTAATCAGAAATACTCTACTAAACAACCGAATATAATCAATGAAGCAAGTAATTAATTTTAAGAAACAAATATTTATAAACAAGTACTTTTATTCTTTGTACTGTTAACTTTCAATAAAATAGTTTTGCGAACAGTACATTACATCATTATAGCAGCACATTAATCTTTATTATTCGAAACGAAATCCATGAAATACGAACTATATAAGTATTGTTTCGGAGTAAGACAGCTATATAGAAATGTAAAGCTGCTCACCGGGCCAATATCTTGGTCAATACAACAACAACAACAAAGTATTGTTTTAATAATATTAATAAAATACATCCCAACGATTACCAAAGATAGAAAGATTTTTACAAAATGAAAAGACATTAATTAAACCTACCATCTTCTTTCAATCCTAAAAAATAGATTCTGCTTGAATCAACAGAGAGCAATTCGAAATAAAAATAACTGTGCAAAATGAAATTTCATTTTTAATGTTACATTTCCTCACCGCCATTATTTGGCAAAATACTCTTTTCTGATTGGCTGCGCTTAGGTAATTTCTGCTTAGGTTTGAACACGAATCGAACCTAAAAAATCGCGTTCTAACTACCTAAAATCTTGTGTTTAGGTAAAGAGTTGGGAAAGTTAGCGCTTGGGTAGGCCCGTGAAAACGCACCTTAAGCGTGTGCAGTGCCTCATCGTAATGTTGAGGGAGTGAAGGAAGATATAAAAGAGAAGAGAAAATTGCGATAAGGGATTGTTATTATTTTACCATGCTCAAAATCTGCGACATTTATTCAGTGTGGATGTGAAATCTTTTCCCAGTGAGATTCAGTACTTTTTGGATCGTTTGACGTACCATTATAGTGTTTTGTGCGTTTTATTACGACGAGCTTAGAAATGGCTATTATGAAGGTCCATGGCAGTGTAAAAGACACGCGACAGCATGAAAAATCCTTTTTGGGCACCATGCTTGTTGAAAGACTTGCAGTTGCCAACTTATACTGATATCATACGCCACTACTACTGGTTGCGAAGCGATATGGCAGAAAATCGAAATATTCAATAATAGTCAATAGATGATGTTATTAAAATGGTAGATGAAAAAGTTATCGAAATCTGAATAAAAGCTAGTGTTTTTCCAACGATCAATTTACAAAAAGATTAAAAACTAGTGTAGATCATTGGAGAAATCCTGAAGTCGTACGGGCTTGAAAGTAAAGACAACCCGCGAAGAATTCGTACGAAATGCTGAAATCTTTCAGTAGTTTTTAATCTTTTTTGTACATTGATCGTTGAGAAAACACTGGTATGGAAGCTTTTTTCAGATTTCGGTAACTTTTTCACCTACCATTAAACTATTATTCTAAACTATCCCTATAAAAAGAAGTGTAGATCATTGGGGAAATCCTGTAATCGTATGGGCTTGAAAGTAAAGAGAACCCGCGAAGAATTCGTACGATATGGTGAAACCTATTAGTATTTTTTAATCTTTTTTGTAAATTTATCGTTGGAAAAACACTGGTATGGAAGCTTTTTTTCAGATTTCGTTAACTTTTTCACCTATTATTTTAATAACATCATCTATTGACTAATATTGGATTTCTCGATTTTTTGCCATATCGCTTCGCAACCAGTAGTAGTGGCACATGATATCAATATAAGTTGGCAACTGCAAGTCTTTCAATAAGCATGGTGCCCCAAAAAAGGATACCTTTCATGCTGTTGCGTGTCTTTTACATTGTCATGGACTCTCATACTAGCCATTTCTAAGCTCGTCGTAATAAAACGCACAAAATTTGTAATGGTATGTCAAATGATCCAAAAAGTACCGAATCTCTCTAGGAAAAGGTTTTACGTCCACACTGAACATATGTCGCAGATTTTGAGCATAGTAAAATAATAGCAATCCCTTATCGCAATTTCCTCTTCTCTTTTATTTCCTCCTTAACTCCCTCAACATTACGAGGAGGCATTGCGCACTCTTAGAGTCCTGCTGCACCCCTTCCAGATTTGTTTTTGAGTTATACTTCTGTCCGTTGCCCAAATATATGACCTTTGACGCATAGAAAAAATTTAAAGACCAGGGAACATAATAAGAGAGAAATTAACGAACGATTCAAACTAATACAATTTTTGCCTGTTATACGTGAAAAAGCTATGAAAATCGGCTTATTTAAAATACACTTAGCAATTAAATAATGCATTATGAGAACTTATTTAAGCATTTGGTACGTTAAAGCTACCTTTTCAAGTAAATACAGCCAAAATAAATTTAATTTAACATTTTTAACTTTTTAGCTAAAAAAGTTCAAAAATCAGCATTTTTGCAAATTTTCAAGCCATTTGCGGCAGGGTAAGGAAAAGTCCAAAAAATCTCAATTTTTTTGTGTGAACTGAGCGCCACCAGTAGCCACTTTTCCGCACCCGCCATAATCGAAAATCGAAAAAAAGTTTTTTTCGGCCCACCCTACTGTACATTATGGAGGTAAAATGGAGGTCAATTTTAGATTCAACACCTTGAAAAAACATTCAGTTAATCAGCTATAACGAAATCTTGAAGAATGCAGCATAGTAGTGTCACCTATAGGGCAATTTAAACCAAAAACTAAACAACATTAATGTATATAAAAAACTGCCTGAAGTTGTAGTTTGATTTATTAAAAAAAAAAAAAAAAAAAAAAAAAAAAAACATTTTTGAGGTAAAGTTATTGCGATAATCATGAATAATGCAGCATAGCAGCGTCATCTGTTGAGCAATTTACACCAAAAAGCAATGAGCACGAAGTTATGTCAAAGATTAACTTAATCTGAAATTTTATAAAAATACATACATTAGTTTGAGATAGAACTAATGTTTAAATTATGAATAATGCAGCATTGCAGCGCCATCGGTTTGGCGATATACACTAATAACTAAACATCTCGAGTTTATATCAAAGTGTAACTGTATCTAAAGTTTTGTGAAATTATGTGCATCAGTTCTTGAGATAGAGTGCCCATAAAATTTGTCACATACAGACTTACAGAGTCAGGGGCGTAGCTACCGTGGAGCAATTGGAGCAAACTGCTCCAGGCGCACGAATCCTAAGGGCGCAAAATTTAAAAGAGCGAACTATATATATATATGTATATATATATATATGTATATATATATATATTTACATAATTTTTTTCTTATTAATCCGATATTATAGAAAAATTCTTGTTAAAATCAGGACATTCAAAGACATTTTACCTATCCTCAGTTCTTCCGATTTATAACATCTTTTTATACACAGGCAAAAGGCAATTACTTCTTTTTGTGAAGTTTTGATGGAAGATTTAGTGCAATCCTATGGAAAATATGTCAGCTTTGAGACCCGTTTTCTCAGAAACTACCCGGCCGATTTTGGTGAAATTTTAAAATCATATTCGCTGGATTATGTTCAAGATTTATGGTAGACAGTTTGTCTCTGCTATTTAAACATTTCTTTTAGAATTGTTATCGCCAGATTTTCAGAAATTAAAAAAAAAATCACACACGCACACACAAAAGAAAAAAAAATGTTTGTGAAATATGATGTTATATACAGGGTGATTATAATTTTTTTTTTTTTTTTTTTTTTTTTTTTTTTTTTTTTTTTACAATAAAAGAGGAGTGATAGTATACATAAAGACAAACAATAATAAATAGGAGACCAAGGGTCCAAAACGTTTTCCAAAGGAGATAGCCACCATTAAAGTTTAGGGACCAAAATTTCAAATAAACAAAAAAAACGGGAAAATCGGTCGATTGATTTGCGGTTTTCACTAAAATTATTCTTTATGTCGGCATTTTCTTGAAATTAAATAATAAAGATAAATTTCACAAAATGCCGATAGAGGGCGCCTTAGACTTTGGAGTAGCGTACAACTATTTTTAACTGTTATTTTTTAATCTCATTAAATGCTTTCAAATGCATAAACTTAAATTTAATGCTCAAATTCCGAATCGTTGGGAGTGTTTAAGTAGCGAAAAATTGAATTGTGTTCGTGGAGGGGGGAGGGTTAAATTTCAACTCCTGAAGACACTTCTATTTGTGCTACTTAATTACTCCTAATTATTCATATTTTGAGCTCAAAATTTAAGTTTAAATCTAAGCTTCCGAAAACATTTAATAAGTTTTTGCAAGCATTTAATTAGAACAAAAAAATAATGGTTAAAATTAATTATTGGCTACTCTGAAGTTTAAGGCGCCTTCTAATGGAAGTTTTTAAAATTTATCTTTAAAATTTATTTTCAAGAAGATACTGACTTAAAGAACAGTTTTATTTTAAACCGCAAACGAATCGACAAATTTTTCTATTTTCTATAATCATTTTAAGTTTGAACACCCCCCCCCCCCTTAAACACAGTTCAGTTTGTGCTACTTAACTACTCCTTACTATTCAGATTTTGAGTTCAAATTTAAGTTTAAGTCTAAGATTCCGAAAACATTTAATGAGATGCAAAAAATAACGGCAAAAAATAGTTGTTCGTTACTCCAAAGTCTAAAGCGCCCTCTATCGACATTTTTTGAAATTTATCTTTATAATTTATTTTTAAGAAAATACCTACATAAAGAATAGTTTTAGTAAAAACCGCAAATCAATGAACCAATTTTTCCGTTTTTTTTTATAACCATTTGAAATTTGAACCCTCTGAACACAGTTCAGTTTGTGCTACTTAACCACTCCCACTTTCAAATTTTGAGCTCAAAATTTAAGTTTGAGTCTAAGCTTACGAAAACATTCAATGAGATGCATAAAATACCGGCAAAAAATAGTTGTTCGTTTCTCCAAAGTCTAAAGCGCCCTCTATCGGCATTTTTTGAAATTTGTCTTTATAATTTAATTTCAAGAAAATGCCGACATAAAGGTTAATTTTAGTGAAAACCGCAAATCAATCGACCGATTTTTCCATTTTTTATGTTTATTTGAAATTTTGGTCTCTAAATTTTAATGGCGGCTATCTCCTTGGGAAAACGTTTTGGACCCTTGGTCTCCTATTTAATATTGTTTGTCTTGATGTGTACTATCACCCCTCTTTTATTGTAAAAAAAATTTGGAATCACCCTGTATATACGCTATATCACAAAAAGAATGATTTTTTAGGAGAAAAGAAATATATGCACTTTAAAACTATTTTTAATCTCTAATTTATGAATTAAAGTCTGTATAAAACCTGGGATAAAATTTAGTTTCATAAAATAATGGAGGTTAAGTTTTAATCTTTATTGGTTCTATGTCATTTCCCACGTAACTTCCAGAACGTCCACCTCTTACACGAGTTTTATTTGATTACCACCAAGAATAAGGACCGAATAAGTTTATAAGAAGGAATTTTACTTGTTTTCTGACGGAATGTGTACACTGAAAGTTTATTTTTCAAACATAGCCGTGCGAGTTGAATTTAAAAACAGAAATACAGTAAAGTCTCTCTAAGACGGACTCTGCGTAGGACGGAGTTTTGCTTAACTCGGAAACATTTTCAAATCCTTGCAAATGCATAGACTTAGAGTAAAATTTGCCTAAGGCAAAATACTGTCTGCTACGGAAAACTTTCTCGGTCCGCGTCGATTCCGCCTTAGACAGAGTTTATTGTAAGTATAAAATGTTAGCGTAAAACTGATGTGAATGGGCGTGGCGTCCGAGTCGGTGTATTCCCTTGAAATTTTACGATTATTTCCATTGTCAGAAAAAATGGGCATACCAGTGGATTTAGGAAGGTTCAAAAAACATTTTAAGACACTAAAACAAAAATCATTTATTTCAAAAAATTTCATTCATGTTTCACCTTAATTTTTATTAATATCATAATGGAACCTCAAGTAACTTCTCCAGCACCTTTTCTGTATGCCTGAGGTTTTTTTTTTTTTTTTTTTTTTTTTTTTTTTTTTTTTTTTTACCTCCTGTAACTTTTATGTAGATGACTGTTAAATATTTTCAAATCTTAAAATAACCATAACTTATCTACGAGGGCTCTCGTCGATCATTTATTGAATACCACTATTTTCAAACAAGAATTATCCTGCGGTGTCCTGAAATGTTTTAGAAGTTTATCATGATGATTACTGTACGGAAATAATCGTAGCCAAAGAAATCAACGCTGATAAATTTATGTTTAATATGCAACAGCAATACCTTAGCTATCTAATTTTTTTACGATTCGATAAAAAAAAAAAAAAAAAATACTTTGATAAATTGAAAAAAAATGTGCATTGACATATTACAAACAAAAAACCAAGGAAACAATTATTGTTGTTATTATTATTTATTTATTTTTGTTGTTGTTTTTTGGAAAATATATGTGCACAATACAGATTGCAAAACAATAATAAAAGAGATATATTCCACACAGTGTTCTCGCTGGCGCTCGCCATTGCGCCAAATTGCGACTAAATTCTTCATTTGGCGAGTAAACAAGCGATTAGATTCGCCAAATTGCTAGTGCTCTATTTTTGCTTTTTTTTGCGTGTGTGTGTCGCTTAAGTTCAATTGCATGAAAAGAACGTGATGTATTACAAAATTTAAAGGAAGCCTACGTAAAGTATATCTTACAAAATTTAAATGAACGCTTTCTAGATTCTGATAAACTAGAGATGTTTAGCGTGTTATGTCCATAGAATCTCCCATCAATAGCGGATAAGCACAATTTTGAAAACTACGGTGTAAAAGAGATTGTATTAATATTTAACCTTATACATTTGGATGATACAGATAGTTCTTTATCCGAAGTACTGTCGGAATGAAAACTATTTAAAAGTTTCTTAAGCTCTCGTTGCAGAACAATGAATTTAGCAGATATCACTGACTTCATCTATAAATATGATATGCAAATTTATCCAATAACGTGTAATGTGCTACACTTTGCTGCAATTTTGCCATTACATTCAGTGGACTGTGAGAGACGCTTCAATGTGATGAATGCAACAAAAACTACATTGAGAAATCGAATATACATAAGAAATGTCAATAATGTCATTTCAGTATGTGTAAACAGGCCCAATAAACCACAGTACAATTTTGAAGTATGGGCTTCTAAGAAAAGCCAAAGAATTCTATAAAAATAAATGTTTATTTGAATATGCCATATTTTATTTTTCAGATTCATTGTGTCTAATATTATAAAATTATGAATTAACTTAGTAAGTTTTATTTCATAACATTTTAATGAGTTAAATCGGCTTTAGAATTTTTTTTCTTGATTACGCAAGATATTTAGAATATACATATTTTTAACATATTTGTAGCGGATAGTTGAATTTCAATTAATAACAATCGCTGTCGCAGTTATAAAAACTTAGGTAATTTTAGAACATATTGAAAAAAGGGGGTACATTAAAGGATTAAAGATATTTTTTAGTGCTACACGGCGAATCTATTTGGCTAATACTTTTTTCATTTGGCGAGTGTTTTTTATTTTTAATTAGCCAAATTACTAACGTTGGTCAAATGTCAGCGAGAACACTGCACTCAACATAAAAATAAATAAAATAAAAAGTATGAGAATGTATCTATTACAAAATTTTAACTATATTATTTCATAAATGAAATTTCAATTTTTCCAGTTCGGAAAAATTGAAAAGTAAGCCTCCGGGAAAAAAAAAAAAAAAACAGTTTTTTTCCCAATTTTTCCGGGCTTTTTCCGAGCATTCACATTTCTAGGGGGGATAATTTTTTTCGCCAAAACTAACCTTTATACTATATTAATTTCCTTATAACAATATTCCGTACTTACTCCAACTTATTAAATTAAAATCTTGTTTCTTGATCTAATCTGTTAATCTTTATGGAAACGATATAAATTCTTAATTCGCCTTAAAAAAACATTTATTCCAATACGCGTAATTTTAAAAGATGTCTCTAAATTAAAAATATTCTTAATTAAACTTTATTTCTTAATATTCCAAATAAAACTCATTTTTTCTATGCTTTTATCAACCCTTTTTAAGAAAGTCTTATTAAAATTACTCCAAAACCATATGGTATATACCTTTCAAAAAATATCATTATTTTTATTTATCTATTATTTTATTTTTAACCCTTCAACATTCGATGTGTGCATAACAATAAATTCATTTCTTTTCTTTTTCTCTTAAAATTAATCGTCTGCATACTATATCGTTTGCACGGATCAAGGCTAACTTATCATAATATATTATGATAAGGGGGCCTTGGCACATATATTTGAAAATTCTGAGTCGATTATAAATCGGTTAAATAATATTTTTTTTAATAAAATTGTCATCTGTCGAATATTACTCTCTACTCTGGGCATGAGTTATGTTTACGTGAGAAGATAATGGTTCGAGGGTAGAGAATTTGCTAGAACTTTCTTTTTAGGGGAAGCTCGAGGTGAGAAAAAAGATTCTTGGGTTCTTTCTTGGATGAGTTCGGCTGATTAAAATAAATGATGGAATTTTTTTTTTTTTTAATATTTTGGTTAGAGATCGTTTGCAAGAGGAGCCTTTCCCTCTATCATATCTACAGTTAAATAAATGAACTTGCAGCAGCCAAGGAGTGATTTATTGGATCTTCTACATTTATTTATTTTGTTTTTTTTTCTCGCTGGCCATGATTTCTGTGCGGAGAACGGGGACCCTGGCGATGATGTTTCTGGCTCCTAACTTTAAAATGTCACACACACACATATATATATACAGGGTGTCCGAAAAGTCTGGAAACGGCCGAATAACTCGAGAAATACATATGAGATTGAAAAACGTAAATATACGTGTTAAATATTTTTAAATAAGCTACTCTGTGATACCAAATTTGACCTTCGAAACCGACCCCCTGGGGGTCAGAGGGGGTCCAACTTTGAAATCTTAAATTATAACCACCATTTTTATTGCAGATTCGGATTCTACGGACAAAAATACGTAACTTTTGTATTTGATGTTTATTTCAAATCTTCGTTTATCACGGTGTAATCGAGCATATTAAATCGATACATATTCCCGCTTTTCCAACGGGATTTTCCCTAATCGAAACTGATTGGGCAGAATTTTTGACGTCAAATTCCTCGTTTTTTGTAGGAATAGCGTTTCCTGAAAATCACCCGTGGCGATTATTTCAATAGTGCTACACTGTTAAAAATTTGACCCATTTGCTGCAGCGTCACTCCACAGCTATTATAGAATACCTCTTTTGTGACCAATGAGAATGCTCCATAACACAGTAAAGTAATCGTTTTCTATAAAAGCGGTGGAGTGACGATGCAGCAAAAGGGTCAATTTTTTTACAGTGTACTTTACTGTGTTATGGAACATTCTCATTGGTCATGAAAGAGATATTCTATAAAAGCTGTGGAGTGACGATACAGCAAATGGATCAAATTTTTAACTGTATAGCACTACCGAAATAATCGGCACGGGTGATTTTCAGGAAACGCTATTATTGCAAAAGACGAGGAATTTGATGTCATAAATTCTCCCCAATTAGTTTCGATTAGGGAAAATCCCGTTGGAAAAGCCGAAATATGTATCGATTTAATATGCTCAATTACACCGTGATAAACGAGGATTCGAAATAAACATCAAATACAAAAGTTACGTATTTTTGTCCGTAGAATCCGAATCTGCAATAAAAAATGGGGATTATAATTTAAGATTTCAAAGTTGGACCCCCTCTGACCCCCAGGGGTCGGTTACGAAGGTCAAATTTGGTATCACTGAGTAGCTTATTTAAAAATATTTAACACGTATATTTACGTTTTTCAATCTCATATGTATTTCTCGAGTTATTCGACCGTTTCCAGACTTTTCGGACACCCTATATATGTGTGTGTGTGTGTGTGTGTGTATACATACAGGGTGTATCTAAACTCTTGGGCAAAACTTTAAGGGGTGATAGCACAGATCAAGACAAACAATATTAAACAGGAAACTAAGGGTCCCAAACGTCTTCTGAAGGAGATAGGCGCCATTAAAGTTTAGGGTCGAAAATTTCAAATGATTATAAAAAACGGAAAAATTGGTCAATTCATTTGCGGTTTTCACTAAAACTATTCTTTATGTCAGTATTGTCTTGAAAATAAATTATAAAGATAAATTTAAAAAAATGCCGATAGAGGTCGCTTTAGACTTTACATTAACGAAAAACTATTTTTTTTCCGTTATTTTTTGCATCTCATTAAATTGTTTTAGAAGCTTAGACATAAACTTAAATTTTTAGCTCAACATCTGAATCGTTGCGAGTGGTTAAGTAGCGCAAACTGAACTGTGTTCAATGGGGGTGGGGAGGTTCAAATTTCAAATGATTATAAAAGACGGAAAAATTGGTCAATTGATTTGCGGTTTTCACTAAAATTATTCTTTATGTTAGTATTGTCTTGAAAATAAATTATAAAGATAAATTAAAAAATGCCGGTAGAGGGCGCTTTAGACTTTGGAGCCACGTACAACTATTTTTTAACGTCACTTTTTGCCTCTCATTAATTTTTTTTTTTAGAAGCTTAGACATAAACTTAAATTTTGAGCTCAAAATCTGAATCGTTGGGTGCGGTTAAGTAGCGCAAACTGAACTGTGTTCAATGGAGGTGGGGAAGTTCAAATTTCATATGATTATTAAAAAACGGAAAAATTGGTCGGTTCGTTTGTGGTTTTCACGAAAACTATTCTTTATGTCAGTATTTACTTGAAAATAAATTTTAAAGATAAATTTCAAAAAATTCCGTTAGTGGGCGCCTTGAACTTTAGACTAACCAACAACTATTTTTAACCGTTATTTTTTGTATCTAATTAAATACATGTAAAAGCTTAGACTTAAATTTTAAGCTCAAAATCTGAATCGTTGTGAATAATTAAGTAACGCAAAATTGAATTGTGTTCGAGGGGTGGGGAGGGTGACATTTCAACTCCTGAACACAGTTCAGTTTGCACTTCTTAATCCTTTCCAACGATTTAGAATTTGAGCTCAAAATTTAAGTCTAAGCTATTGCAAGCATTTAATTAGATACAAAAAGTAAAGTTAAAAATAGTTGTTGGTTACTCTACGTGTAAAAGTGCTATTACACGTAAAAATTGCAAGCGACAAAAATCGCCTGCGTTTTTTCGTGTTCTTAGCATTTCATTGGCTGTTCGAGAAGAGTCTTTACCATCATTTGGATTTCCAAGCATTTGATTGGCTCTTACTGGCGACTCGCTTCATTCCAGGCGTCAAAGACGCCCCGACAAAAGAGAATCGCGCGCTACCAAGCGACTCCCCTGGTCCCATAGGATAACATGGAGACGCCTGCAATTTGACGCCTGCAGCACGACACGTGTAATAGCACCTTTAGCATTTCATTGGCTGTTCGAGAAGAGTCTTTACCATCATTTGGATTTCCAAGCATTTGGCTCTTACTGGCGACTCGCCTCGTTCCAGGCGTCAAAGACGCTCCGACAAAAGAGAATCGCGACTCCCTTGGTCCCATAGGATAACATGGAGACGCCTGCAATTTGACGCCTGCTGCACGACACGTGTAATAGCAGTCAAATCGCAGGCGTCTCCATGTAATCCTATGGGTCCAAGGCAGTCGCTTGGTAAGGCGCGATTCTCTTTTGTCGAAGCGTCTTCGACGCGTGCAACGAAGTGAGTCGCCGGCAACAATAATTGCAACTTAATAGCACTTGACACGGCGTTGCTTTTCGACGAGTAGGGCCCGGGCCCGGGCCACGTGTGAACAACTTCTATGATAACTTAGCTCCATGATCTACTGGATCTCCTTTCGTTTTACATTTCATAAATGGCATCAGTTGTTAAAGTTCAGTTTGTAAATAAAGTTTTGTGTTTGCTGTGGTTTTCAGTCGGCATCGGCATTTTTTATTAAGTCATGTTAATTACGAATGCAAGAATTTTAGTCGGGAAATAAATTAAGCCAAGAAATTTGTCAATTTCTTATAACATGGAAAATATTGTTTTATCTGCCGAAAACAAAGTTGACCGCTTTGTTGAAGAAGTTCTTGTAAGATTTTATAATTTTTACTTTGTTATTAAATATATTTTCTCATATCCTATAGCATCAATAACTTACCAATTAAGTATAATTGTGTTTTGGCTGCATTAACTTAATAATTCTTAATTTTATCACATATTTTTGAACTAAAAAGTTTTTATTCAGAAATTTCGGATAAAATGTTTTGCTTTATTTAATGACAGACATTTCGTGAATACATAAATAAAAATTATTTAAAAAAAAATAAAAATAAATAAATAAAAATAAATAAATAAAATAAAATAAAAATAGGAAGTCAAACTGGTAATACTGAGAAATTTCCAACAAATTCTTTCTCTGGCAGAGTGCAAATTGGTATTTTTACTTTCTACTTTCTAAACGTAAACCATTATTAAGCCCAAAATTCCAAATCTTCTGGAGGGGGAGATGATGATTTCATCGTTGATCCATGATGCAGCGTGTGCATGTTTCATAATTACTTAGCATTTGGCTCAACAAAATTCTTTAATGATATATTCACATAAATTTTAAATCTCATTATTGCCAGCATTGCATGTTAGCAGACATTTTGTTTATAAAACAATGTGGCATATTATCTGTACTAAAGTCCAATAGTGCCAACTTTTGAAAAATATTTAGTGAACTTTTTTTTGAGTAAAATAACATAATTTTTTTTTTTTCCTTAATGCATGTGGGCTAAGGTGCTTTTGCGTTCGGTCAGATTTAATGGAAAAAAAATCTCGCCAAGTTTGGCGAGGAACCCGGAATTCTGGTAACCATGTGAAAATGCTGCCAAATGCCCTAATTTGGCAACCCTATAATCAGCTCTCGCGGAGCGCAAGTGGGAGGTGTCATCTCTGCGCCGGTGATGTAACTTAATTACGTATTGCGCTGTTTTCGTTTTTAATTACCTCTGTGTAATTTAATTTTGAAATTCAGTTTGAATATTTAAAGTTGAAATATGTAACGGCGTTTTCCCGCTCTCATCATTTCTCTCGTCTCTTGCCGTCAGAGAAGGACACTGCCTTGGAGCTGGTTCGTTGTTTTTTTCATTTAATTTAATTTTCGTTTTTCATTTTTCTGCATTTAATTTCACTTTTCACGATGGCCGAAAATTTTCCATCCACTGCAATTCCAAGGAAGGAGGAGAAGAAGGAGCCGATGGCTAAAGTTATCCTATTATACAAGCAGGAGTTACAACGACGAGCAAATGATTCGGATCCTTTTAAAGCTAGATTGGGTTGCTCCCCTTTGCCAAATCGGCCTTTTTTTTATTTTTTATTTGGGTGCATGTAGCTTTTTTTGGATTTTTTGGACGACTCGTCTCTAATTCACACCAGTATGACCTGCCAAAACTGCGGATCGGCAATGAAAATAATTAGCTGCAAGCATCGCATCGACCGCAGACAGTGGTACTGTGGCAATAAATGGGGAGATAAGCGCTGCAAGACCACCAGTTCAATTAGATATAATTCTTTTTTTAGTGGCAGCAAACTCCCAATTCAGATTCTTATTGAGATGGTCTTCGAATTTTTCATGGGTTCCAGCGTTGAAACCATACATCGAGACCTCGGTGTTCATAAACATGCCATGGCCGACTGGCGTAGGTATTGCACCGACGTATTAGTTGATTATATTGTCAACAGTACGGAAAAGATTGGGGGAGAGGGTCAGATCGTAGAGGTAGATGAGTCGAAAATTGGGAAACGGAAATTTAACCGTGGGCATTTCGTGGAGGGGCAATGGGTTTTTGGCGGTGTATAGCACGTATCGGGCCGCTGTTTTATTGTTGCTGTCCACGACAGAACAGCGGAAACTCTTTTAGGTCTGATTGAACAATGGATCAAGCCTGGAACTCAAGTCATTTCGGATTGCTGGAAGGGTTACGACCGGCTGTCTGAAAGGGATTATGATGATTTGAGGGTTAATCACTCAATCCATTTCAAGGATCCAAAGACCGGAGCTCATACTAATACTGTTGAGTCCATGTGGCGTCATTTCAAAACCTCTTTACCGGAATACAACTGTCAAGGAGATTTTGGAGGATATATCGCATGGTTTATGTTTAGGTGTATTTGTGATGCACAAAAAGTGGATCCTTTCACGCGTTTTCTCGAAATTGTACGAGATATAGATTGGAAAGATTGGGATATTGTTCAGGGAGGGGCGGTCGATGGATCCTCGGAATTCGATTAGAAATTCCCCTTTTTTTTATATTTTTTTAATTTGCTGCCAGTGTTTTTTTTTTTTAAATCAACTATTTGTTTATATAAATTATTATGTTTTGGTTTAAAATTTTTATTCATCTTTTTTGTAATTGTATTTTTATTTTTGTAATTTTCACATGCACCCTGTATATAGATATTTTTAAAATTATTTTCTTTGGAATTTAAATTATTTTGCTCCTTTTATTTATATATATATTTTTTTTGTCGTTGTAACCCTCTTTCCGTTTTTTTTCATAAAAAGAA
Source organism: Maratus speculifer (assembly GCA_964019185.1). Classification (NCBI taxonomy): domain Eukaryota; kingdom Metazoa; phylum Arthropoda; class Arachnida; order Araneae; family Salticidae; genus Maratus; species Maratus speculifer. The sequence goes on from OZ025294.1 coordinate 39,503,341, forward strand.
ATTTACAAAATGTAAGTACTACTTTTTGTTTTAATTTTGTGTTTATTTGTACTGCTAAAAAATCGTTTTCAAAATGATCGCAATTCTGAATCGACAATGAAATTCGTTTTCAAATATAGCGATCACTTAAACATTTTAAATTTTTTCTCCTGAAAAAAAAAACGGGGGGTTCAGGGGGGCAGAGCCCCCCTGACATAGTGCAAATTATTCATTTTTTTATTTACAAAAATGCATTTTTTCAGGAGTTTTGAAAGTGATCGCTATATTTGAAAACGGGTTTCTCCCGTTCAGTTTGGCGATCATTTTTGGAAACGGCTTTTTGGCGCGAAAAAAATCGCCAAATTTACGGGGCCGAACGCTAAGGCACCTGTTCCTTCTAAATAAAATAGTAGGTTATGTAGTATTTTGTTTGCATGGTAACAGAGGCGGGAAGTGGGATGAGACAGGTTTTTCTCTTTATGTATTCATCTAAACATTTTATCAATTACACATTGGATGGAACAATGTTATCCCAATCTTCGGAATGAGTTCCATATCCTGAGTTACTTGGCGAAAAATTTTCCGTCAAAATGGCGTTTTGACGACATGAAAAATCGGCACAGATGTCATATATGCACCACATTTGCACATGCTTTTTTCCCCGCCAATTTGGAGAATTTTTTTTCTTTTTGAATATAAGTTACAAATTACATGCAATAACAGGATGCGAATTTTTATTGCAATATAAAAATAAAATAATGTGAAAAAATGAAAGAGATTCTAACATTTTAAGAAAGGATATAATAAAAGTAAATAAATATGATAGTTTGATATCAATAATTATTGATATAGTATATAGTAAAAATTATTTAAAGAATTAAAATAAAAATAATCATAAATAAACATGAATTTAACAAAAAAGCAAACAATAAATAATAAATTTAATAAGCAACAAAACAGTAAATATAATTTTCACAATAAATCGTATATAGCGATACTTATAGCCATATTGAATATATGCAGTTGTACTATTTAATTAGAACATTTTACTGAAATCTTTAACTTTTTCCTTTTTATTTTCCTAACAATTGTAATAAACTTGTATTTTTAACAAATGCATTCTTAGTTGTTATAAATTTATTCAGTGGATCTCCTCCTTGGCACAGATGTGCAATGCCAAATTGGCAGGGCAAAAAAGCACATGCAAATGTGGTGCACATATGACATCTGTGCTGAAAAATCTTTCAAGATGGCAGAAAAATATTGTTTTTAAATCTTTGTGTCATTTATAAATCAATGATTTTGCACCATTTTATCAAAGTAGAAAATGATGTGAAAAAATGGATTTATAAACAAGAAAGATTTAAAAACGAAGTTTTTCCACCAGCTCGAAATTTTTTTTACAATAGGTAAAATCTTGCTAACAATTGCCAAACAAAAAATTATTAAATATAAAGTAAAAGGATTAATATAAAAATATTTACACACAACAAAAAAAAATGTTAATATTTACAGCAACCACAGTTAAATTAACTAGCTTATGGGTCATTCCACATGAATTCAACCAATGGGTGTTGCATCATAGTCAGATTTTTTTTTAATTTTTATCATAGACAGTTACAGTAGTGAAACCCTCAAATCTGAAATTTAAAAGTAATTTTCACAATATTGGCTGAGATATAGCCATTTGAAAACTGATCATTTTTACGAATGGCGGCCATCTTGGATTTGTATCAGTGTCTAAATATGGCCATAACTTGACAACTAATGGCTCAAATTTTATATATCTGGTAGCAATTTGAAGCTATTTGTACAAAGAATGCATATTGCACATCAAAACAATAATAAATTTTTATTTCTTTACTTTTTATTGTGTGCAAAGTGAAAATTTCACCCCAAAAAAGGGCAGATTGTAATGGCTCATAAAAAAAATGAATCATCATGAATTTTTCTGAAACTTGGTAAAAACATTGCTCCATCTGTGTGCTTTAAATAAAATAAAAATTGGAAAGGTAAAATATGTTGTTTTAAAATAAATGGTTTTTTACACATAAGGTGTCATTAACCAAATAATGATCATTTTAGAATCTGTAAGCATTCCTGATTCAAAAAATAATGGTTAAAATAAAATTTTCTAACATCTAAATTAATGTAAAAGTATATTCAAAACCTCATTTCTACTAATTTTGTAGGAATCTGCCCCCTAGCCCCCCCCCCCCCAAAAAAAAAAATAAATAAAATAAAATAAATTAGACAATTGAAAAAATTTTACACTGAAAAAGATAAGAAAATAATTAAGGACTATAATGTATAATTATAAAATAACTATAAATGCAATGCATATATATAATATATGATAATTTACTTCACATATAGGGGCAAGTGGGGTGGAATGGGACAGTAGGTTTTTCTCTTTATGTATCATTCTAAATATTTCATCAATCACACATTAGGTGAAGTAATTGTACCCCAATCTTCAGTTAAAAAAAGTAGCTGATTTACATAAGCTTGCAATTATATAAAGAAAACGATTATTTCAAAAATCAAAAGTAAATTTAGTTCATATACTTTTTACGCTTTCTGTATAATGGTTTGATTATGCATAGATATAACAGTTTCTCTATATATGGAACATTATACTGTAAAATTAGAGAGGTAAAATTTGTTGTTTTAAAATAAATGGTTATCTGCACATAAGGTGTCATTGACCAAATAATGATTATTTTAAAATCTGTAAGTATTCTTAATTTAAGAAATATTGGTTTAAATGAAATTTTCTAGCATCTATTTAAAGTATTGTGTGTATATTATATAATTCAATAAAGAAATATCAATTTGCAGTTATTTACACTAAATATTCATTTTTAAGGTACTTTTTATTTCATTTTATTCAAAATATGATAATATAATTCTCAAAACATATTTACATAAATATTTTAAGTACCTTACTTTGGAATACATGAAAAAAAAAAGACACATAATATTTTCCCCAGAAATGTTGAAGAAACACTAGCTGTAAATTACAGAGTTGAATTATTCAATTGTGTAATTTAAATAAAATAAATATATATAAATGAGTTAATTGAGTTGACATTTGTTATTTTTTGTTCACACTGAGTTAAAATTTATATGAACAAAAATCTAAATACAATGAGACAAAAAAAAAAAAAAAAAAAAAAAAATAATAATAATAATAATATAATACAAATCCAGGGCAAAACATTGAATATGATGAGAAATAACACATGGAACAAATCTAGATAAAATAAGAACAAAATATTTACTTACATGCATATAACTTTATAATATAATACTTTTTTCTTCAGATTTAAGCTAAAAAGGATTTAATCAGTTTTAAAGTTTAAAAATAATGCTTGAATTGTTCGAGTTTCCTCTGGTGCAACAGTATATGTTCTTCCTGTAACAGTTACAGGGATAGACACTTTTATTATTTGTTCATACAGAATCCAACAAACATCTGAGGATTTTGGCCATGAATATGAAGAATTAGCACCATGAGGATACATGAACATAATTTTATAGTCGGTGAGTTCTTCACAGTAATCTAAAATTTTCCCAATCCACCAATTTATCCCATATACACATGCAACATATTGTTCACTTTTAAATATCAATAATCTGACAATTTCATTGATTCCCAAAGAAGCAATAAATTTTGTTGATGAACTGTCTGAAACCCTGGAAACCAGCATTTGACAATCATTGATTGGTACAAAGCAGTGATTCAGTCTTGTTTCTATGATTGTATCTGCTTTTGCATACCTATCTGCTAATTGACTGTTTGCGGTTTCAATTTCAGATTTTGTTACAAAAAAACTTTCAATTCTTTTAACAGATTCTTTTACAAAATTTTAGAGATCAAATGCATTTAATATACCATCTTTAAATGGATGCTGAAGACTTGAAATAATCTTTTTCTTTATATAATTGCAAGCTTATGTAAATTAGCTACTTTTTTCAACTGAAGATTGCAGTACCATTACTTCATCTAATATGTGATTGATGAAATATTTAGAATGATACATAAAGAGAAAAACCTACTGTTCCATTCCACCCCACTCACCCCTATATGTGAAATAAATCACCATATGTATGCATTGCATTTATAAGTATTTTATAATTATACATTATATTCCTTAATTATTTTCTTATCTTTTTCAGTGTAAAATTTTTTCAATTGTCAATTTTTTTTTGGGGGGGGGGGGGGCTGGGGGGCAGATTCCTACAAAATTAGTACAAATGAGGTTTTGAATATACTTTTACATTAATTTAGATGTTAGAAATTTTTATTTTAACCATTATTTTTTAAATCAGGAATGCTTACAGATTCTAAAATGATAATTACTTGGTTAATGACACCTTATGTGTAAAAAACCATTTATTTTAAAACAACAAATTTTACCTTTCCAATTTTTTTTTAATTTAAAGCACACAGATGGAGCAATGTTTTTATCAAGTTTCAGGAAAATTTATGATGATTCATTTTTTTTTATGAGCCATTACAATCTGCCCTTTTTTGGGGTGAAATTTTCACTTTGCACATAATAAAATATAAAGAAATGAAAATTTATTATTGTTTTCATGTAAAATATGCATTCTTTGTACAAATAGCTTCAAATTGGTACCAGATATATAAAATTTGAGCCATTAGTTGTCAAGTTATGGCCATATTTAGACACTGATACAATTCCAAGATGGCCGCCATTTCGTAAAAATGGTCAGTTTTCAAATGACTATATCTCAGCCAATATTGTGAAAATTACTTTTAAATTTCAGATTTGAGGGTTTCACTACTATATCTGTCTATGATAAAAAATTTTAAAAAATCTGTGACTATGATGCAACAAGTTTTCTTTAAATTGGTTGATTTCACATGGAATGACCCTTATGTCGGTGATAAAAAAAAAAAAAAAAAAAAAAAATTAAGATTATTTATGCAATAAAAACAAACAGTTAATATTTATGGCAGCTGTTGTTATACAATTATATAGCTTTTGCAGGCAATAAAAATATAAAAAAACAAACAATCAGTTAATATTTGCAGCAAACGAATTCGCCTTTACTATGATTTGTAACTTCATGCGTCAAAATTGATTGCCTAATCTTCCGTTTCTATAATTGTAAATCATGAAAAAAATCGAAATTTGGGCCTGAAAAAGCAAACAATCAGTTAATATTTACAGCAGCTGAATTTGCTTTTACTATGATTTGTAACTTCGTACATCAAAATTGACTGCTGAATCTTATGTCTCTAAAATAGTAAACCATGAAAAAAATAAAAATTTTGGCCAATGAAGGCTGCAATTTAAACAGCTAGAGCAAATTCTAATAAAAAACAAAGAAATTTAAAAATCTCAAAAGAAGTACATGGCTGTTGCAAACAAGACTTACCTTACAATGAAAAGATTTTATGTACCAACAAGCAAAATCATCTGAATGTACTGGGGATATCTAACAGACCTGGGAGCAGAATCAGTGCAACGCGGCGACGCACGTCGCAGACTCTTGGGAAGGTCTGCTGACTATTTTTCACCTGTCAAAATTTAGCAAAAACTAAAAAATTTCGGTCCTAAATCCAAAAATTCGGACATAAAATGTATTGTGAATTTCGACAAATAGTCTTCACAAACAAATCAATTTAATCATACTTCACAAATTTCGTCCAAAGATCGAGAAAAAACGGCAAATTTCTTTTAAAGATTGCGAAAAAACCGGTAAGTTTCTTCAAAATATCACAAAAGAACAGCAAATTTCTTTAAAAGATCACAAAAAAAGGCAGTTTTTGTCAAAAAATCACAAAAAAATGGCAAATTTCTTCAAAAAATCACAAAAAAGGGCGAATTTCTTCAAAAACTCACGAAAAAAAGCAATTTTTTGGTCAAAAAAATAACGAAAAATTTCTTCAAAAATCACAAAAAACAGAAAATTTCTTCAAAAGATCACGAAAAAACGGCAATTTTCGTCAAAAAAACATGGAAAAATGGCACATTTTTTCCAAAAATTGGGAAAAAACGACAAACTTCTTCAAGAGATCGCGAAAAAAGCGGTAGTTTTCGAGAAAACAGCAGTTTTCGTAAAAATATCACAAAACAACAGTGAATTTCTTCAAAAAATCATGAAAAAGGAACATTTTTTAAAAAGATCATGAAAAAACGGTACATTTCTTTAAAAGCTCGTGAAAAAAGGCTGTTTTTGTTAAAAATTCACGAAAAAACTGCAAATTTCTTTAAAACATTTCAAAAAACCGGCAAATTTATTCAAAAGATCGTGGAAAAAAAACAGCAGTTTTTGTCAAAAGATAGGAAAAAACGTCAAATCTTGTCTAAATAGCGCAAAAAATTTCAAATTTCGTCAAATGATCGCGAAAAATGACTTCTCGTCAAAAGATCGTGAAAAATCCGTAAATTTTTTCAAAAGGGTGCCCCCCCCCTCTTTCAGATAATGTATGAGGTGTTAAAAATTCTGAGAACAAAGAAGGTAACTTCTTTTTAAAAGTATACTTTTCTTTTATATCTATCACAAATATTTGGGATGTTTGAGTGCATAATGTAATGCGAGGGATTGGTCTGCAGACTGTTTTTTTAAGTTTTTATGTGTGTTGCAGACTGCAGAAAAAAATTCTGCTGCTGGGCTAACAGAATTCAAAATTTAGCTGACTAACGGTTAATGTGATTCTTATGAACTAATAAGCTTCAAGATATCTCTTCCAGCTTCCTTCTCTTCTAACACAATTTCCGAAAAAAGCAACCCTAAAGCTGAAAAGCCACTCACAATTCCACGAGTAAACATAAATCAGATCAAAACATTTATCGCTGAAAATCTGGCACAGGATATCCAACTTTTCCACAATCTTCAGTTGAAAAAGTTGCTTATTTGCATGAGCTTGCCATTGTATATAAAAAAGATTATTTCAAGAATGTAAAGTAAATTTGCTTCATATAAGGTCAATTGGGGTATTCCCGGTCAACAACTTTCCGAGTTAATTCTTGGTATCAGTACTTTTCAGTTTTAAAATATTGGAGATACCCTAAACTATCTTCTTTAGAATTCTTCATTTAATTGTAAAATTATTACTTATTTAGTTTTGGGGAAAAAATATTATATCAGGGCTTGAAATTCCATTTTCCAGAGGAAGGGAGTCTCCCTCCCAACATTTACAAATGGAGGGGAGTTTAGCTGTTTGGGAGGGAGAAAAAAATCTTTAAAACCTATTGTTATATTATGTGCTATTTAAAGAATTACACGAATACAGACATGACAAAATAGCAATAAAGCATTTTTTATCAACAACTCAGAATAATCATGCAAAATCTTTTTTTTTTTTTTTTTTTTTTAAGAAAATAAGTAAACTTTTATATAATCTAATTTAGTCTTTACAGGGGATAAATTTCTTCCCTGTGCTAATTACTTTTGTTACAAATCTACTAAACACTATTTTCGGTTCAGGTTGAGTTTGATTTTCGGTATTCCTGCAACTAGAGTTCGGGTAAATCTAATTTTTCAAAAGTTAGTTCAGCCAGGGTTCGAAAATTCAAAAAATGTTGAGGTTCCCAGCTGATAAAGCTATCTGGAAACCTATTCTTTTCATAAAGAATAGGTTTCCAGATGAAAAATGTAGGTTCCCAATAAAATTTATGTGTGAGTTTTTTGACGAAATTTGCCGTTTTTTCGTAATCGTTTGACAAAATCTGCCATTTTATTGCGAAGTTTTAACGAAACATGCCGATTTATCGCGATATTTTAACAAAACCTGTCGTTTTTCATTATTTTTTTAACGACATTTGCCGTTTTTTCGCGATTTTCTAATGAAATCTGCCGTTTTTTCGCGATCTTATGTGCAAATCTGTTGTTTTCTCGGTATTTTTTGAGGAATTTTGCCGTTTTAGTGCGATTTTTTGACGAAATTTGACGTTTTTTCGTAATTTTTGTAAACGAAATTTGCCGTTTTTTCGATTTTTTGACGAAATTCGAGCTTTTTCGTAATAATTTGACGAAATTACGTATCGCAAGGACCACTCAAGAGCTATATTATTGCGTAATTTACGCGATATAACACGAGCGCGTCATCGTTGGCGACCATGATGATTTTTTAAGTTCCCAGCCGGGAACCTGAGTGAAAAAATATACGTTCCCAGAAATGATGGATTTCATAGAATTCGCGTTTTTTAAGCGACATTTTGATAAATTCGGATTCATATGCAGGGGCGTGCGAAGAGAAAACTGCACTCGGGACAATGTTTCAACTTAGTGTTCTTTTTCTTCTAACAGGCCAAAAATGATGTTGGTAGTAAAAAATCGGCGTCCCCTAAATTTCTACGCCCGTGGCGACCGCCCGCACCTTCCGTACGGCGCTATTTATATGAGGATCCTTCACGAAATTCACATTTTTTCTGCGATTTTTTCACGAAATTTGCGATTTTTCAATCGTTTCACGAAATTTGAGTTCATTCCATGATCTTTTTTACGAAATTCGCGTTTATTCCACAATCCTTTCACGAAATTCTCATTTGTTTTACTATTTTTTTTTTTTTTTTTTAAAGAAATTCGCGTTTTATTGCTTTTTTTTTTTTTTTTTTTTTTTTTTTTTAAGGAAAATAGTTTTTTTGCGATGCTTTGGCTAAATTGGAGTTTATATCGCAATAATCTAGCAAATTTTTCTGCAAACGCTTGATCAAATTGATTGTGAAAACATGCAATTCGGCTTAAAAGCTATGAAAAATTGGTTATCAAGCCGGAAATTCGGAATAACTATCCGAAATTCCGGGTTAATAAACGATGTTTCATAACTTTTGGAATCAAATCCTGTTTTTTTTTCTGGGGGGGGGGGGGGGGGAGGGGAGATTTGAAACGGAATTACTCTGTTCTCGCGGCGGAAAAACGCACGAAACTTGCCAATCGATCGCCGGAAAAAATGCAAAATATGACGATCAGGTTGCGGAAAAAATCGTGAATTTCAACAATTTTTTGCAATTAAAAAACTCTCAAAATATGTCATTCAGTAGCACGAAAACATCACAACATTTGCAAGATCGTGGGAGTTAATTGTAATTTCAAAATGCAAAATTTTTCGGGAAGTTCGTAACTTTTTTTGGGCGGGAGCCTCCCGTCCACGATATTTTTTTGGGCGGGATTACAAAATTTCGGGCGCGAATCCCGCCATCCCGCCCTGAAATTCAAGCCCTGTATATATCATTATCATCAACCGTTTTCGATCCACTGCTGGATGTAGGTCTTCCCCACATTTTTCCAATGTTTTCTGTCGAGTGCTTTCGTCATCCAATTTACACCAGCCACTTTTTTAATTTCATCACTCCATCTTACTTGTGGTCGTTTTACATCTCTGGGATACCACTGTAGTATATTTGTGCTCCATCTATTATCTTGTCTTCTTGCAATGTGCTCAGCCCATTTCCATTTTAGCAGCTTGATTCTTTTAAGGATGGCAAAAACTTTTGTTTGGTTTCTTATCCAGGTTATCTTCTTTCTGTCTCTTCTACTTATGCCTATCATACATCTTTCCATGCTTCTCTGTGTTGTTTGTAATCTTTGTATCATCCGTTTTGTTAGTGTCCATGTTTCTGCTCCGTAGGTTAATGCAGGTAAAATACACTGATTAAAAACTTTTCTTTTCAAATAAAGAGGCATATTACTCTTCAGAATAATACTGTTCTTCCCGAAAGCACTCCACCCATTTCTTATTCTTCTATTTATTTCATTCATGATACTATTATTTGATGATATTTCCTGTCCTAGGTACACATAACTTTGCACTTCTTTAATCTCAGTGTTCTTGTAGACAATTTTCTTTTTTGATGTAAATGAATTAAACATCACCTTAGTCTTTTCTAAATTTATTTTTAATCCCGCATTGATGCTAGCTTTTGCAAGATCTTTTAGCATAATTTCGAATTCTTCAGGACTGTTACTGAAAATTACAATGTCGTCAGCGAACTGGAGATGACTTAAAAATTCTCCATTTATTCTAATCCCTTTGTTTTCCCAATCCAGCTTCTTGAAGATATTTTCTAAGAAAACATTAAAAAGTTTGGGTGAAATGGTGTCTCCTTGTCTTACTCCTCTTCCGAGCTTGATCTTCGCTTTTCCTTTATCTAAACTGATGGTTGCTGTTGCTTTCTTGTAAATCTTCTTTATGATATTGATGTAAGGTTTGTCTATACAGTGAAATCTCCAAGTAAGGGACAAAACTTCAAGTCCCAGTCCCTTGGTATAGGAGTTGTAATGTATTTACCTCTGAATAAGGAACACTCGATTTAAGGGACACTTGAAAATGAGATTAAAGGGGCTGGTTTTGCATTTCAGATAATGAAGTTATCTATGATGAAAATGAAAATAGAGATTTTTGTTAATTTATCAAACAGACAGACGCTCATGTTGATACAGAGACATAAGACTCAATTGACTAACATGTAAATACCCATAATTCTGATTTGACTTCAGTGCGTTTATATCCCCATTGAAAGTAATGCTCAGAATTGTGAGGATGATTCTGAAAGGGAAAGTGGAGAATAAAAGATAGTTGAGAAATAAAGAGCTTTACAGATGCTTTAAGGTTGTTCTCAAATCTACAAGAGAAACATTTATGACTGAAGTTTTTATTTATTTTTATTCAGAAATACCTGAAACTAGCAGGCGTTGTTGTTTAGAAACTATGTAATCAAAATGTTACTTCTATTTTTTTTTTTTTTTTTTTTTTTTTTTTTTTTTTTTTAAACAAAATAGATTTTTTAGAAAATATTGTTGACGTGGGTGTTTTGAACCGAATTTATACAAGAAAGAAGAATAACAACTCAAGAAAGCATGAAAAACGTCTTTCTTACGAGATCAACATCACTTATAACTAGAGATGGGAATGCTCGGAAAAAACCCAGAAAAATTGGGAAAAAAACCAGTTTTTTTCGGTTTTTTTCCGAAGGCTTATTTTTCAATTTTTCCGAACTGGAAAAATTGAAATTTCATTTATGAAATAATATAGTGAAAATTTTGTAATAGCTACATTCTCATACTTTTTATTTTATTTATTTTTATGTTGAGTGTCCCACATGAAAACTTTAATGTAAGTAATCTGAAGATTCAGCAGAAATCTGTTTGAGAAGACTTGAAAGGATCCTTCACATTTTTTTCTTGTTTGAAACACAAGACCCTTTGCAAAATTTCTCTTGAAAATAGACATTTCAGAAAAAGTTTAATCAACAAATTGAAACTTTCGCATAGAATAGAATAGAATATCAGATTTCAGGGTAAAAAAAATATATATATCTATATCTCTGGTTTCAGTGAGTAAAAATCTAACAGTCAATAAATCCTACGCTATATTTTAGTTTGCAGACCTGAGTAAGCCAAAATAAAACTTAGTTTTGTGCAGTGATTGAAGAAAAAAAAATCTTATGCCATACAGCAGCTGAATCTTATTAAGTTGCATATATGTATGTAAATAACTTTATTAAAAATGTCTAAATAGGAACCTAAATATAGTAATAATTTCTTATTCAAAAATTCTGAATATATTTTGTACAAGCATATACAAAAAGTTCAAAGTTCACAATTTCACAAAAACTTAATTACATGAAAAAAATCTAGATATGTAATTAAACGCAACTTCTCTTTTTAAAAATTAATTCATGTGTAAAATTATTGCAATAATATGCTGATTAATGGAAATGATAAAATTAAAAATTCAACATAAAATTTTGAAGTATGCATTTATTACTTTAATCTATCTTTTCAAGAAGTAAGTATTGAATTCGTGAAAAATTTGACTTCCAGTTTTTGGTGTATTTAAACTTTTAGAAGGTCCTGAACACGTTTTGATGGTTTTTGGAAAATATCTGTCGCTCTGTGAGTCTGTATGTGACAAATTTTATGGCCACTCTATCTCAAGAACTGATGCACACAATTTCACAAAACTTTAGATTCAGCTACACCTTGATATAAACTCGAGATGTTTAGTTATTAGTGTATATCGCCAAACCGATGGCGCTGCTATGCTGCATTATTCATAATTTCCACAATAGTTTTATCTCAATCTCAAACTAATGTATGTATTTTTATAAAATTTCATATTAAGTTAATCTTTGACATAACTTCGTGCTCATTACTTTTTGGTGTAAATTGCTTAACAGATGATGCTGCTATGCTGCATTATTCCTGATTATCGCAATAGCTTTACCTCAAGGACGATTTTTTTTTTTTTTTTTTTTTTTTTTTTAATCAAATTACAGCTTCAGACAGTTTCTGATATATATTAATGTTGTTTAGTTTTTGGTGTAAATTGCCCTATAGGTGGCACTACTATGCTGCATTTTTCAAGATTTCGTTATAGCTGATTAATTGAATGTTTTTTCAAGGTGTTGAATCTAAAATTGACCTTCATTTTGCCTCCATAATGTACAATAATGTTGCAAAAATATGGGCAGTTTGCATTAGAAAACTACAACTGTGATTTAAAAAAAAAAATTATTACAAATAACTATGTTCCAAATTATACTTTCCCTCTTGATTAAACTTTGAATTTTTGTAGTTTTCTAAAGCACAGAAGAAGTTTTTCTCTGTACGTAACTGCTTTTGTTAATTCCTCAAATAGTGAGCATTTTCTATTTGTAGTGTTCTGTTTTCATAACTTTTGAGTTCCACTCTTAGAAACATAAAATTACCATGTGGAAACATTATTGAATATGGTTTCTTACTCAAGAATAGAATATCAGATTTCAGGGTAAAAAAAATATATATATCTATATCTCTGGTTTCAGTGAGTAAAAATCTAACAGTCAATAAATCCTACGTTATATTTTAGTTTGCAGACCTGAGTAAGCCAAAATAAAACTTAGTTTTGTTTGAATTTAGATTATAAAACTAAATCAAAACTTTTTTGAGTTGAGATTGGAAAGCTATACCAAAACTAAACATATTTTATAAAGGAAAAAAAATTATAATTCTAAGAAAAAAAAGTAATAATGTAAAAATATACATTTTTTAAACAAACAATTGAATTTTTGAATACTGATATTCATAATAATGACAAAACTGCAATAATTTCTTTAAACTAGTATCATTTACTTAAAAACTATACTTATGTAAATGGAATGCATAATTTATTTCATTCCAAACTGCAGACATATTGGTTCAGGTTTTTACATTAGGTCAATTGGTAGTTAAACATGTAACTGAAAAATCATTTCAACAGAGATATGATATAACAAACAATAGCATTTAATAAAAATTCTTAGGCTGTGGAAAAAAAAAAAAAAAAAAAAAAAAAAAAAAACTAAACTTTTAAAAGCAGGCTTTGCTATTTTATTTTGCAATATCTTTTTATTTTGTAATATAAAGTGAAAATAATTTTCATTTAATACATATAAATGGGAAAAATGTTTATTATTTAATATTCTCTAAGAAAATATAATTTATTTGGGAGTAACAGCCATGAAAAATCAATTTTTCCAATTTTTCCGTTTTTTTCCGAAAAAAACCGGTAAAAAACCAGTTTTTTTCCGCCTCTTATATTTTTCCGGAAAATTTACATCTCTACTTATAACTCAATAGGGTCATTCCATGTCAAATCAACGAGGCCACAACCTGACCATCTCCAATTTTTATGAAATTCTCAGGATTGTTTCTACTTATGTAATAATGCAATAAAATATTTTTTGTAGATTTTTTGCAGCCTTTTTTTAGGGGGGAGGGCTTCATGAAAAAGTGGAAAACACATAAAAAATGACATTCTGGTAGTTACAAAAATGCAATTTTCTCAACTCCTATAGTAGGTATAGAACTTATTTTGGTGTTGTTTTGAAGGTCTTTATGTGGGCTTTCATATGACACATCACTTGACAGGTTTTATTAAATTTAATATTTCAAGGTCATCAAATATTGTCTTTGACCTTGAAAATATTAAAAAGTCCATTTTTGAAAAATCTGAAAAAAAAATATATTTTTTACTTCTTAATATGACAGACATTCTGTAAAAATTTCATATTGGGATTGCAATGGGATCGCATTAAAAAATATATATCGTTGGATCATTCCATATCACTTCATCCAGACCATGAAACCCATGGTCTCAGATTTTGATAAAAAATTTTGTAATTGTTTCTTTTACCACCCTTATTAACAATCTAAAATAATACTTCAATATCTCAAGTATTTTTTGCGAAAATATATATATATATACTGAAATAAACAGAAAAGGTGCATAAGTGGCACTTCAAAAGATCCGTATTTAAAAAACATTGTTTTAGAAAGAAAAAAAAAAAAAAAAAAGAAAAATCATAGTTTTACTATTTATAAATATATTAAGTTGAAATTTGCATTAAAATGTACACAAAAGGATGAAGATTATATAAGAAGAGAAAAAAAAGATTTGATGATCATATTTTAATTTAAGACCTTTCAAAATTGTCTAAAGTTTGTTTTTGCAAAGAATTTTGTGAGAAAAATAATTTTCAAATCTCATTTTTTGAAAAAGGCATAGCAGTTAAACACTCAGTTTTCTTTAAAATTATGCATAAACTGAAAGACTGAAAAAAAAGGCTTTTTGGGTGCAAATATATTTTATTTATCACAAACTAAAAAATAAATAATAAAAATAAATGCTGAAAAAAGCAACTGTATACAAATGGCTTTGGAAATCCCCAAACAAGCATTAAAATAATTATTTATATTGCAAGTGATCATTTGAAAACAATACATTACTACTTCTATTTATCTTACTTTGATTTAAAAAATTTGATATAATATGATAATTTTAAATAATTTAGATTTAATTTGATTTAGTGTCTGTGTATAGCATAGTGTGTAGTTAGTTTGCGTATAGCATATTTCTATACATAAATTCAAGCAAAATATTAAATCAGCTTCAAACAACTTTGTAAAATAATGACTTTTTGGATACCAATATATTTAATTCAAACAGGCCCGTAGCCAGAATTTCCTTTCGGGAGGGGCTGAATTTTGAAATTTTTTCTGATCTTACAAAAGTAATTTGTATAAGTTACAGAAAAAAAAATTAATCGAGGTTTAACCTAAAATGTGTTCCTGCATAAAATACTTGATAACCATGTCAAATATTGTTACAGTAAAACCTCCAAATAACGGACACCTCGGGAGCGCAAAAATTGTCCGCTATTGGGAAAAACCTCGGAAATAAATATTGCTAAGAAATGCTTAAAGTTTCATTAATTCACTTTTATAAATCCTAAAATTCTAACATATGATTAATCAGAAATTAAAATAATTTTTTAAGCAATAAAAATGAAATAAAAACAGTACATAACTTTGTACACTGTTTATTACATTCTTACAAAAAAAAAATGTATTTATAAAGTTTCATTTGCGTTAATAGATTACATGTAATTTTTTTTCTATGAGAAATGCTTAAAGTCAATAGTTTTAATTTTTCTAAATCATCTTAAAAAAAAAAAAAAAAAATGTGTAATTGCTTATTGTATTTTGCCACTTCTTAAAAGTATAAAATCTCAAATATTTCGGAGGGGAGTGGGGTGGGGGGGGGGAATTGTGATGCTCCGGGAGCTAATGTCCCTCTGGACCATCCCCTGAAT
The DNA here is from genome assembly GCA_964019185.1 of Maratus speculifer. Classification (NCBI taxonomy): domain Eukaryota; kingdom Metazoa; phylum Arthropoda; class Arachnida; order Araneae; family Salticidae; genus Maratus; species Maratus speculifer. The sequence continues at coordinate 39,518,916 of OZ025294.1, forward strand.
TTAATGGACGTGGGAGGAAAGATTTTTCCCGGCCCACTCTCAACATTTGTCTGTGATCACAAAATTTTGACACATTGCCCTGTCAAATTTAGAGGCTTTTTACTTTTTTCTTCGTTAAAAAGTAGTTTTTCATACTTTATCCCCAAAATTACTGTCCGCTATTCGGAATGTCCGTTATTTAAAGGTTAAACATATAAAAATTTAGATTTTGGGAGTGGGGATCGGTAAACTGTCCGTTAAATAGAGGTGTCCGCTATTTGGGAGTGTCCGTTAGGGAGGTTTTACTGTATTTCATATTCATTTTTTTTTTTTTCAATTTCTGTTGCAATTTTTGACATTTAAAAGCACTTCAAGTTTCCAAACCGGTTTGGAAACCGGAGAGTTAAAAAAAAAAAAGAAAATCCTTGAAACCTAAAAAATCACAAAATAACAATGTTTGAGTTAAGATTCAAGTACCCTATAAGAAAAAAATTTAAAAATATTGAAATGCAAACAAGTAACATGAATTGATTTAAAACACATGATTAATATTAGCATGGAAGAGTCTGGCATTGCGAGTGTGAGGTCTTGAAACTATTGAACCATAATTGAAATTAATTTCTTTAGCTTTATTTAAAAAAAGCAAAAAAATGAGGGGTTATATCCAAAATAGTCGTATATGCCACATTGTATATTATATATTGGCACTAATCAATGGAGAAATGAATACAACCCCTCATCTTTTTGCTTCATTTTTTGGAATAACGGATTTTGAGCTTAATCAATCGACGAAAACTTTCAGAATTTTCAAGCTATACTTTTGAGAGTTTCACAAAACTTGCTTTATACATTTAGCTAACACAATATACAAATGAAATTTTGCTAACGTTGACGTGTGCGCAATGTATTTTGTAATACTGATTATAGGGTATTGTGTGCAATGATTTTTGTGATATTTTCGAAAAAGAACATTATTTTATATTAAGATCTCTGTAAATTATAAGCAAAAAACTTGAAAAAATTTGGGACTGTTTTTATAAAAACCTTAATATATCTACTACGTGTATCCATGTTAATGCTATCCACATAAAAATGAAAACATTTTATTACAATAAGCTACTTAATCATAATCTGCAATTTGAATGCTTTTCTCATATTAGTTTTGACAGGGTTAATCCAAAAGATTTTCTTTTTTTTCAATTTGTTGACGGTGCTCTATGGAGTTTCGAGAGAAAATCTTTACGGAAATGTATGACCTGTTCTATTATATTTACACATTTAAGTTTTTAGCATGATTTCTCAAGTATTTTTCTAGATATTTAACAAAATGTCAAAAAAAAAAAAAAAAAAAGTGGACTGTCTTTTTTGGCCATATAGTGTATCAAAGATTCGCATACAAACAATACACAGAAAATTTGTTCAGTAAAGAGACTGGGGATGCCGCCGTGGCATCGTTTGAAGGTTTTTCGATACCATATTTTTTTCCTCGCATCATTACTTTTAAAAATACATTCTATTACTTTCTTTTTAATAAAGTGTTTTACAGTTATAATATCATTATCAAAGATACTTTCTTTAAAATTATATTTTTTCACATGATTTTACATTACAGGCGGCTATTACAGTTTTTGGCTCCTTTCTTTGTAAAACATTTTAACATTGACACCACTCTAAGTTTCGTTTACATCCATTAAGATAAAGAAAATTAAGGAAGATCATAACATGCAAGTAAACGTTTAATATGTCTCCTAAAGTTAATACGTCATATCTGTATTGCACTAATTTTTCTTAGTTAAATTAAGGATACGGAATTACACATGATTGAATTTTACTACGCTAAAAGGTAATTAAAATTGCATTTTAAAAAGACTTTATATTTTTTTCTGGTAAATATCTATTAAAGAAACGAATATCCAAATAACCCATATAATGAAGAATTACTGTAACTGTAATTCAATAAATGGATATTTTTACAGCTAAAAGTGCAATTGATTTTAATGTAATTTAAGATAAAAACAAACAAAACTTATTTTATTATCACAGATAATTTTTTAAAGTCTTTTCAAACTTTCGGGAGGGGCTTCAGCCCCCTTAGCCCCCTCCCTGGCTACGTGCCTGAATTCAAAGCATGGCTTAAAAGTAAGTTAGGGGAGTGGGGGGGGGGGGGAGAAGGGTAGGTATTACCATAATTAGAGGCTCCTAATGTATCTCTCCTTACTTAAATTATCTGCCGATTGATTTGGTATCAACAAATAATCTATACATATAACAAAATTGTTTTTTTTTTTTTTTTTTTTTTGGGGGGGGGGGGGGGGAACTGAAATTTGGGGCTCAGGCTTTGCATCTAAGAAGAAGTTAAGACTGTTTTTGGTCCACAAATCAATATTTTTAACAGTCTCAGTATTTAGGGAAAAGTTATTGTTATCCATATCCATTTTATTTTTCAGTGCTTTTTTTCTTTCTTTTTTTTAAGTTGAAAAATTTTATTCACATTCAAAACAAAGCAATGGCATTAAATACTTTTAAATAAAAATGCTCTAGTACAGCGGTTCTCAAACTTTCTTGGTATGTGACCAGGACTGTAGCTAGGGGGTGCCAGGGGTGGCTGAGCCCCCCCCTAAAAATTTTTGAGCCCCCCCTGAAAACAGGGATGCCACTTTTCCGCCAAATGGCGGAATTCCGCTTTTTTTAATTTTTAAGAATTCGCGATTTTCGTTAAGCGATCACGAAATAAAATAACTATTTTCGTCGGACGATCGCGAAATAAAACAAGAGTTTTTGTCAAACGATTGCGGAATTACACAGCAATTTTCATTAAACGATCGCGAAATACAACAGCCCTTTTCGTCAAATGATCATAAAATACAAAACCCTTTTTCGTCAAGCAATCGCGAAATATAACAGCGATTTTCGCTAAAAGATCACGAAATATAACTGTTATTTTCGTTAAAAGTTCGCGAAATATAACGGTAGTTTTTGTCAAAAGATCGCAAAATAAAACGGCTATTTTTATCAAACGGTCACAATATAAAAGCAGCAATTTTCATCAAACGATCGCGAAACGAAACTGTGATTTTCGTGAAACGATTGCGATGCGAAACGGCGATTTTCGTCAAACGATCACGGTGCTAAATGGCTATTTTCAAAAAACGATCGCGATGTGAAACAATTTTCGTTAAACGATCGCGATGTGAAAAGGCGATTTTCGTTAAACGATCGCGATGTCAAACGAGCGCTGTGCTAAACCCCGATTTTCATGAAACGATCGCGATGTCAAACATCGATTTTCGTCAAACGATCGCGATGTCAAACGGCGACTTCCATTAAACGATCGCGGTGTGAAACGTCCACTTTCATCAAACGATCGCGATGTAAAACATCAATTTTCATCAAACGATCGCGATGTAAAAAAGCGATTTTCATCCAACGGTCGCGATGTAAAACGGCGATTTTCATCCAACGGTCGCGATGTAAAACGGCGATTTTCATCCAACGATCGCGAAGTAAAACGGCGATTTTCGTCAAACGACCATGAAACAAAACAACTATTTTCGTCAAATGAAAAAAAAAACTGCAAATTTTTGATAATCACTCGTATAATCATCAAAACTATTGCTGGGTTACTTAAATTGATTTAAAATGATGCGATACATAAAATTCCTCACTGAACCTGTTGCTGGGTTATCTAAGAAAATCATTTTTATTTACTGTTGTTATATATTAAAAGTTTACAAAAAAATAGTTAATTCTTTATTTAGTTTATTATAAACAATATAGCTTACATTCACGCATAAATGTTGTGAAAAATGTCGTAAATTTTACTTTACGCATAATTTCCTCTTTTTTGCTATTTTCTGAGTGGCATCCCTGTGAAAAAGATTCCAAGGTCACTAAATAAAACTGTTTAAAAAATCAAAATGAGAAATCGGCCCGAACCCAGCCTGTGCAAATCTTTTGAATGTCTATAATCGTACATTATGATGTTTTGCAATCAATATAAATTTGTATATACTTCAAAAATTTATCTAGATTATTCGGTTTATGTTTAGCAGAAATAAAACAAACATTTGAATCTAATCATCGACGTTCATTATTTATCGATTTCCATTTCAAGTTGAGCAATCTTTTCTGAAATGGAAAAAAAGTACTTAATTATGATCATAAAAAATATTTTTGCTTTTAACAATCAACAGTTTGGTTTGGCAAATTATCAACAGAAATATTTATTATCTTAACCCCCCCCCCCCATTTGTCGGCGAGGTGAATGAGTTATTTATAGATTTGTAAATTTAAATCATTGATATTTTGTAATGTGCATCCTATCTAGTTATTATTGGTATTATTGTCTTCTACTGCTAGTATACATGGGTGACGTATGTGTGGCGCCATGATCAGCCGGCGCCAAAAACCCGGTAACGCATTATATATATATATGTATATATATATATATATATATATATATATATATATATATATATATATTAAGCAAATGTAGAATTTAGCTTGGCTAGGATCCAGGAAGTGTAAATGACTCTTTTTTTTATTATATATTTTTTTATATTTATGTTAATAACTATTTTTTCTTGTGTCTGTGGTTTAATTAAAAAAAGGAATTTTTAAATTATCAGTTTGTTTTATAGAAATCTGCTCTTAGTCGGAAAGGCAAAGTTTTCATTCGGTCAATGAGGTGCCGTATCCCCCCCCCCCCCTCTGTTGTTGGAAGTGATTTTATGATTTTTAGTCCGTATTACGCAATCGGATATCAGAAACTCAACAGGCGTGAGGGTTATTCTTTCGGTCTTCAGTGACTTATCAGGCAGGATGAATGCCGATGCACCTAGTGACATATCGAAGGTGGGCGATAGAAATTTAAAAAGTACAAATTTATCAGAGTACCCAAAAAATTCGGATAACAGGAGTTTTCAACCAGATTGGATAAAAAAATTTAAGTGGCTGGAATATTCCAACAGCAGAGATGCTGTATTTTGTTATCCTTGTCGACAGTTTCCTCATTCGGGGACTAAAGAAAATCCATTTATCTCAGCCAGTTTCCGGAATTGGAAAAAAGCATTGTCCAAGGACAGAGGGTTTCAAAAGCATGCTTCGTCACAGAATCATATAATATCAATGAGCATGTGGACAGAAAGAGAAGAACGTGAAAAGATGAATTTGAGTGTGTCATCTTTGGTATGTAACGATGTTCTAGAAAAAAACCGATATTATGTTCAATCTATTGCAGAAATCGTACAATTTTTAGTTATAAATGAACTTTCATTACGTGGGACATATGATATAGATGAACACGAGGAAAGTAGTTTATTTCAAAACCTTTTTAAATGCACAATCAAAAAGGACAATAAACTTGCAGAATGTGTCAAATCAGTGCCAATTAATGCAAAATACACTTCACCTGAAATACAAAATGATGTAATACAAATCCTTGCTGAAATAGTGTCAGAAGATATATCAAATGACATTAACAATGCTGATGTTCCCTGGTTTTCGATTTTGGAAGACAGAACGCGTGATAGAAATAATAGAGAAAATGTTGCATTAGGAGCAAGATACGTAAAGGACGGGAAAATAAAAGAATCAATTATCGCAATAAAAACATGTTCTGACTTGGATGCAAAAACATTTGCTGATTTAACTTTAAAGATCCTCCGTGATTGTAATTCAGATAATTCTAAAATTTTGAGTCAATGTTTTGATGGTGCTTCAGTCATGAGCGGTGAAAAAGGAGGGGTCCAAGCTATATTGCAGAAACATCTTGATAGAAATATCCCATATGTACATTGCTGAAGCCACAGACTTCATTTAGTAATTATAAAAGCAATAAATGATGTAAGTGAAACCAGTTTTTTGATCAGTGTTCCATGGTGTACAACTTTTTGAGAAAAGGTAACATAGCTAAGAAATATGAAGGTCAATCCCTTGTTCGTTTATTAGAACAGCAATGGAGTGGACATTTACATGTTACAAAAATTGTGTATAACAATTATAAAAAAATTCTGAATACTCTAGAACATAGATTCCCAACCTTTTCTGGACCACCGCCCCCTTTATAAGAGAAAAAATGCCAACGCCCCCCCCCCTCTTCCATAATAGTTAATTATACAAAATATTAAAATATTATTGCATATTATCTATATTTTATTTGTGTATTTATATCTATTAAGAATCATAAAGTAGAAGTTAATTTAAATGACCATCAAATGTAGTAAAAAATTGTTTATTAAAAATTGAAAAATAAACACAAAACCAATAAGAATTAAAAAATAATAATGAAATGGTTGAGGCTGAAGGCGTTTTAACAATTTGTTCATGCTGGATTCAAATTTCTTTAACATCAGTCACAAATTGTCAGATTTAAATATGTATGTTCCTTTTCTTGTACAGTAAATTAGCTACTGCACGAAACCCACTTTCAGCCACATATGATGAAGGAAAAACAATTAAAATTTTATGTACTCTCTTTCGGCTGTATTGGCTTTTGAAGTGAGAACTCTTTTGGTATCCATTTCTGAATTTTACTTTTAGTTCTCATTTGCTGTGAGTTCCACAATTTCCTCCTCCAAAAATGTTGATATTGCTGTATCTCCATTTGCAAAAGGATCTAAAAACAAACTCGGTATATTCATGATAAACATCAATGTCAAGAACTAACCAAGTATGAAGTTTGGTGAAAATCCATACGTGAGTTCTTGAGGTAGATTTGTTGCAGAAACCGTGAAAAAGGCAGCATAGCAGCACAACCTGTTGAGAAATTTTCAACAGAATGTAAACAGCATCCATTCATATCAAAGACTAACAGAATCTGAAGTTTGGTGAAAATCTAGGCAGTAGTCCTTGGGATAAAGCTGTTGCATAAATCGAGGAAAAGACATCATAGCAGCGCCATCTGTTTAGTGATTCACACCAAAAACTAATCAGCCTCAATTCATATCAGTGACTACCTGAATATAAATATTTTTGTTGAATTCCGTGCAGTAGTTAAGATAGAACGCTCACAAAATTTATGTCACATATACAGAATCATAGACTCACATAACCACAGACAGACATTTTGTAAAAACATGCTTCTTGGAATCTCTGACCCTTAAAACATGTAAATCTGTCGGAAACCGGAATTAGAAAAATTTCTCGAATCCGATACTTTCTTGTAAAGACAAAAGAAAGTAAAAATATGACATATCTTTGTCTTTTCTATCAGCACTCATTTATTCAAACGCTCTTGTAGCTTTGAAAGCTCCATGGCTTCATTTGAAAAAAAAAACGTTTTGTCAAATTAAGCAAATAGTTAGCGATTCTTTTGTAGGAAAGTTCTTAGATCCATATTTAAAATACTCAGTACTGTACTGCCGGTATTTCTTCTTCGATTACCGTAAAATACCGTTAATATGCCCTTCCCTAACTTTAGCAAAAAATTGAAATTTTCAAAAAATTCCTTGGAAGTGCTCCCCCCTTCCCCATAAAGATCGCTGATAAAACGTAAATTATTTCCAAAAATCGCTAAAAAAGGAAAATAAGTAAGAACCGCGAAAAAAGAAAAATTTATCTAAGATCACTTAAAAGACGCAAATTTCATCATAGAATCGTGAAAAAAAGAACGCTTATTTCTTCAAATGATCGCGAAAATTCATTAATTTCATCGAAGGATAGCCTAAAAGGAAATTTCAACAAAAAATTGCAGGAAGAAACACGAACTACATCAGATCATAAAAAAAATGCTATCAAAGTATTGCTAAAAGACGCAAATTATGTAAAAAAACTCTCTCTCAAAGAAAAAAAAACGCGAATTACGTTAAAAGGTTACGAAAAAATCTTGAATTTCTTGAAGGATCACCAAAAAACGCAATTTTCGTCAAAAGATTGCAGGAATAAAACGCGAGTATGTCAGATATATAAAGGAAACAGTCAAAGGATCACGAAAAAAGCGCAAATTTCGTCAAGGATCGCGATAAAATATGCGAATGTCATTAAAAGATCGCAGTAAAAATTCAAATCAAACGATCGCAGAAAAACGCGAATTTCATCAAAAGATCGCGGAAAGGCGGATTCCGTTAAATAATCTCGAAGAAAAACGTGAATTTCGTCAAAAAGGCGCTAATTTTGTTTAAAAAAACCGCTGTAAAAACGCGAATTCCGTTTAAAAAAACGCCCATTTCATAAAAGAGGATAACGGAAAAAACGCGCTGAAAAAGTAGATTTCGTGAAAAGATTGCGTAAAAAATGCAATTTTCGTTCATGAATAGCGAAATAACGCAAATTTCGTCAAACATCGCGAAAAACTGCAATTTCATCAAATATCGCAAAACCCCGTAAATTTCGTCAAATATCACGAGAAAAACCCGCAAAAACGCAAATTTTGTGAAAAGATCGCTGGAAGATCCCATGTAAGCGTCCCCTCTGAATATTTTCCGATTTTTTGTCACGTTTGGGGGGGGGGGGGGCGAATTAACGGTATTTTACGGTAAGATATTTTGAAATATAAAAAATTTTCCCATTTATGTTTAAATAATTTACTTTTGAACAAATTTAGATATGATTTTTATCACTTTCACTAAGAATAAACTAATTTCTTGTACTGTTTCAAATCACGAGTTCATTTAAAAACCTCTATTCAGGTCTGTGTCAAACTACAGAATTTTTCGAATTACAGGTTAATACAAAATATTTCTTTTTAAAATCTCTAGTTCGCCAATTATCGCGAATTTTGTGCTCCACAATTTTTAAATTCATAATGATTTTTAGTGAGAGTAATAGCGATTTTTCGTGTTCCGCTGAGATATTTTGAAATTCATGAAAGAATTGAAGCTACAATGTTTTTAGCCCAATGTAATAAAATTTTGTTCTCCGCAATTTTAGCCCTTCTACGTGTTCCACAGAGATTTTCTGACATTAGTAAAATAAATTCACCCCCCCTCTCTGAGATATATGTTCGTCTTTATAGATTTCCATTTAAAGATGCTAAAATTTTTGTCAATGCAGAGGAGATCAACTATTTTCATTATATTAGTTTTATTACATTAGGCATGTCATGACCGCCCCCTTGACTGTCCTAACGCCCCCCATTTTTCTCTAGACTCCCTACCGCCCCCCTGGAAGGCTCCAGCGCCCACTGGGGGGCGATACCGCCCCCGTTGGGAACCTATGCTCTAGAAGAAGTAAAACTGGACAGAAAACAAGATGGAGTAAACATTGCAGAAAGCACTGGTTTGTTAACGATAATGAAAACTAAAGCTTTCAAACTCTGCTTAATATTTTTGAAGAGAATTCTTGAAACGCTAGATCCTGCAAACCAATTATTGCAAAAGCTAGAAACTAGTTTAACTGATTCTTTAAGAATTGTAGATTCTACAATAGATTCACTTACTTGTTTAAGGTCAGATGAAATTTACGAAGAAATTTTAAATTTGATGTCCACTGAATTTGTTGTTGAGGAAGAGGAAGAAGAAATATGTTAAAAAAAAACGAAGAAAAACCACTTCTACAAAACTCAGAGATTATTTAATTGTAGAAACTACAGGTGCTAGCTCGAATATTGATGAAACATTACATCTAAAAGCTATTTATTTTGAAACTTTAGATATAGTATTAAATGAAATGAAAAGGCGGTTTAATAATAACGATAAGTTACTTCTAGCGCTGTCAAGTGCAGAGCTTGATATGGATTTAAATAAAATGAAGATATTAGAAAATTATAATGTTAAGCTTCCATCTAAAGATGAAATAATATGTGATTCCATCTAAAGATGAAATAATATGATGTTGTAGAGAATTTCATAAAAAGAACCATTGAAGAAAATTCAAACACCATTGTATTTAATGAACTTTTTAAATATAGGGTTGCATTTGAAGACACTTATAAACTATTAGCAACTGTTAAAACTTTTGGATGTAGTACTGCAATATGTGAATCAACATTTTCAGTCCTTACAAAAATAAATCGTCCACAAAGACTAACAATGTCTCATCAAAGAATGGCCGATTTGAGTTTTCTTGCGTTTGAAAAAGAAAGAACAAAAACAATCAATATGGAAGTTTTCCTTAAAAAATTTAATGAGAAAAAGAATAGAAGACTTCAATTGTTTTAAAGCAGATGAACTTCAATTTGTTGACACTACTTTATTCCTTTTAAATCTACTTTTTTCAGTTTATGTATTTAGTATACACTACAAGGTTAGTTTTCACATTTATAATGCTTATATAACCATTCGTATTTATATATCTATTTAACTTAAATATTTTATATTGTTTCATGTATCCATTAAAGCATACTTCATTATATTTTTCCAAATTGGTTTTAAAAAAATTCCATTTGTTACAAAAGTGTGTTTGTTACATGTACTATTGTTTGTTTTTATTATTTTGTTTTCGTGTTACGTGAAAAATGCAGTTCGTTGCAATTTGGTATTTTAGCATTTTGCTATAAAGCGTTTTTTCTGAAGAATTTTTTAATCCTATTTTGCTTCTAGTATAAAATTAAGTTTTAAGTATTCATATTTTGCTTTGTGTTTGAAGTTTGAGTCATGGTATTTCAAATTAAAGAATTTTTTTAATAGTATACTCAATTGCAAATGTTTTTAACATTTGACTGTGCATAAAAATAATTTTAAAATTCTTTATCTATGAGTGCATTTGTTTATGCTTTTATTATATAACAATAATTGAAGTTTTCTTTTTGTTAAAAAAAGATAATGATTAGAAATGAAGATTAAAACTTGTTTTAAATAGGAGAAATGCGAGCATTTTAATTACTTTTGACATATTATTTATATTATATTGTATCAGCATTAGTTATATACTGAAAATATTTATTCTGTAGCATTTTCTATTACTAGCATAGATCAAACTTATAATTAATTTTATCATAAATATTATCTTATGATAAACATTTTGTTGTATATTAGAATATTTCTAGTTTAAATTTTAAAATATATACGTATATAGTCCTTGATTTATGAATGGTAATCAAAGAAAAATGCCAATAGCCAATTCATATGTACATGCTTTTAATTTTTGAATGAACACAGTAATAATTTTAAATGCAAAATACAACTTTGATTTTGTTAATGTTGGTTAAAAGAATGAAACTTAAGCTTCCTTGAGGGGAGATTAAAAAAAAAGATTAAAGGTTGCAACTATTTCGAAACAAGTGAACTGTAAGCTTTTATTTACTTGTTGACATCATCATTTATTTCACCAGTATAAGTATTAGAGATCGAACGCCAATTCTTTTGCATTTTCGTCCAAAATTCTGAGTTTTACGAAAATTCGTTTTTGACGAAAATTCTATAACCTATATATTTAAACCTATGAACTTCTTTTTTTATAATTATCTGTCATGAATTACTTAAGACGCGAGTGCAAACTATAAAGATAGCAATGCATATATATGGCTAACTTTTTCATGTGCTTTTTTAAAAAAGCAGATTTAAAGTTATTAGAAAATTTTAATTCGAAAATGCAGAGGCATTTCAATTACTCTGTCAGAAAGTTCTAGTATGACAGATAGGGCCGTAGTTAAGGATGTGCTGGCTCAGCCCCCTCCCCTAACCCTTAAAGCATTTTGAGCCTCTCTTAGAAAAGATTTCATGATTACTCAATGAATTTCTTTTTTGAAAATCCAAATGAAATTATGTTCAAAAATCTAATTTAGTTTTGAGGCCTTTTCAAAGTTTTGTAGAAATACTAAATTATAACTAAAATAAGTTTCAACACTCGCTCTTTCTATTTGCACATACGAAGCTAAGATGATGTTTAATTTTGCACTCGTTATACACTCGAATTTTTCATCAGCTTATTCTTCTCTTAGCTTAAAATGAGGTTATTACAACAGTTTAATAAAAAACATAGTACATACAATATGAATATGCACTAATTTATCTTTCTACATCAGAGTGAGAGAAAAAAAACATGAACCCCCCCTACATTTTCTTGAGCCCCTCCTATTATTCACTTCTGACTACGGCCCTGTATGTGACCCACCTTTCAATGTAAAAAAATTTCAAGACCCACCTTTCAGTTAAAAAAAAAAAAAAAAAAAAAAAAAAAAAATGTGATGTACAAACAATGTACAAACTACCAAGATAGTAGAAAATATGTTTAGTTAGTATGAAAACATAACTTTATTAATCAATGAAATTTCTGACACTGGTAGTTACCAATGTGGGAACATGTATTAACACACAGTTTATCTCAGTACTTGTCTTTCAAAAACAGCAAAGTAAAAAAAGCATGTTTTCATAAGCATGAAGTGTTGATTTTAACTCAAAACTGATTTAAATATTTCTGGATATTCTGTTCGCATACTAATCGAGAAGGAGATTAAGGATATTCCCTTGAAATATCATTTCCTGTTGAAATTGTCATATCGTTTTTAACAGATGACATAAAAGATATATTTTTTGACAAACCTACATTGTTTCGCGACCCACCAAAACAACAGCCACGGACCACCAGTGGGTCGCAACCCATAGTTTGGGAACCGCTGCTCTAGTATATTTTCAATTTTAACAAAAGTCATGTTTAATTTTTTTACTTTGTTACAAGAAATTTAAAATAAACATTTGATATTTTTCATATAAAACTTTTTTTAATAATAGCTTTTAATTTTTTTAAGTTTTGTACAATAAGAATTATTCTGAGATTAAGTATGTTGTTTCTGTGCAAGAAAATCTTTATTTTTAAGCAACACTGAAATGGTAGTTCCCCATATGGGGCCATGTAGTTTTGTTGTAAGGGAGACATTACACTTGACATAACTGTGAAGAAGTTGTTAAAAAAAATCATCTTAAGTAAAATTTACTTTTATTTTTACTGAATACTTCATACAAATATTACAAAAGTTGCAGAATGCTAAGCAGATAAAATGAATTAATTTAAGCCCATTTAATTGCAAAATACAGTATTGCAATATTTGTCTGAATAACTGCAATCAAACAGTTAGGACTAGAATAACTACAACACAAAGCTACAAATGACAGTTACCTGTAATGTAAGTTGCTTCTTATTTAATTTTTATGTGATCCCATTGCAATCCCAATATGAAATTTTTACAGAATGTTTGTCATATTAAGAAGTAAAAAATATTTTTTTTTCAGATTTTTCAAAAATGGACTTTTTAATATTTTCAAGGTCAAAGACAATATTCGATGACCTTGAAATATTAAATTTAATAAATCCTGTCAAGTGATATGTCATATGAAAGCCCACACAAAGACCTTCAAAACAACACCAAAATAAATTCTATACCTATCATAGGAGTTAAGAAAATTGTATTTTTGTAACTACCAGAATGTCATTTTTTACGTGTTTTCCACTTTTTCATGAAGCCCTCCCCCCTAAAAAAAGACTGCAAAAATTCTACAAAAAATATTTTATTGCATTTTTACATAAGTAGAAACAATCCTTTGAATTTCATGAAAATTGCTTGATGTCAATCTCAAAAGTTTTTTTTTCTTCGTTGATTTGACATGGAATGACCCAATAGGTAATTTATTCAAAACTTGAAAACACAGTTCAATTCCAAATCGCTTTTATTGTCAGGCATTCCAATTTTGACTTTCCGTTAAAAAATAAATTCGTAAATTTGTCAAAATGTTTTTCACTTGCTAAGCAGAGCAGTTAAGAGATTTTTTGCCTTAAAATAAGTAAAGCAGTTGAATATGTTTTCTTGTTAATGAAGAACTAAAACTTATAAGTATGGTAAATAAACACCTGAATTATATAGGGATAAATTGAAATTTGGAAAACAATAGTACCTTACCCTTGGTGCAGTCACTTTTGATTGATTATTTTAAGTAAAATTATTTTAAAAGTTTCTATACTTTTTGCATTGGCACGGTTTATACAAAAAATAAAATCAATAACTCTACAAATCATTTAATGATTTAATAATCAACTAAAAATTTTAATTTTCTGTTCCTTTTGTGTCTGATTAACATAATTCATACACTTTGAATACATTCAAAATTCACCTTTAATGTTTTGTTATTTTTATATCCTTTTGGATGATTAAATTAAAAAAATAATAAAAACTCCCAATAAGGGACACCTCTATTTAAGAGACAAAAGTTCCGGTCCCATAGGTGTCCCTTATTCGGAGTTTTCACTGTACCAATGTCCTCCAGAGAATCTACTACTGCTGATGTGTAGACGGAATCAAAAGCTTTTTCATATTCAATAAAGGCAAGGCAGAGAGGTAAATTATATTCTTTATGCTTTTCTATGAGTTCCCTTACTGTTTGGATATGATCCATTGTGCTGAATCCACTTCGGAATCCTGCTTGTTCTTTAGGTTGAGCTGAGTCCAGAGCTGATTCAAGTCTTGTTGTTAAAACTTTGGTAAAAATTTTATAAATCACTGACAGTAAGCTGACCGGATGGTAATTTTTAATGTTTTCCTTCTCTCCTTTCTTGTAAAGTAGCACCATCACAGCATTATTCCAATCTTCTGGTACATCTGACTTTTTGAGACATTTGGAAAACAGTAAGGATAGCCTTTTTGCAAGTTCTTCTCCTGCTTCTTTGATAAGGTTAATTGTAATTCCATCTTCTTTAGGGCATTTACCTTTTTTCATAAATCTAATAGCTTGTAAAACTTCATCTGTCATCGTTGGGATTATCTCTTCAGTTTCTGTTAAGATTTCTCGTTGATCGTGTACGTTGATTTCCCTCTGATCTTCACATTTATATAGATCATTATAGAACTTTTCAACACTGTTCATTGCTGATTTTGGTGATTGTTCCATCTGCTCTCTTCATTACAAAAATACTTTTCTTCCAACACATAACTTGCGCTTAGCTGATTTTAAACTTTTGTTATCTTCCAGAACTTTTTTAAAAAGATCACAGTTAAATTTTCTGATATCTTCTGTAACGCATTTTCTTCCTGTTTTACATAACTCAGCATATTCAACTTGATTTAGGATAATTTTTCTTCATTTTAAATTTTCTGCGTTTTTTCATCAATCTTCTTGTTTATATATATATATATATATATATATATATAAATTGCTTGCCCAGCTTCTGTGAATAAACATTGATCTTACAAAAAGAGGGTCTGAGGCTTCAGGCTTGTGTCACCGAATTGCATGAACGTTTGTGTCAGGGTTGGCACGGTTTAAACCAATTGGTTTTAACCATGGTTTAAACCAATTGGTTTTTTTCTCAAAAAAACCAATTGGTTTTTTTTCAAAAAAATCTAATGATATTTTCTCGTTTTTCTTCGCAATTTAAGACTTACAAATTATTGGATATAAATATTTTCTACGTTTAACACTTTATTTCAGCAAAAAGTATTAAATATAGTGATTCTAGGTTATTTTTTATGTATAGGATGAAATTCAGTATGCATTGGTGAACATATTACATTGCTTTAAAGAAAAATCTTAGAATATGTGAACTGATCAGAGATAAAATGGATTAAAAATATTCCATATTTAGTATAAAATATTTTCATTTAAAAATGCAGATTATTTAAAGCAATCTATCATAACATGCACAATGCTTTTGAGTATGGAGCTACATAACTGGATAATCTTTAAGATTTTGGTGAAAGTATAAAAGAAATTTTTTTTTATCGGGCAGATTATCTTTAAGAATTAAAATCAAAAAATGAAGTTGAATGAGTATTCAAAAATTGGGGGCTAGTTATAGTATTTTAATAATAACAAATTATTTTTTCCCCTCAGTTATCTGCTAAATCCAATGACCATAAATGTTGATTTCAAATTGTCTCTCAAAACACAAAACCCCCAAGAACAATCTCAATTTTTTTTTTTTTTTTTAATTGTAGAAAAGAATTATATTCATCAAACTACATCAAATGTTTATTATAAGTAATAAAAAGATTATATATAAACATTTCCAAAACATCAATGTTTCACTGTGTAGAGTAGCTTATTGCTTGAACTTTACTAATATCTATTTAAATTAAAATATGATTATTTTAAATTTTCTACATAATTAACTATAATTATTTAATTTAAATTATTTTTAAATGATTTTATACTACTTATAATTCAACAATGTCTATTTTTATCAATAAATATGCATGTATATGTAATAAAAAAGGATGTTTTAAAAAACCCCGGTTTAAACCAAAAAAACCTGGTTTAAACCAAAAAAACCGGTTTTTTCGGGTTTTTTCAAAAAAACCTGGTTTTTTTCCAACCCTGGTTTGTGTATCGATAGAGTATAGTTAGTACATAAATATATGACAGCCATAAAGCATAATAGCCAGGGGGTCTTGAGAAAATAACCTTTAAAGTTCATGCTATAGTTTATAATCAGATAAATTTCCGTCATCCGCAAGTACCTCCGTGGCTTGCTCTGTAGCGCGCTGGATTCGAGATTTTTCCACCTGGGATCTAACTCCACTCAGACCTTTTTTTACGGAACGAGAATTTTCCCTGATTATTTTTGAATCGCAATTGAAAAAATATGCATGACAAATGAAATTTAAGAAAAATATAAATTAAATATACTTTTTTGTAAGATATAAATGCATTTTTAACTGTGAAATTTCACATATTTAAATGTATACATATTTTTTTTAAGTAAGCATATTTATATATCTATGTATAGACTTGAATTTTTTTGTTGTTATTTAAAAATATTTAGTAGTTTTTTCTATGATTTGCTACTATTTTAAACAGTGAAATAAATTAAAATATGTGAACAAATATATTATTTTAATTAAATCTTTGTGCAAATACTTGAAAATTTTCCAGGTTTATTTGAAGTATCATTTTTATATTTTAATATGATTTTTTAAAAATCTTGGATACTGGATTTTTAATTAGAATAAATGTCTATATAGTAATTTTTTTCTTGTTTAATATGTTTATACAATATAGTTTAATTATGTTTCCATAATGAAACAAATTAAAATATCATTATTCATGCATTTATATCACAAATTTAACTTATTTCTCTGTAATAATTAGTAGATTTTTCATAGGAATAACTGTAAAAATTTTAAATAACAACAACAACAAAAATTGTAGTCTATAGGCTAATAAATTAAACTACATTTTTTTTTCATAAAATATTTAAACATACAAAATTTCACAGTTAAAAATGCATTTATATCTTACAAAAAAGTAAATTTAATTTATATTTTTCCACTTGTATGCATATGTTTTCAATTGTGGTTAAAAAAAAATCAATGAAAATTTTCATTCTGAAAAAAAGACCCTCACAGAGTTAGATCTTAGATAGAACTCAAATCCTGTGTACTATCGAACAGGCCACGGAGGTGCTTGCTGATGGTGGAAATTTATCTGATTATAAACTATAGCATGAACTTTAACGCTTTTTTTCTCAAGACATCTTGGGTATTGCACTTTATGACTGTCATACATTTATATACAAACTATACTCTATTGATACACAAACATTCATCCAATTCGGTGACACAAGCCTCGGACCCTCTCCTAATTACTTATGGCACATTTTTACAAAGATCTTTGTCACAACTTAAATTTTAAATATTTTTATTTTTTCTCTGTTTGGTTCAATTATAAATTACTCTTAACTATTAAAAAATAGTCTTGAAATTTCTTATACTATTTAAAAAAATTACAGAAGTTGATCAAATACTGCCCCATACATCTGGTGTGAATCATGGTTACTAGGATAGTTCCTGGTCAATGTTTTTCTCATCATTTAATCCTTTTTTGTCATATTTAGTGCTTTTAATTGTCAGAAAACTCTTTGAGCATTAACTGTAACTATACTGTACTCATCCCACTTTAGTTAATTGTCAGTTTTAATAAAATAGGATGTTAGTGGTGCAAAGTTATGGGAGATGACTATTTCGAAGGATGGTACGGTAACTTTCATTAGTATTTCATCTACATTATTGTTACAGGACTATTCGCCAAACTTTATTGTCAGAGGTAGAATGTATATCATCATTATATATATTTTTTCATAAAAGAGTGCTTTAATGTTTTTTGTCAGTGTATTTTTCATATCTAAGTCTGTAAATATGCATCACAGTTCATATATAGAGAGTCAGAAAGCTGCAAACGATCGAATAATTTGATAAATGCACAACAGATTGAAAAACGGAAACCTAGTGTTAAATATATATATTTTTAAAGTTATTCAGTGATATGACAATTGACTCCCACCCCAAACACCTGGGAATCAGAGAACATTTAAGTTTAAAATCTTGAATGATAACTCCATTTATAATTGGAGATTCGGATTGTGCGTGGAAAAATATGTAATCTTTGTATTTAACACTTTTTTGATTATCGTAGATGGTGATGTTATCAAATAAAAAATGCATTAAACAGCACTCGAATTGTGAGAGACAAGGGGACTGGCATTTATGAAACACACTGAAGCAGAAGCAATGTTGAATTCCCGCCCAGAACATAGAGATTTTCAATACTGGAAAATTTGATATTTTATGTTTTTTAATAGAGAAAAGTGCAATTTCTACCCCTGTAACAACAGAAATCCCTTCCAGAGAAAAATGCCTGAATTCAAACTACGACCGAAGGGGTTATGAAGCTACTACGATCAAGTCGTCGTGCTGAGGTAACGCTGAAAATAATGCATTCATTTAGAATTTAAACATTAACTTTCTAAGTTTAGCAAAAATAAATAAATAAAAATAATAAAATAGAGTGTATTTAAATGAAATTTAAAGTGCTGAAATTTCTCAAGAATTTAACAGATTTTAAAGCAAAATTTTCAAAAATTTAACTCTTTCACTACCACTTTAATCTTTTACCATCTTTTTTTTTTTTTTTTTTTTTTTTTTTTTTTTTTTTTTAACAGAAAATTTTTTGTAATCAAGAAAATGATCTGATTGAAAAAGGTAAACTTTACAATTAAAAATAATTGGTGGGAATAATGAAGGATTCTGAGTAGCTTAAGTAGCACGTATACCAGTCGCTCATCCCCAAGGAGTTAAATATTTAACGAAAGTTTAAACAAAATTTAAATTTCTGCAGTTTCAAAATAATAATAATAATAATAAAAGGGAGAAAAAGAAAAGGTTTTTTTAATTAAAAAAAATACAGTAAAGTGCCGATTATCCAAACAAGTTGGGACCAACCCTATTTCGGATAAACAAAAGTTTGAATAAATAGAGAGGCAATTTAAGGGATGTTCCCGATTATACTATAACCTCCACACAGGGGCCTCGCTAAGGGGGGGGACAGGGGGGGAGCCTCCCCCCCAAACATTCGAAAATGTTGTTACACTTGGCAAATTAAAAAATTTTATGGCAAATTTAATTAAAAATTTTAATAAAAACTATAACATATTTCCTATTTTCGATAGAACTTGCAAAAGTTACAACTCTAATTGGGAATATCATTCAACTTTTTACAAATAAGAAGTGTATTTCATTGTCTAAGTGTGGTAAATTGGCAAAATCATAAAACGAGTTGGCAGATATGAAAATTTGACTTGGCAATTTAAGGTCTTCTCCCCCACCAATAAAAAGTCTTAGCGATGGCCCTGCCTCCACACATTATCCAAGCTTAGATAACACCAGTTACTGTTCATGTTCTTAAAAGTGTTTTGTCTTTTTAACTTCTTTCATTTACAGTTTTATCATGATTTTTTTTTCTTTCTTTTTTTTATCATTTTCTGAATTCTAGAGATTATAATTTAAGCAAAAAAGCTTTTGGTTGTTGCTTGCTTCAACAAAGACATTCTTTTCAATGCTGCTATATCTCTAATTCTTCTTAAATATGCTAGTTGAACAGTATCAAACTTCTGCCGTTCGAGCCATTTCATAGCTGTTTTCAAGCATTCAAAGACTTCGTTATGTGATAGACCTCTGGCTTATTTTCGGAGCATTTGTTTTCATTTTCTTCAATTTTTTTCATCATATTTTTTCATTCGCAATCTCATCATCATTTAAATTAAAATCTGATATCTAGGGTCATGTGCTTCACTATTAAACCACTCATTAATTTCCTTTTTGTCGTAGCTTAGGATTATTCTCATCTCTTTTCTTAATTTATATTCCTCATTTTCGGATCTATTATCATTTAGGGAAAACATTTAGGGTTTTATTTTTAAGAAAACCTGCATTCCAATCCAGTGAATAATTTGGAGTTCGGTTAAAATAGGCTGTTTCTATAATTAGAAGTCAGTGTTCTCGCCATTGCGCCAAATCGCGACTAAATTCTTCATTTGGTGAGTAAACAAGCGACTAGATTCGCCAAATTGCTAGTGCTCATTTTTTGCTTTTTCTTTCTTTTCCTTTTCATTTTTCATACATATGCATATATGCATGTTTTTAATATATATGTAGCGGATAGTTGAAATTAGATTAATAACAATCGTTGTCACAGTTAATAAAAAACTTAGGTTATTTTAGAAATATTGAAAAAAAAGGGGGTACATTAAAGGATTAAAGATATATATATATGTTTTTTGTGCTACACGGCGAATCAATTTGGCTAATACTTTTTTTATTTGGTGAATGTTTTTTATTTTTAATTAGCCAAATTACTAGCGTTGGTCAAATGTCAGCGAGAACACTGTTAGAAGTTCAGTTAATTGGAGATCCGATAATTGGCACTATACTGTAATTGATAAAATATTTTTCATTATATTTCAACCTTAAAATAAACAAACCAAAAAAAAAAATGAAATCTATTCCAGAGGGGGGGGGGGATTAAACTGTTATGCCCGGTTTTGAACTGGAAACCTTTTGAATAGCAAGGAAATATGTTAGCACCTAGCCTGCTCGAAACAAAATGGAAATTCAGGTTCTGTTTTAAAATTTAGATATCAGAAGGGATTAAATTAATCCAATTAATTAAGATTATATAAGGCTTTTTCAAAATTTTATGATTTGCATGTGATCAAAGGTATTCAACTATAAGTTAAACTATTTCAAGTCTCTAACTTACACTGTTTCTGAGATTGAACTCTGAGAGGTAAAAAGAGGAATGAGACTAACAGAGTTTACTCACAAGAAAAAAATCCCTAAAAATTAATGTCAACTTAGTCCGATTCGACAAAAGAAGGAAAAGGCCTCGCAAAAGTTCTCGCACCCGGCCTCGCCTTCGCTAGGGACTGCTCTGCATGTATATGTAATAGTTTCCATATGTATATATCGCATTATACTGCTGTATATTATCCATAATTTAAACTATGTCTATAAAGCAGTATTTTGGTGTATAGGAGTTTAACATAAAAGAAGGTTGAGGGAAGAATGAAACAAGTGACAACTCTAATTTCTTCTTTTTAATAAGATGAATGTAAATTGCTTGTATGCAAATATATTTAGAGGGTAATATATTAATTATAACATTGAAAATGTATTTTCATTTATTTCAAAATTCAAATAAATTAAACTGATGATTTTTTAATGTCATCTCTGACTGGCAATAACAAATTTTTCTTTCAGTGATGAAAATGCTGGAATATCACACTGTAGCACAGACATTATCAACCTACAATCTTTGTTAGACTGTATTTATAGCAGACATTAGACTATTTGTGTCTTATCATACATTGTTTTATTGGTCTCACACCTCTCCATTAATGGGGAAATATGGGACACATTTTGAAATTTAAAATTTCTTTAATTATAAAATTGTTTCTGTAAATTATGTTTCTATATTATTCAAGAACATTAGAAAGTGTTTCATTTTATATTCTGTAAATCTTTTGTGTGTGTGTGTGTCAAACAAAATTGATTTTCTTATTTTTGTAAGAAATGTCCCATTCTTTCCCACTCTTTCTTATGTGTATATTTCCCTAAACTTTTTACTTTAGAGAAAAATGGATTTGTTTGGCCAATGGTTCACATTTCTTTTCACACATAAAAACCTTTTTAAATTTTTGCAGATTATGAAATGTCTTGGAGATATTTTAGTAATTGGGATATTTTGTAATTCTCTTGCAAAGCTAATTTCAATATATTTCAGTTGTAATACATTATATATCCATTTATGTTGTTTCATGAAGAATTTTTATTATAAGTAATATAAAATTTAAATGATTTTTTTTACATTACTATTTTTATAGTCGGAAGGAGAATTAGCTGTGGCTTTCCATGGATACATAGTTCATACATCAGATGACCAAAGTAAAGTGCTAAAAGTATATCAAGAAAGCTTAAAGAATATGTTCTCAAATCTTTCACAGGTATTCAATTGTGCTTTATTAATACTAGTAGATCGAACCTGGGCTTCCCGGGTTACATAGCAAAGATAAAAAGCATTTTTTAAAATTGAAAACTTTAATGAATTTTCTTCATGTAATATGCATTTTAGATTGCTAACTAACTCCAAAAGAGCATTTTTAACCCTTTAACTCCCTGAGATAAAATATATCCCACTTAATTTTAATTGCAAAACGGCACATTGACGTCAGTAATTTGAAATAGCAATTTTATTTTTGTCAAGTACGTGTAGAAACGCTTTTAAACATTTTAAAACAAATTTGTTTTTAAATTCTGGTGTCAATCAATCATTTCAGCATTTTAAGAATTGAAGTGCTTTTTTCTTCAAAGGGTTAAGTATCTTGCAGATTTTTTCATGCATGTTTCATTCGTAATAATAATAACTGTGAAAAGTATTGGTATGAAGATTTGTATTTGATAACTTTACACCTTTTTTTATCTTATGCAATTCAAAATATTTACATTAATCTCAATATTATATTAAATCAATCTTTGAATTAAAATATCACTTATCGGCCCGAAAGCAGAATACTACGAAATTGGCGACGTACGTCGCAGAACAGATGCCTGAGCTGCAGAACAATTCTGTTCTAAAGTGGGGGAAAAAAAATCTTCGGAACAACCGCGCATTTTCTGAGAATGGGGAAAACGCCGTGCCGAGTCGTAAGATGTTTTGAACAATACTATCTCGGAGCTCTCCGATGTTTTTAACCAACATTTTATGCATAGAGGAAATATGTCAAAATATTTTTCATCTAAAGTTATCCATAAAACTATGAATCATGGCTCGAAAAATAGCAATCCCTGGAAACGCAGAAATCCTTTCTGGGAAGCGTATATTTTCCCACTCAAGTTCCCGTCCGGGAACCTAACAAGTCACCGTAGCCGCCAGTGATGCTGGACGTGTTTTAGTGCGTAAATTATGCAAAAAATAGCTCTTATGCGTCCCGTGGGATGCGTCTTTTCGTCAAAATATGAAAAAAAAACCCGAATTTCGTCAATAAATCGTGATAAAACGGTATATTTCGACAAACAATCACGAAAAAAAAAACGGTAAATTTTGTCAAAAAAATCCCGAAAAAACAGTAAAATTTGCCAAAAAATCACGATAAAACGGCAAAATTCGTCAAATCCCTTAAAACGGCAACTTTTTTTTTCCAAAAAATCACGATTAAACGGCAAATTTCGTCAAAAAATTCGTGGAAAAACGCTAATTTCGTGAAAAAAACCCCGATAAAACAAGATTTCGTCAAAATATCGTGGGAAACAACGCAAAATTCATCAAAATTTGCGAAAAAAAGACAAATTTCGTCAAAAAATAGCAGAAAACAACGATAATTTCATCGAAATTCGCGAAAAAACAGCAAATTTTATCAAAAAATGGCAGATTTTGATAAACAATCCTGAAAAAACGCTAAATTTTGTCAAAAAAATCCCGGAAAACAGTAAAATTTGCCGAAAAATCGCGATAAAACGGCAAATTTCATCAAATTCCTTAAAACAGCAACTTTAAAAAAAAAAATCACGATTAAACGGCTTATTTCGTCAAAAAATTCGTGAAAAAACACTAATTTCGTAAAAAAAAAAAAAAAAAAAAAAAAAAAAAAAAACGAAAAACAAGATTTTCTCAAAATAGCGCGGGAAACAACGCAAAATTCGCGAAAAAAATGGCAAATTTCGTCAAAAAAAGTGCAAAAAAACACAAATTTTGTAGAAAAATTACCGAAAGAAACAATAGATTTCCTCAAAAAATAACTGAAAACAATGCAAATTTCATCAAAAATCACAAAAAACGACAAATTTTGTCAAAAAATTCGCGAAAAAACATCAAATTTTATCAAAAAATATGGAAAAATGGCAGATTTTGTCAAAATATCGCGAAAGAACGAAAAATTTCACCAAAAAATCGCGATAAAACGGCAAATTTCGTCAAAATACTTACTCATAAATTTTCCAGTGATCCTATATTTAGTAAGATTCGAAAGGTAAATTGAAAATGTATGAATTTATCTTGCAGAACAATTTTGGTCAAATACATTTGCGTTGTAGAACATCAAAAAGTATTCTGCTTTGGGGCTTATCGGAAAAACATTGTTAGGCTAACATGGTTAGGTTAAAGGGTTAAATGAAAAATATTTATTATGGAATCAAATAAAGCAATGAATTTTTTCAAAAGTCACATTTCCGTATTAGACGCATGCCGGAAGTTATTAGCCAAAGATTTCGTTATGGCAGCAATTTTGTTTCTGGTCATTTCAGTACTTTGAGCACGTAATTAAATTACATGTCTGTTAAATTTGTATTTATTTATTTTATTTTATTTTGTTATTTATAAAGGAAATTTTAATTTTGCTATAGTATATTAGCTGGAAACAAATCCCAAACTCTTTATATTTTTCTAAGGACAAATAGATTAATATATCGTAATCGAGTTTCACTCGGTAGAGATAAATTTAAAAATTAACTTGCACCTGATTTTTTTTTAAACCACAGCCAATCAGTAAACTGCAATACAGTTTTCAAACAAATTCAAAATATTTTCAATTTTTTTTCTTATTTAACAGTGTAAAATTTTAAGTTGTTTGATTATATGTTGAATTTGTAATTTTTTGTCTGAGCGAAGTGAAGTCTTTATACTCAGAGATACGTAACGATATTAAAATCCAAAAAAATTCTTTCGTCAAGCAAATCTCAAAAAGTACTTGTCAGATTTTGATTCTGTTTGTACCAATAGGTACCTATGAAGGTAATCTGGTGAATGCACCTACTTTTAAAAATTAATTCCAAATAGTTTAAAAGTTATATTAAAAAAACTGATAAAAAAGCACAATTTATGTGCATACGTCACAGAAATTTGGTGAGCGTGATTTTCACCGGCTGGACATTTTCGTAGATAACCGAATCAGTACATGGAGTAAATAGTAATCATTTTCGCACTCAGAAATATTGAATGCAATAAAACATTTTAAAATTTAATCATGCAGGAAAATAAAACTGTTATTTTTTTATATTAAAAAATGTCATAAAAACTTTGATTTTGAGATTTTGTGATAATCTCTTAACGGCACTTTTTGATCGCTAAAAGAATGTTTTACATATTTCGCGTGTGAAAATTAGAAACAATTACGTTTTTAAATAAAAAATTTCTTTTATGACATCATTTTCCCTTTATATTTATTTTCATTGAATGTTTTCTTTTAACTTATATTTTGTTTGTGTATGAAAGTCAATTCTGGTCACTAATTTTTCGGCACGGATACCACAAGCGCATCAGATTTGGCGCAATTTTTTTCAAAGCCCATTTGGCGAAAACTCCCTTTTCAAATAACTTTTTAAAATTATTTTCTATTTTCAAAAAGAAGTTACAGTAAATAAAATAATAATAATAATTAATAACTATAAAAAGAAATATTTTATATAATTAAAAGAAGGAAGTGAAAGTAAATAAACATTTTATGAGTAAATAAACAAATAATAAATAAATAAAGCCGGGTTGCCATCTCAGGTAAAATAATGCCATTTTGACGCCAATTATGTACCCTGGTGCATATGTGACATTTTTTCCCCATTTTTCATCCGTTTCCTGTTGGCATACAAATTTGAAATATGGAGTATGTATGCATACCTGGGAGCAATACTGGAATTAGACATTGATTTTTTTTTAATTCGATCCAAAAAGGGGCAACGGGGCTATTTTTTAAAGTTTTATACAATTTATACTGCATAAAGGAGCCACTTACCTATTTCTATATACCAGAAGAAGTAAGTGGTATGTAAAAAAAATTATAGTATACATAAATAAAATACTTGAGATAATATACTAGAGATATAAGCACCGGGTTTGGCGAGATTTTTTATGCCAATTAGGCGAAAAAATCATTTTGATTACCAGATGCATATAGCATGCTATAACAACACGTTATTTATTTATTTCAAAATGAAAAAAAAAAGGAATAAATGAAACATTTCCTGTTATTAAAAAAGATATAACAAGCAATAAATTATAATATTTTTAGAACAAACAATTTATTATAACATTTATATGATAACCAGCATGTTAGGCACAGGGGCGTAAACCACTCTTGCCGCGTAGGGGGGTGTAGGCTCATAAATTTCCGACTTTCAAGAAGGAAAATTTCCGAGTACTATGGCCAACATGAGGACTAATATATGTACTATATATATATATATAGATATATATATATATATACATATACATATATATTCATAGATATATATACAGAGTTTCCCCCAGAGGGTTTCAGGGGGGGGGGCTCCGCCCCTCCTGCCCTTTAGTTTAAAAAATAGCGCCCCTCTTGCCCCTCATCCAAAAACTAGCGCCCCTCTTGTCATTCATTAAAAAAAATAGCGCCCTTCTTGCCGCTCATTTGAAAAAACGCAACCCTACAACAATGATCCGAACGCGCTAAAGCGCGTAAATTACGCGAAAAATCGGCGACAGAACGCAAAAAATAGTCTCATATGGTGCCGTGAGACGGGTAATTTCGTCAAAAAGTAGCTAAAAAGAAGCAAGTTTCATTAAAAATCTCGAGATGACGACTAATTTCCCGCAAGATTCACAAAAAAATGGCTAATTCCATCACAAAATTTCACAAAACGGCAGATTTCCTCAAAAGATCGTGGAAAAATGACAAATTTCTCCCAAAAATCGCGATAAAACGAAAAATTTTGTCAAATGAGTCGCAAAAAACGGCAACTTTCGGGAAAAAAATAGTGATAAAACGGCAGATTTCTTCAAAAGATTTGCAAAAAAAACGGCAAATTTCGTCCAAAAATCGCAATAAAACAGAAAAATTTGTGAAAAGTTCCGTTTTTTCGCGATATTTTCACGAGATTTGTCGTTTTTTCGCGATTTTTTTTAGCAAAGTATGCCGTTTTTTGAAATCTTTTCACAAAATCTGCTGTTTTTTTGCGATCTTTTAACAATATTTGCCGTTTTTTCGCGATATTTTAACAAAATTTAATTTTTTGATGAATTTTCTGTTTTTTCACGACTTTTTGAACCGCTAGATAAGTGCCCTTAAAAATGAAAAAGTGCCTTGAAAAATGTAAAAAGTACCCTTTTCAGAACAGTAGCGCCCTGCCCTTTTTTAAACTTGGGGGAAACTCTGATA
Source organism: Maratus speculifer (assembly GCA_964019185.1). Lineage (NCBI taxonomy): Eukaryota > Metazoa > Arthropoda > Arachnida > Araneae > Salticidae > Maratus > Maratus speculifer. The sequence continues at coordinate 39,546,210 of OZ025294.1, forward strand.
TATACATATACATATATATCCATAGATATATATACATTAATATATATATATTGTAATTCTCAAGATAATTATGACTTAGTGTATCGAGATAGTCAAATAATCTTATATTATGCTATTATTAGTCTTATATAACAACATATTTTCCCCATTAGTAGACGATCTCCTGATGGAAAAATCGTACCACCCGAGAGGGACATGGGTAGTGCATAACATGAATAAGCAGTCGAAGGGCTTTCCAACGATAGATCACACGAAAGGTGTCGTCTAAATTTAGAAAAGCGGTGACTTGTGAGGACTAAGTGGGTATCCAACGATATATCACAAGAGAAATGTAGACCAAATTTAGGAAATATTTCCCCTCCCACAGTAGACTCTTCCTCTAATTGTACATTTTCATATATCATAAATAATATTTATCGGACGGTCCTGTAAAAAAATCCGATCTTAAATGATAAAACGCTACTGTTTAAAAAAAAGATCGAAAATTGTCCACGGTAGGGAAATTGGAGTCAGGGAGAGGGGAGAAAGGTTTATAATATGAAAGAGTGATCTGAGGGCTCTCTTATGATACGCCACATGGTCCAAAAAGTATGGAATTTTTCCACCCCCAATTTAACCCCCTCGGGAGTGGAAATTTATAGATATTGCTGACACTTATTTAATGTGTTTTTAATAATTTTATTTTCTGCCATTTCATGCTATTATAAAAAAAAACTGCTCAGATGTGCCAAATGTCCTAAATTTTTCGACCCCCCACCCTTTTAACCCCCTGAGGAGGGATTTCGAAAATCGTTGGATTATGTGTTTAATAATATTTTTAGTAGATTTATTTACTGGAATTTCACGCTCCTACCTTAAATGTTTGCTGAGATATGGTAAGTTGTTCCAAAATTTTTGACCCCGTCCCCCTGCTTGTCCCTCTTAGGGGGGGGGGGGGGTTAATTTCAAAAATTCCATTTTAGTGGACAGGTACATCATAAGAAGTATTTTCTCTCCAATTTTCATGGTTCTACATTCAATATTTTGGGCCGAACGTTGATTATCAGTCAGTCAGGACAAACTATTTTATATATGTATAGATATCTCTACTAGCTGACTCGCCCGCCGTTGCCCAGCCATTAGATAAAATATATACTAGATATATCATATAAATATATTAGATGCATTATATAGATAAATAACAAATTATGAAAGCAAAGTATGTAAGTTTTCAGGTGCGAATTCATTGTGTTTTCAAATTATACTCAAATTATTCTTTAAAAAAATGATAAATAAATAAGGCAATTAAATAGAGCCAACAGTTTGCTGTCGCCGTATGAAAACATGCACAAAATACAAAACAAAAAAACGAAATGCATAAGTCAAAAGTAAAATTCTTGTTTCTCTATAACCCCCCTTCCCTTACACACACATACACAGGCACACCAGGCTCAAAAAAAAAAAAAAAAAAAAAAAAAAAATGTATCAGTAAAAAATTTCAAATTGCAAAAGAGGTTTAAAGATCGATTTAATCATCAATTAGTAGCTTTAAACAATCAAAAGTTGCGTCATTTTATCTTCTCCCAAGGCCCAAATTTTCAAGTTTCAAATGATTAAATTTTAATCTATACACACACTCACACACTCATACACACTCACAAAAAAAATCTATGTACAAAATAATAATCATATTATTGTTACGCAGTGAGACAAAATTATTATATCTGGTACTATAACAAAGTTTTAAAAATATAGAATATTTTACATATATTGACATTTGAACTTCAAAAAATAAATTAACTTTCTTAGTATTAATGAAATAATATTGATAAAATATAAAAAGATCCATAGTACAGTTTTAACTTCATGATAAATATTAAATACATTGACTTGCGAATTGTAAAATGGTTGGCAAAAAAGAAAGCAAATATATTGAAAGAAAAAAATTAGTTAAAAATAACAATAACTTCATGAAATTTAAATAATAACTAGCTTGTCATCTCCAGTTTGAAACAAAACTAGCAAATAGTTCGGGAATTGCGATACTAACTGTTAAAAAAAGTTAATATATATCGAATAACAGTACATTTTTACAAGTTATTAAATAATTTATCTCCCCTCAATAAATACATAAATAAATAAATCTATTATTAAATATGAAAACAATAGTTATTTACACATTTTATATATCTAAAATATTCTGTAATAAAGTAGCTTACTTACTAAAAAAGGGTTTTTTGGAACTCCAGCAATGCAAAACGGTATATGTATATGGGTTGAAATTTTATCAGCATGTTTTTGTTTATTATGTGTTTTCCTGTAATCATTATCGAAAATAGAATTACGTAACGCAGATTGTACTTTTTTGTCTCTTACATTTAGGTGAGGACATAACTGATGCAAAAATATTGAATTATTAACCAAATACCAAAATATTCTCGCATCAACATTTTGTAATTGGATGATTTCGTACTATGAGCTTGAATACTAACGGTTGTTTAAACAAAGAGTTAATGCAGGTGCTGCTTGTTTTATAATTGACACATAGGACAGGAAGTTCAGCGCCCAGTTGTCTAGGTGCCCAAGGTTTACTTTGAAAAGAAAAAAAAAAAATGTTTTATCTTTCTATTTTTCAGAAGCCAGTTAAAATCTATAGCTGTTTTTTGTTAATTTGTTTGCTTGAGGAATATTTTAGAGTCAAAAATTTGTCAAAAATACGGGATTTCTTAATATAAGTTTTAATTCTTTCTAACGACAAACTTTAAAACAGCGTAACAACTTGATGTTAAACCTTATTTTTCGGACTAAACGAAATGCAGTAGTATTAATAAAAATATTTAAAAAAAAAATGAATACAATTGATTCAGGAAAAAAAAAATAAATAAAAAAACGAACGTATTATTTCTGAGAGAAATATACTCGTATACTGTAAAATATTCATTTTATTTCGAGATAAAAATTCAATGTATTTGGGTATTTTCTATTTTCATCCTATATTATATATATTTCTTAAGCACTTTTTTAAATCAATCTAAAATTACGTAAAAGGGTAAATAAAAACAGTTTCACATTTTTAATTATATATTTTTTAATAAAATAAAAAGAAAACACAATATTAGTTAGTAGGAAAAAATAAAACCATAATTATTTTCAATTAAAGATAAAATTTGTATAAAGTGGAAAACATCCAGATTTCGATATGGAAAAATATTAAATATTTGTATTCCAGTTTTGAATTTTCATCGGATACCATTTAAATTCCGTGATACATATTTCTAACTAAATTTAAAGTTTAGATAAAAAAATAGGAGTTTCTTCACTTCAATCAGTATAGCTTAAAATTTCGAGACTAAACAAAAAACTTTCCTGTAGTAAATAAATACAGGTGGATTTCGATATTTCGAAGTCAAAAGGCACAGAAAAAAATCGGAATATTAAGGTTTTACTCAAAATACCACAGTTACAAATAACATTAACATTGCTACAATATGTACATAAATATATTTTTTTTTCGTCATATCGAGGTTTCCGAGTACACAATATTTGACAAATCAAAATTTTTCTGAATAGTTTTATCAAAAAAATAAAATAAATAAATAAATAAAATAAAATAAAATCCTATATATTGATAATTTATATTAATTAGTAAATTAAACTAATTAATAAATTACCAATTAGTTAAATTAATTAGTTCCGGTTAAGAATAAGTTTGTTTTCTTCGTTATAAATTGTTTTTTCTTATTAGAAACTAAAAGGGGAAATAAATCAGACTAAGAATAAAATTTTATAGGTTTTCTTCGATCTAACTTGTTTTTCTTATTTAATTCAAAACTACAAAAATATTTCTCCAATTCATAAATATTTATAGATTAATACCTTTTTTTTCGGCTAAACATACTTTTTTCCGATCGAACAAGAATTTTTCCGACTGACTTTTCCGGTTTTCCAATTTATAAATTTTTATGGGTTAATACGTAATATTATTTTTTCCGACTAAACATGCCTTTTTCTGATGGAACGGAAAAATTTCCGAATGATATTTTTTGTTTTTTCAATTTATAAGTTTTTATAGGTTAATACCATTTTTTTCCGATCGGACAAGAAATTTTCCGACTGATTTTTCCGTTTTACCAATTTATAAGCTTTTAGAGGTTAATACGTAATACTGTTTTTTCCGACTAAACATGCCTTTTCCGATGGAACGGGAAATTTTCCGAATGATATTTTCATTTTTCCAAATTAGAAGTTTTTATAGGTTAATATCATTTTTTCCGATTGACTTTTCCGTTTTTCCAATTTATAAATTTTTATAGGTTAATACGTAATACTGTTATTTCCGACTAAACATGCTTTTTTTCCGATGGAAACGAAAAATTTTCTGAATGATATTTTAGTTTTTCCAATTTATAAGTTTTTATAAGTTAATGTCATTTTTTCCAATCGAACAAGAGTTTTTCCGACTGATTTTTCCATTTTTCTAATTTATAAGTTTTTATGGGGTAATACTATTTTTTCCGACTTTCCGATTAAACGGTATGCCTTTTCCGATTAAACGGTAAATTTTCCGAATGATATTTCCGTTTTTCCAGTTTATAAGTTTTTATAGGTTAATACTATTTTTTTCCGACTAAGATACTTTTTCCGAGCGATCTGGTAATTTTCCGACTGATCTTTTCTGGGGGGGTGCTGCACCCCCCCAAACCCCCCCGGGATTTACGCCCCTGGTTAGGCAACTAAACGCCATTTTGGCACCAATTAGGTACCTCGGTGTATATAGGGCATATATGTGCCATATTTATTTGTAAAACTGAGCATGAAAGTTTACCAGGTGTGTTTTCATAGTCGCTTACATCTTTTTGCAACATAGCACACCTTTCGAAGCCAAAACTGCACAAAAGAAAAAATAATCAATATTTGCAGCATATTTTTTTTAATGTAATGCACATTTTGTAATCAGTAAGCTCGATAATCAGACCTCGTTTTTTTGCTTTAAAAGATGATATTTCATACGACGTCTTTTTGGGATTCGTCGTTTTTCCATATTTGATAGTATGTGTCTACTCGTTTTGTACCCATTTTTGTAACTTTCATCTTTATTAACAGCGACATCTGGATTTCCTATTTAAATAAAAATTCTTCTAAATACAAAGACTTTTGTTAAAATAAATAAATAATAGGAAATGCGGACATCTGTTGCTCAAAACACAAAATTTTTCCTATTGAGTTAATAAAAATCAGTAAAAACATAATTTTTATGATAATAAAAAGGTGACTTATGTAATAACAGAGTCATATATTATGTACGTTATGGATTAAGTATGAATATTTCATTGAAAAATGATTTTTCAAAAGTATTATGAAATTAGTTAAAAACCATTTATTTTAAACTAAATAAATACAAGATTTATATTTTTAATGAAATAAATGGGATTTGAAAAATTATTGGAAATTTATCACCATAGATGTATCAATATTACAATCAGTACCTTGTATGCAAAATGAAACAATTAGCAATACTTTTTGTACCCGAAAAATGGTCATTGCTTTTTTTAAGGTTAAAAAGTAGATTACGAAATATTTCTATATAGAGATGCCAAACCCTCGCTTATTGCATAGCAGAATTTTCTTATAGGAAAAGTTATTTTTTAAATCCGCAGAATGTTCCAATTTAATAAAATATTTTCTGTATTAAAATACCGGTACCCGAAATGCCGGAGACTTGGCAGCTCTGCCTATAACATTTTAATTAATCACGGTACTTTTTTAAATCGGATTCAAATTTAGTGAAGACAACGTTTTTTGGCCGAGAGCAGCTTTTTTCCACATGTGTAACTACGATACAATTCCTTGATGTTGACTTATGAATGTTTTGACTTATGCTATTATTGCTTCCTCTCATTTATTTAGTTGAATTTTAAATAAGATGACTCAAAATCGTGTTTTTTAAATATACGAAAAAAATGCATTTCGAGAGAGAGCGGAAAGGACAATATTTTGCGATTTATTACCTGCATTTAGCTAAGTGTCTTACTACCTTGTATTTAATACTCTTCACAATACTTCGCTGTTATATGGACATAGGCGCTTTTATAAAAAGTTTGACGTAATTCGGGCTTAAGAAAGTGAGTTTTTTACTGAATAATACAAATAAATGAAAAATGAATACTAAGAAATACTAATAAAAGAAAAATGAAGCATTATATTGATCTATGTATATTTAAAGATATATTTAATGATTTATGAGATATTTAAAAATTCTATGAGATATTTAAAAATTCATCTGTTAGCACTAATTAGATAATTTATGTGCAGGGGTGGGGAAATTTTCCAAATTCTTACCAGCCAAGGATTTATTTTGCCAGCCCGTAAGATGCAACACACGCAGTTGAAAATAGTTATGACAAAATCGCACGCGATTACAGACAAAATTGCTATCACTACAATGCATTTTCATAATTCTTTTTTGTATAATATTAAGAAATATATGTAACAAAGGTAAGATTAATATTATATAGAACTTAGTACCATATACTTACACTGTAATAATTTGGAAAGTTAAAATATCTAAATTAAAAAAGTGTTTCTGATAATGTGCCTATTGCCTACAGTTTTCGAAAAACTAAAAATGCACTCGCCTAAGAGAAAATCCACTCGCCACTGGCGAGCAAAATGATGTATTTCCCCACCCCTGTTTATGTGTATATAATAGAAGATAAATAGCTTTTGATTCTGTATTTCTATGCTATAAAGCATTAACGTTTGTGTGTTTTTCGTTAGCATTGGGAGTACCTAGCCGATTTAAAAAATAATGTGGGCAAAAAATGTTGGTAACTATCTTTGCTGCAAAATATACTATATTTTGCGTAGGAACAATAATCACCATCAATGCACGAGCAAAAAAAGTTCTAAAATTGAGAATTCTTTGATGTTGATATGACTAAAAATTTAAAATCTTTTTTTTTTTTTTTTAGTGGCAACTTTTAAGATATAATATTCTCGTTATGAACGATTTCTAAAACATTCGACAATTTAATTTCACATATTAAACATTTTTTTCTAGAAAAAGTTTTAAACCCAATTTATTGAGAATAGTGCAATTTCTAGGATACTGTTGGGGTCAGAAACTATAACTTTGGCATCACAGTAACTTATAAGATATAAGTGCTCGTTTAGGACAAATTTTTAAAAAAGGATTCCTTAACTCTTATCGACAACCTCATTGCATCCGTGGAAAACAGATATTCAACATTATAAACTATTCGGACGGATTTCACACCATATAAAATACACTCCATTTCTCTTCAAACATGATAGTTTCTCAAATGGGTGCGAAGATTCTGTTTATGCTCATGACATCATTTCAAAGAGCTATATTTCTAATATAAGAAAATTTGATATTTTATTTTCTGTATTAGTTTTAACATTTTGCATATTTCCAATTTTATATCCATGCATGGTTTGCTTTTCTTTTATAAAAATAGTTTATGCAACAAGATTTTGTAGTTCTACGATTCGATATGCTTATTTTCATCATTATATTTTATCAAAATGAATGACCAATTAAAGGTAACATCTCATTTTCTTTACTTATCGCAAGTTATTAAATGTGTATTCTCAGCAATATCGCTCAGACTAATCCCTCTGAGGGAAGTCCTAGTTATAATTTAATCTGCGTTCTTAACCATTCTTTTATTTAATTACTCAACCAATTTTATAATGGAAAATTATTAGGAACAATATTCATAGATTTATGAGTAAATTGTGTATCATTATTTCTTAATGGAAATACGTGATAAAGATTTAAAAAAAAAAGAAAAATAAGCTCTCAATAAATGAGTTAAATGAGATACAGTTTTTAATCAAATTGCATTTGAAAGTAGATTTCCTTTCCTATATGATGAAATAAAAATTGAAAATGTGCGACATTTGAAGATTAAAAAATTGTAGTAACAAAAATTGCAAAAAGTCATTTATCCTGATATGTTGTCATTCGCAAAATTATGTCATTACTACACATGGACACATTTGTTTGTTACAATATAGTTTTTGCGCATTTGAAAAATCAGTACTACTTGATTATCCCATCGACCATTTTCGCCAAATTAAAAAAAATCGCCAAACTAATAGCCAAGCCAATTGACATAATTTTTATTTTAAATAGCGGAAAAACAAATAAATTAGTAAAACATGAATAAAAATACAAAGTGGTATTAAACACCTCTTGATGACATTTTAAACATGTGTATCGTGTTTAATATCATTGAATAAATCATTCACAAATCATCCATTTTTGGCATTTAATCTTATAATTTGGCATTTAATCTAATAATTTTTATCTCATTCCTCCATGGTCTTCTCTATTTCTTCTTTTTACTTTATGGCTATTTTTCCTTTACTTTGCACAGAAATGGAGTACTCAAGTTGCCACTTCCAGAAAAATTAAATTATAAAAAATAAAACTACAAAAAAAAAAAAAAATAAAAAATAAAAAAAAAAAAAATAATAATAATAATAACATCTCAAAAACAAATTAAGATACAGTTTTCAAACAAATTGCATTTAAAAATACATATTTTTCCCTTCACAACGGTGTAAAGATTGAAAATGTGCGATGTCTAGGAGTTAAAAAATTTACAGTAATGAAAATTGCAAAAGTAAAATTTCATCAGAAAGTGTTGCCATTTGAAAAATGACGTATGCATTACGCACAGATATGTTTGGCCTTTATAATATTGATACAGATAATTAGTACCACCTTCCAATATAAAAAATGTTGACTCCTATATGTCTTTTCTTTAACTTTTGTAACTGTACTTGTTTCTATAAAATTGGTGTGTTTATTGAGTTTTATTTCAGCATTTACTTTATTTTATTGAAAATGATATGTGTAGTATTATACTGCTGACTATTTGATAATATTCCTTTTTTTGAAAAGGAAACTGGCATTTCGATAGTTTTAAATTCATAAAGTTTTTTGTTTTAATAAGGTATGTTTTAATATTATATGAGGCTACCCTTTGATATTCGCCCCCGATCGTCTGCCATGTCTTTTGGTGCTTTTTTTTTGGCAATTATCATTGGCAATGTTAGGCACTAATGCACCCCCCCCCCCATTTTAGTGTTCTGGCAACCCTAGATTTTTTTTCTTCCGGCTTACGTATGTGGATTTTTATCACTTTCTTACCATAGCTCGCTGCAGTACAAACGTGCTATTTTAATTACATTTATTTACTATGGTACCAATATATTTACTATGGTACATTTATTTACTATGATACCTATTGTAAGTATGTTTTGTGCAAATCAAGCATTTTTGTAATTTTTTTTTCCTTTTCGAATGTACGGCTAGCGATGCTTTAATGTGTTTTTTATGTATTTGGGCTATCAAATTGGCTTAGGTTACTTAATGCGATTGTTAGGTGTTTAGTTTGTGGATGTAGACTTTAAAAATGCTTTATTGTGATTTTTACTGTCAGTTATTTATATATTTAAAAATGAGTTTTTGCCTTAATTTTTGTTTAACCCTTCAGCATTCTCACCCATTTCTGTGACGTAACCACAAGCACAGGGTCAATAACTTTTTCGTGAACTTATCGGTAAAATATGGACATTATAAATAAAATAAAGTCAAAAGTATTATTTGAATATTTTTTTTTTAAGTAACAAGATATATTATTTGTTTTAAAAATCAAATTTCAAAGCCAAAAGAAAAAAAAAACTTTAATTTTGTATCTTTTTTGGCATTTGTTTTTTATCGTTTTGAAATGCTTACACATTTAGTACATAATTTAAATTATTTTTTTTTCTTGAAAAAGATGTTTAAATAGCATTACAAGCAATATTTTGTATAAAAAAATTGTATATTTTGTCATTTTGTATATTTTGCATGTTGTGTAAAACTGACACATTCACACTAGCCAATATAGAAAAATCTCTTGTTTCAAGTTTCTGTTCCCAGGATCCCCTCTTGCTGGATCACCCAGTGAGGTACCGGAGGTGGCAGGTGCAAGTATTGAGAAATTCCCAAAAATTCTGAGCATGATAGGGAGCGTCGGGTCAAAAATACCCGATGCGTGTGCTTACGGGTTAAAAGTTTTTACCATTTGCTCATTACGACTCTCCCCCCCCCCCCCTTCTTCTCCTTGCGACCTAAACCTAAAGTGACTATAAATGATCACTTGGCAAAAACGGGTCTTTTACGCACAGAAAAAAAAAAAAAAAAAGACAGACTGAGGGTGAATACCAAAGCTGTTCCCCGAAAGATTTGAAATAAAGTCCTTTTTTAAATGATGCATATAAAATTTGCTTAGGCAGCCATTTAAATATTATAATGAACCCAAACTTTTTTTTTTTTTTTCAATTTCTAAACCCAATTCTGACAGCATAAATGAATTCTACACCCTTTAGTTAGCCTAAAAACAGATTTTCATGCAATTCATACCATAAATTTCTGCAAAATTAGTTTTTTAAAAAGGCATAACAATGTATGATAATGATGATACAGTGGACTCTCTCTATTCTGAACACTCATGCGACCGGCCAAAAATGTGCACATTGTGGGGGTGTTTGTTATAGAGGAAGATTAGAAATGCAATACTACTATATTACTATATAGGGTGACCAGCGGCATGCAAAGAGAAAGTTGTGCATGGGGCAAAGTTTCAATCCCACCACCATCATTATTTCTCTTTACGAAAGATGTCACAAAATTGAAAAGTTTAAAAACACAGAGAAAATTCTATTGAATACTTCTTTGGAATTTATTTCGGAATTTTAAAAGGTTTAATATTAACAACTAAATAACATAAAGGAACATTACATTTATATTTTGGCAAAGGGGATCTGGACCACACAAGTGGAAAAAAAGTATCTGACAGTTACAGTACAATATAATAGTTTGCAACCCCTTTTCATTCCAAGAAAGAAACAAATGCTATTTTGAGATTGCAATGTCTTTTTCACCAAAAATAAATAAATAAATAAATAAAAAATCCCAATCTGTTTTTTATTTATATATTTTATAATAAAAGAAGAAACAAACAAGGATGGTAGTATAAATTTGGCACTACCTCAACATCAGCGCCTGGAGTGATTGTCTCCTTCAAATGGCTCTGAGGGTAACCGAGCCAGTAGTTAATCAAATAAAGTCAGTGCACAGGGTTTTTATTATATTTCCTTCTTTTTAAGTTTTAGAAGTAAACTACCATGATTTCTACAATCCTTAATGAATGTTCTATCATGAGCAAAAATGAAATCTGGTGAAATTAAATAACAAAATTATAAGGAAATAGTTTCTTTAATCCCCATTTTCCCACTAGTTGATCAATTAAAGAAATCTGTCAATTCCAAAATGTATCTTTAAAATATCATGCGTAAGCTGTGGTAAACAGTTATTCATATTAAACCAGTGGCATAGCAGAAAGCGGGGGATGGAGGAGGCAGTCTGCCCCGGGTGTTACCCTCTAAGGGGTGGCACTCAATCTCTTTTTGCAAATATATGTATGTATGTAATCTTAAAAGATTTTGGAAAAGAATTCTGAAATAAAATGTTAATTCTAGCGCAAGATGCATCATACTTAATTTTCATTTCTTTGAGAATGTGAAAAATTTCTAAATAAGATATGCAACCGAGAACAAAATACAACGTACCCAACAAATGGGTAGTGAAAGCAAATTTTAAAAGGAAGACTTATCTTCATATAGACACCACATTGACTTATGTGGATTATGGGTTGAGTGATGAGTCACTCCTGTGATTTTTTTATGCAGGCAGACAAAAAGGTAAGTAAGGAATGGTGTGGTCATTTGTTGTAATAACGTAGAATTGTGGTTGAAAAAAATATGACTAATAGGACGGAGGAGTGGGGGGGGGGGGGGGGTGAAGTGACACCATTTACATCTGCCCTGGATGTCCCCCACTATTATAGCTGCGCCACAGTATTAAACTATCATTTAAGAGCTGGAATAGAAATGGGTGCCAAAAGTAACCTGCATAATACAGAGATTTTTTTGTTAAGACTATGGCGTTTCATTGGGACCGTCAGAATGTGTTCATAATACTGGGCTGTTCACATTAGAGAGTGTTCAGATAGAGAGTCTGCTGTATTATGGTTTATTTACTTGGAGAAAAAATAATTTGTGAATAATATGAAAAATGTCTAAGGTTTAATATTTAAATTGATTTTCAGGAAGAACTTCCCCATGCTTTAAGTCATTATGTTAAGATCATCAGTTCAACTAGTAATCAGCAAAAATCTAGACTCCTGTTTTCTTTATTAGAATTTGGTGTGACAAATAATTTTGTGCCTCAAAGGTAAGTTTTGTTTAATATTTTTTTTATGAATTGTATTTATTCTACTTAAAATCAATTAAATAAATAATATTTTTTATATTTCATCTAGTGGATTTTTAAAAAATTGTGTGGTTTACAGTATACAGTAGACTCTCAAATCTGCACAGCTTTAGACCAAGGGTTGTGTGGATTTTAGAATTTTGCAAATTTTTTATCATTGCTTTGTTTACATTTTTAAATGGTAATTTTAATGTAATTAATAATGCAATCAAAATTATAATAAAGTTTACAATTTAGTAAAATATCGAAATAATTAAAATAATAAGCTAAAATAATAGAAAATAAGATAATTTAGATGCTAAATTTACTAATGGATGACGATTGGCTACTAATATAAATTTGCATCCTAAAAGATAGTTTCAGAAATGAGTTGTGTCAAAAACTATAACCAATGTCTCCTTTTCCATTTGACTATAATTCTTTGATTTTTTGTAAGGAAGCAATTCGAGCTATTTTTAAGTTTTATGCGAAAAAACAGGTTGAAGATCATAAAGACTTGTATCATATGCCAGGATTACTTCTTTATCCTTGTTAAAGTGTACTAGTAATGAAGAACTTTTTAAAACTATTGTATACAATGTAATTATCACTGTTTTGCAAATGTAAAAATTAAAATTATGTAACTTGAATTTGCATTTATGATATGTATATTCATACTATGCATTTATCTTTTTCTCTAATTGATAGGTTAGTTTGTGAAACACTTCTAAAATGTGAAGCCTTGGTATATACAAATGAGGATTTCTGGTGTCAAAGTTTCATTTTAATTGACAAAATTATATCAGGTGTTGATTATAAGGTTGGTGCATTTTATTTAATTTTGTGATAAAAATGATGAATTGTGATAAACAATTTTGAAAATTTAATTGTAGATGACTTTGTATTTGACTAATTAACATATAATAAAGCATAAACAAAGCTGTAAAAATTGAGATAAATGATATCACTTCATAAATTTGATGGCATTCTAGATTTTTATTTTTTAAAGTTTGGTTTTATACTTCTGTTACATTATGGAAATTTTTTAATAAATATTTTCATATAATCTAGAATAATCAAATTAATTCGTTACATATAATTTAATTTTGAATTTTTATTTTTAAAATTCAACCACTTAATAAAAATTGTATTTTAGAATTGAATATATATATATTTTTTTAATTGTTTTTTTTAAATCATAAATAATCATGATATTTATATTAAAAAATTTTGTTTCTCAAAATTCCTTTAATTCTATATTCTGTTAAGTTTATCTTAATTTAAAATAATTTTATGATACATGAACAGATTTACTCTTGTGGAATCCACTCTTAGTTCCACAAAAAATTTTATCACCCGTTTGCCATCTTTTTTTCTTATGACATTTTGTGAGCATTATTTTCAAAACTTGTTGATTCAAAAAAATCCTGAATATCGCAAGTCAATTCACTGTTTTCTTTGTGATTTTTGATTGGATATTTTAAACTTGAATATCATAAGCCAAATTTCTTTTTGGTATTTTAATGGCATTTGCTCATAGTGTCCCTTCCTTAGTCAATGAAAGCTCGTCCTCGTCCCGCGAAAATGCAAAAGAGTTACTATTGATGCTTGCTTTTTTAACCTCTCTCAGCTTCAGGTGATGAATTTAAAAAAAATGAATAAAAATTGCGTGATCTGCAGTTAGAGATAATAATTTAAAAATATTAAATTTTGATGAAAATTGATTTAGATTATAAAACAGAATTTAGATACAATAGTAAAATGAATAAATTTTCTATGTGCTCAAGTTTTATATTATTATTGAGATAAAATTATTTTGAGTACTGAGAGCATTATTAGCTTTAGAAATTTTCTGCTTGATTTTCTTTAGTTTTATTATTGTTTTCATTATTTTGAGATTTAAAGTTTAGTTTTTTAAGAATGTGTGATTCTGAGATATAAATAATTCATAAATTTATTTTAGAAAATAAAATGTTAAATACAAACATTAAATAAAGTCCTAAATAAATAATAAATTAAATAGAATGAAAAAGACTAACAAATAAAATATTGTAATGACCTCATTGAATATTATTTTATTTAATCCCTTCAGTACAAGATTTTTTTTATACAACTTTTAGCCTTGTATCAATTTTTTTAAAATAAATTTTTAAATTGGGAAAATTCTCAGATAAAATGCAAAATTTACAATAAAAAATTCTTGGTGAGAAAGATTAAGGATTCTGAGCACCTAATCTGGCATGTATACTGGTTGCTCGTTTCCAAGGAGTTAAGCTTCTTATTTTATTAATAAATTCCTATTCTGTGCATGTTTCTTGACTCTCAGAATATTTTTACAGTTCCAGATTGACATTGTGGCTTCTTGAAAGCTGTTTTTTTTTTGGGGGGGGGGGGGAGAATAGGATTATAATAAATAGAAAATATCAAAACATATAAGAAGACATCATACGGACAGTGTAGTTTGCAGGAATATTCTATTTATGTTTTTGTTCATGTTTTGTACTATTAATAGAAAGATGTCCTGTCTTAAATGAAAGACAGTATAGTAAGATATAAAGATGTATACAGTATATGTGCAAGACACTAAAATATGAGATTTTTTTCTCTTGTTTCGCAATGATCGATGGAAATAACACAATTTAAAAACGAAATACATTTATTTAAAACTATGTACAGTAGAATACTGCTAATCTGCACAGCTTAGTTCAAAGTGTTGTGGATATTGGAGGCTCTTTTGTGAATTACAGGTCATCACTGTTTAAAGTTCTTTTACATTTTTTAAAATTCATATTTTGGACAATTTAGGTTGTTTTAATCCCATTTTATTATTTTAACTACCATTTTAAACATATTTTCATAATTACTCGGGAAGAAATAATTAAATAAGAGAATTTTATGCTTATGTGATGTGATGTGCATCATCTGTTGGTCAAAATCAAAAGAGATGCTTTATTAAAATCTCACAGTGCAATGGATCATTAAATAGCAATAATCATTATTCAAATATAATAAATGTAATATTTTAAAATGTTTTTTGCAAATTTATAATTATGGTTTAGTCTGAAAAAGATAAATGAATAAATGCATTATCTGAGTTAGCATCTTTCAATTAAAACAAATACCTTTTTCATGTCATTATATTTCTCAAATACAGCAAAACCTCCATAATGGACACTCCCGAATAGCGGGCACCTCTATTTAGCGGACAGTTTTCTAATTCCCACTCCCAAAACCTAAAATTTTGTATGTTTAACCTCTGAATAACGGACATTCCGAATAGCGGACAGTAATTTTGGCAATAAAGGTTGAAAAATTATTTTTTAACGAGAAAAATTAATGAAAAAAAAAAAATAAATAAAAAAAAAAAGTCTCTAAATTTATCAAGGTAATGTGTCACAGATTTTGTGATCACAGATAAATGTACGGGGTGGACTGGGAATCCAAGTTGTCATACAGTCGACAATGTTACATTTGTGTTTTTTCCCCCTAAACATAATTTCAGTATGCCAGCCACTTGATCAAGGCATAATGCACAATTTTAAAGCTTGGTATAAAGCTTTTATTATGCTACATTCTTTTAAAGTTAGATTCTATGAATACACTTGAGAATTGCCTAAAATTAGTTAATGCTGTCGATACTACAATTTGGATTTCATTCATAATAATAATAAAAAAAAAGAAGCACACATTTCCAACACAAATGAAGAATTAAGGGAAATAAGTGAATTAATGAAATATAAAAAATTTTCATTAATATTGATGATGAGTTACTTACTAGGGAAGAATCAATTTCTGTATGCGATTCTATTGCTTTAGAATGTTCGACAAAAGTGTATCAAGAATTTCCAAAAAGCGGCAGAATACAGTGAGCAGTTACACAGTTTTTATGTAAAAATAAACAGGGATGCCACTTTTCCGCCTTTTGGCGGATTTCGCTTTTTTTAATTTTTAAGAATTCGCGATTTTCGTTAAGCGATCACGAGATAAAATAACGATTTTCGACGAACGATCGCGAAATAAAACAGCCTTTTCCGTCAAACGATCGCGAAATACAACAGCCTTTTTCGTCAAGCGATCGCGAAATATAACATCGATCTTCGTTAAAAGATCGAAAAAAACGGCTATTTTCATCGATAGCAGCAATTTTCATCAAACGGTCGCGATATAAAGCAGCAATTTTCATCAAACGATCGCGAAACGAAACGGTGGTTTTCTTGAAACGATCGCAATGTGAAACGGCAATTTTTGTCTAACGATCGCTAAATAAAACGGCCATTTTAGTCAAACGATCGCGATATAAAACGGCGATTTTCGTCAAACGATCGCGAAACAAAACGGTGATTTTTGTGAAACAGCGATTTTTGTCAAAGGATCACGATGTGAAACGATGATTTTCGTCAAACGATCGCGATGTGGAACAATGATTTTCGTCAAGCGATCATGATGTGAAACGTCTATTTTCGCCAAACGATCGCTAAATAAAACGGCGATTTTCGTCAAACAATCGCAATGTAAAACGACGATTTTCGTCAAACGATCGCGATATTAAATGGCGATTTTCGTCAAACGATCGCGAAACAAAACGGTGATTTTTGTGAAACAGCGATTTTTGTCAAAGGATCGCGATGTGAAACGATGATTTTTATCAAACGATTATGATGTGAAACGGCGATTTTCGTCAAACGATCGCGATGTGGAACGATGATTTTCGTCAAGCGATCATGATGTGAAACGTCTATTTTCGTCAAACGATCGCTAAATAAAACGGCGATTTTCGTCAAACAATCGCAATGTAAAACGACGATTTTCGTCAAACGATCGCGATATTAAATGGCGATTTTCGTCAAACGATCGCTAAACGAAGCGGTGATTTTTCTGAAACAATCGCAGTGTGAAACGACGATTTTCGTCAAAAGATCACGATGTGGAACGATGATTTTCATCAAACGATCATGATGTGAAACGGCGGTTTTCATCAAACAATCGCTAAATAAAACAGCGATTTTCGCCAAACGATCATGAAATAAAACAGTTATTTTCGTCAAATTAAAAAAAAACCCTGCAAAATTTTGCTATTCACTCG
Source organism: Maratus speculifer (assembly GCA_964019185.1). NCBI lineage: Eukaryota > Metazoa > Arthropoda > Arachnida > Araneae > Salticidae > Maratus > Maratus speculifer. Next base: position 39,563,603 of record OZ025294.1, read on the forward strand.
CGGAATAATCATTGAATTTATTGCTGGGTTACTTGAATTGGTTTAAAATGATGCGATACATAAAATTCTTCACTGAACCTGTTGCTGAGTTACCTTAATAGATGTAAAATACTGTGAACTAAATAAAAATCATTTTAACTTATTCTTATAAATTAAAAGTTTACAACAAAAGAAAAGCTGTAATTTTTTATTTAGGTTATTATAAACAATATAATTTTCAAAATTCACACATAAAGTTGTGAAAAATGTCGTAAATTTTACTTTACGCATAATTTCCTCTTTTTTGCTATTTTCTGAGTGGCATCCCTGAATAAAAGATATTTCAGAAGGATTAAAATTACCGTATTTTCGGGTGTATAGTCCGCGGTTATACAAGAAAAAACCCTCCCAAAAAGCCGCTGCAGCTTATACACGGTGCGGGTTATACAAAGATTTTTTTTTTTTAAATTGAAAATCGTGATATTTTTCTACAATTTTTAAACCTTAAAAATTTTGAAAAAAACATCGAAATTTGTAAATTTTTTTCGCTATGCCTTGAAATTTAGAGAGTTCTCCCATGTTTGTAAGGGCTTTTTTTTACTGCTTTAATACAGTTATTTCTGGATTTGGAAGAACTGTCGCAACTAACGCCAAGTATTGCACTGATAGATGTATAATAGCCATTGTGTTTGCAGAGTACAAAATCCAAAATCCGCAACTTTTCCAATCTCGACAATTCTGAACTTAAAATCATTTTTAGTTTATTTATTAAAAGAATAATCTACCCTGTTGCAAAGAACAGAAAAAAAAGTGCGTGATTTGTATTATTTCGGAACGATTCAGAGGAGTCGTTTTTTTTTCGAAACGATTCCGAGGAATCGTTCCTTTTCGGAGTTGGTACTTTACCCTCACCCTGTTGCAAAGAATTAAAAAAAAGTACGTGATTTATGTCATTTCGGAACGATTCAGAGCAGTCGGTCTTTTTCGAAACGATTCCGAGGAATCGTTCCTTTACAGAGTCGTTTAATTTCGGAACGAGTTCTAGGAATCCGACTTTTCCGGAGTCGTTTCATTTCAGATAGATTCTGAGGAATCGTTCCTTTTCGGAGTTGGTGCATTTTGGATCGATTCCGAGGATTCGATCCTTTTGGGAACCAATGACCTAAAATACGTATACATTTTATGTCCGAAATTTTGAATTTATCACCAATTTTTTTTTTTTTAATTTTCGGAATTTTTTTTTTTTTTTTTAAATCACGCTTCTTTGAAAAAAAAAAAAAAAAAAAAATTCGCGTAAACGCCGCATTGCTTGAAATTTTATCTTAAAACACGTAAACGCCGCGCCGTTTCTTCCGAAAATTACGGTACTGATAATCTTAATTTTTTAGCCCAATTACTGTAGATATTATGCATCACGAAAAAATTTGGTAAATTTGTGTTAAAAATTATGACTAATGGCTTCTAATTTCGAACCCTGGTCGAAATATACGTTCGTAAATGGTGTATAGCCCGCGGACTATACACCGATGCATCTCCGCGGGTTATACACGAACTTTTTTCACTGCACTGCTCGATTTAGGGGTGCGGGTTATACACAGGGTGCGGGCTATACACCCGAAAATACGGTACCTTATAGAGTTCAAACTTCACATTGAAAGAGAAATTACATGTAATAGCAAGCAAAAGCAAATTTTTGTAACAAATTTTTTTTCGTAAGAATGTAATAAACAGTGGATAAAGGTATGCAAATTTTTATTTCAGTTTTATTGCTTAAAAAAATACTTTTCATTTATGATTAATCAGATAATAAAGGTTTTTGGACATATAAAAGTCAATTAATGAAACATTAAGCATTTCTTAGCAATTTTTTAAATCTCTTGGGTTTTCCCAATAGCGGACACCTCCGAATAGCGGACACCTCCGAATAGCGGACACCTCCGAATAGCGGACAATTTCCGCGCTCCCGAGTTGTCCGTTATTTAGAGGTTTTACTGTACTACTCCAGAAATAAATAATTAAATAATTTTTTAATAAAATGTACAACCATTTTAAATCATAAGGAAGAATGTTATATGATATATGAAACAATACAGAAAGAAGGGAAATGTTAAAATTGGTGAAAAAAGTTTTCAAAATTTTGTCACCATTGAAACATTTTTCAAAACTTCAATTTCTTTATTTATATTAAGCAATTGATAATTGATTACAGTTGATGACGGATAACAGGTTCGTAGATTAGCGATACTCTACTGTATAATGAATATATATATATTTAAGTAATTTAAGGATAAATTAAAATTTGATCACAAAATTTACGGATATATTGTCTTTTGTAAACACTCTTTCATTATTTAGAGGCTGGTATTGCTCTTCAGTATCTTCAACATAAATTTGAATTGCTCCTTCATTTTTTTTTTTTTATTGAATTACTTACACATAATTCCTCATGAAAAAAAATGGTTCTTTTTATTTTATTTTATTTATTTATTTATTGTCCAACTGTAAAAAACATATGTCTTACTGTCTGACTTATTTGGCATCATTGCAAATAACAGTATAACTAGAAATTTTATTTCATATCAATCATTTCATTCATTTCAAATGAAAAAATATTATAGATTATTGGAAAAAAGTATTTAATTGTTGAAAAATATAATTTATATTACATGTCTATGCCATCTTTATTTCTCCACTCATAGAACAGAACAAACCATTAAAAAAAACATTGCTGCTTTGAGTGCATGTGGGGGTGGGGGGAGGACTATAAAAGCTATAGGGATAACAAATAACTAAAAATTTACTAAATGTTCTAAACACACATGTATTATATAAAAACTTTATTAAAGGTATTTAAACAGCTTCAGTAAATTTTTTATAACATGATATGTTTTTAGAACATTTATATAATTTTTAGTTATATTTGTTTTATTATCAGGTGAATTTGAATTCTATGAATGTATTTTTATCATATCAAGTTTTTTGAAAGCATAGAGTAATTCAATGTTGGATGTCTGCCAACATTGATCCCCTTTCTCTCATGCAGACTATTTCATGGTACTGCGACTGGAGGTGACTAACTTAATACTGTACTAAATGTGAGGTGAAATGGCTATTCAGTGTTAGAAGTTTTTTATATGAACAATTCTCAAAAGTGAATGAACTGTTTCTGAATTGTTTTGTTGATAGTTACAATACATTAAACTTTTCTAATAAATATTCTGAACATATGCTGCTTTCATAGAAAAATATACTTAACAGATGTAATTTAAGATAATAAAAAAAAAAAAAAAATAAATAAATGTTAAAGATATTTTAATAGATTTTTCGAAACAAGTATAATTTTTTTAATTAAATTTTTCTCCAAATTTCGAGGCAATTTTTTTTTTCACATTAATAAAAGGAATCCAATTTGTACCTTTTTAATCTAATAAGGTAAAGTTTTTGTCCTCTTTTCAGTATAAAGTTTATTTGGAATTCTTACTGCAATGTTAAAATTTTACACAAATTTCTTCTGCAATTTTTGGAATTTCTTTTCTGTTTATGATTTTTTACACTTGTAAAAGTAATTCAGTTTGACTTTTTCCTTTCTGGGATTTTGTTGTGTGTAATAGTATTTTCAGACTTATGCTTTCATACTTGGAGATAATTTAAAAACTTTATTGTTTATTTCAATATTTTCTTGTTTAAATGTTATAAAATATGTATTAAACTAGTGGAACTACATTATTATTATGGCTTTTCTGTGTTAATCAGAGGAGCCTTTCAGCTAAAAAAAAGTAAGAATGCAATAGTACAACAGTAGCATAACAGAGTTCACTTGCATTCATGCCATCTATATATTTAAAAGACCAGGCTGTTTTTAAGTTTAAAAAGTTATTTTATGAAATTTCTTCTTATTGTGGCAATTGGGTTTCTTTCATTGTTGAGAGGAAACTGGGAATTACCCTATCATTATGGATGCCATTTTCGTATCACACTTAATGACTTTTTAAAACTTTCGAACAGAAAACATCGTGATTTAAATAACTTATTTTTATTCATAAAGCTTGTTGGTGTGCCTCAACTTCTACTTAAATATTTTACTAAAAATTCTTCATAAAAATTTAACTTTTAAACAGGACTGAAATAACTGAAAAGAAGAGGGGCTGTTCAGGATTTTAGGCTTGCATCAGTATGTTGGTTTAAGCTATGACACACCTTGGTGGTTTGTAACATTTAAGAAAAACAAAGTGTAAGTGTATCTAAACAATAGCAAATTCAAAAGGTTAAACTTTTGACTTGATGAGCCTATACTGTAATCCAGCCTTACAGAAAAATTAGCATATTGGTAAGTATTGAAAAAATATTAAATAGGTAGTACAGTTTCATTTTTGAAATATAGTGAATGGTGTTGAATTGTTATTGTCTTATAAATATACTGGTCTATTCATAGTTTCAAGAAATCAAAAAATGCATTAAAAAAAGTATAATAGTAAATTATGGCAGTAGGTTGGAAAAAAAAATAAATACTGGTATGACTTTTTTTTTTTTTTTTTTTTAAATAGGCAATAATTTTATTCTTGTTCTGCAACATATAAGTATTAAATTTCATTCAAATTCACAAAAACTTGTAGATTTATATAAATAATACATCCATTGATTTATATTAAAAATGTATTACAGATTTTCTTGCCAATATTTTCTTTTTCTTTCTTCTTTTTAGTAATTTTAATATTGTTATTTTATCGATTTCAGTTAAAACTAAATTGTTATCCTTTCAGGGTGTACGAGATTTATTAAAAACTATTTTGGATAAAGCCCATGGTATGAAGTCAGCCAACAATGTTGCTGTTATGAATCAACTTCGCGCTATACAAAAGGTCAGTCCTGTAGTATATATTATGTTATTAACTTTTAATGTAAATAAGTATTGAATTCAGACATTTTCCTCTGAGAGAAATTTCTATCACTCCAGTGAGCAGGAGTGGAGGAGGGGGGGGGGATATTTTAGAGTTTCGGTAGAGAAATTGCACATCTGTGCATTAAAAAACCTAAAATCTCAAACCTACTTGAGAGGGGGGGGGGGGGACATTTCAATGTTTTGTGGTTGCACTCACACTGAGCTACCTGAATTCAACACTTATGTAAATCTTTATCCAAATCAAAACATGTATCATGTTTAATGTATTTGGATCATTGATAAATATAAACTTTGGTTTCATTGTGATAGGTTTTGGAAACCATATTTGATCGAAATACATGTCTTCTTCCAAGTTATTTGATCTTAGATGAGGTACAGAAGAAAATTCCCGCAAAAGGATCATATCCTCATTGGGTATGTAAAAGTGTTTATTGCTGAATTTCCAAATTAAATGCATTTAGTGTATGTCAATTAGAATTGGTAAGTTTTATTATATTTCTAAATACTTAGTAAAAAATATTCGTATAATTTGTTTTGTAAAAAATGACTAATAAAACTAGGACTTCCCTCAAAGGGATTAGTCTGAGTGATTTTACTGAGAACATATATTTAATAATAATTTGCAAAAAGTAAAAGTAAAGTAAAAAAAAAAAAAAAAAAAATCTACATGGAGAAAAAATGCAATTTAACAAATTACGACTATTTGGAAAATAATATTTTCAAAGACTATAATTTTAGGCTTATAAATGATTTCTATATTTAAAAAATAATAATAATATCATTTTTAGGATGATCAAAACGTAGCTTATTTAATAAAAGAGTTATATTAATATGCCTGGACATTTAGAATCATGTTAATATTCCTGAGCCAATTATAAACAAATATCAAATGAAATTTCAGTTTAGCAATTTACGGTAATATAAATTTTTAAATTTCTAAACATCGCACATTTTTAATTTTTACACCGTCATATAAAGAAAAAATAAAAATATGCTTAAAAAAAAAAAAAAAAAAAAAAAATACTAACAGACTTCAAAAAAAAGAATCAAGCTTGGCGACAACTTGGCGCTAACATATATGAATGCATAGTTTTTATATGCTTATGATTTGAAAACGGTTGCAACAATGAAAGATGATTTGCGACAAATCATTATTTTTTTTATCAAATCCATATTTTTCATTTTAAAAAATTCCAATCATCAGAATTTAATGAAATTAAAAAGGGTACCACATGGGTATCTTATACTTTCAAACAAAAAAGAATTATCCAAAATTGGTTCATATTTAAAGAATTATGAGTGAACAAGAAATACATACTGGTCGAAATCATGATCTACTCCTTGAAGTCTGTTAAAAATTACTTTTAAATGCAACTTGCTTGAAACCTCTATCTAAATTTGTTATTGAGTTATTAATTTTTGATTAGTTTTTATTTTTTTATTTTTTTTTTTTTTTTTTTGTCATAGTGGCATCAGAAGTATTCCATTTCTAGACATTAAGCATGGAAAAATCAGAAAACGAATGAAATAAAAAGCAGAAGTATTCCATTTTTGGACATTAAACATAGATCAATCAGAAATCGAATAAAGAGAAATAAGTTGCGGAATTCAACCAATAAAAACATTCAGATATACTTCAGATTTCCCAATTCTCTACCGAGAACAACTATTTTCCAAATAGTTAATAAAAAATGCGATGCTATTTTTAATTGATTATGTAGTGCCATAAATTTAAATGTCAAAAATGAACAAAGTAAATTGTAGACATGCAAAAGATTATATAAATAGAAATTCCTACACATGGTTAAACAAGTTGGAAATTGCACGTGAAGCGTAGCAAATTAGGTGCGTTCGAACGATAACGAAGTTTTAAAAATATTACTTTCATATATCAATCTCATAACATTGTAAATAGTGAATTACAATTAAAACGCTCATCAAACAATGTTCTCCCTATACCATTATGTAATGGAATACTTTTGTGTGGCCTTGTAAATCAATAACAAATGTTCTTTGCACCACAAATTATGTAAGATGTATAGTATAATATGTACTTTATAGTTGCATATAAATTTTATTAAGTTCGCATGAGTGTAAAACGATTAAAATGCATTTGAAACATTTTTTCCCATTGACCGTAATGTAATGGAATACTTTTGATTTTCCCTGTAATTGATCTATGCATCCGATTTTCATAAAATTTGAAATAACTCGAAAAAATTATGTAATAATTATGTGTTTTAAATTTCAAACGTATAGAATATATTTGAAACTTTTTCCCCATTGACCATAATGTAATTGAATACTTTTGATTGTCCCTGTAATTGATCTATGCACACGATTATCAAAAAATTTGAAATAACACGACAGAATTATGTAATAATTGCGTATTTTAAATTTCAAACGATTAAAATGCATTTGAAACTTCTTTCCCCATTGACCGTAATGTAATGGAATACTTTTGATCGTCCCTGTAATTGATCTATCCATCCGATTCTCATAAAATTTGAAATGACTCGACAAAATTATGTAATAATTATGTATTTTAAATTTCAAACGATTCGGTTGGGTAGTTTTTGCGTTGTTATATGCGGACAGACGGACAGACGGACGGACGGACAGACGGACGGACTGAACGATCACTATAGGTGCTACGTATTATATAATTACGAACGCACCTAAAAATGGGAAAACAAATTATGCAAATCAGGGTATAAAATTGGAATGCATTAAAACGCAATGCATTAAAAATAATGAAGATAATAAAATACTAAACTATCTTAAATAGGAATTTGAATTCGGAAATGACGTTAAAAATCCGAGCATACTTACGGATGTTAGAGTGTGGACAGATGGGCAGACATACCGAATGCATAAACACTTTTCAACTTTGTTGGAAAATGAAAAAAAAAGAGCAAGCGATTCATTTAATGCAAATAAACAAATAAATAAAATTTCACTAAAAAAGCCAGAACAGGATTTGAAACTCTTCCACATAATTGGCATCGAATTATCGTTATTTTGCATGACATGGTAACCCGGAAATTCTTTTTTTTCCTATAATAATTTAATCTGTATTAATCATGTTTTTATTTTTTATTACTTCCTTTTTACCAAGTAGTACCCCAAATACGCATATGGTATTTCTATCCTATTTTCATGGTACTTTTCCATTCATACCTTCACTTGGGCGTTTTTATAAATCTTGTTCCTATATGGTCTTCAGAAAGTCAGATTTTATATCTGATGAATGTTTATGCTTATTTTTACACATAAATATGGCATGCATGTCATATACACACCAAGTTGCCTTGATTTTGTCTGTCGCCAAATTGGTGAAAATTTTGATTTTGAATATTGCTGTAAGTGTTAATATTTCCGATTTAATGTGATATGTATATTTTTTATTATAATTATTATTATGATTATTATTTATTAGGGATGCACCGAATATTCAGTATCTATTCGGTATTCGGCCATGTTACCAAATATTCGGTTAGGCCGAATATCAAACTATTCGGTTGAGCCGAATATCAAACTATTCGGCCTGCCGAATATTCGGTTTGGCCGAATCCAATACTTAATATAGCCTTTTAAAACACATTTTAAAAACTTTTCACAGTTTCTACTTTTAACTGTCAATTTATAAATATATTTAATAGAAAATCATATTTAAATAAAATAGAATGTTTTTACATTATTTATTTGCTGTTTGTAAAGTATAACTTAAGTAAATTGACCATGAGAAGGCTTAAAATGGTGATTTATTAGGAATAAATGATGCAAATGCAGATGCAAGTTCCTAAATTTTATTTAGTAAATAATCTGTTTTTTTGCTTTTTCCAAATGAAAGTCCTTAAACAAGAAAGAAAAACTTTTGAGATTAGTAATAGCTATCAGGGCAGACAATTTTTGTTCATGAAACCATAATCATAATCAACTTCTTGAGTCATAAGTACATTCTATTTTATCTCACTCTAGGTCAAACTTGTGTTTTTGTTTCTTGCATTAACAATAAATAAGATATCATAACTATATTTTTTAGGGATGGGACGAATAGTGATTTGGCCGAATAGCCGAATACCGAATATTCGGCCAAATTTTAGGCCGAATACCGAATATTCGGCCGGCCGAATACCAACTTTTTTTTCCAATAATAAAAAAAAAAATTGATTATGTATAATTTGAAAAATAGGAGCTCATTAATAATTTTTAATCTTAATTGTGCTTTTAGATGTATTTTTAAATTTGAAAAACTTATATTAACATAAACAAAATTATGAAATTGCATTATATTCTTTTATTATAATGTACATCAAATTGATTTTCAGTAAGTCAGGATAGTAAGACATTTCCATTAAAATATGAAGAATGTACTTCACTTTTACTGTCAAATGACACTTTTTACCCTTTCTTCCATTCAAAATTAATAATATTCTTAATCTCTCTCTCTCAGAACTCACGAGGAGATATTTTCTGAAATAACCTTTAATGAAGTAAATTTGATCATTTAGAGTTTGTGTCCCTAATGATAAGCAAATTCGTAAGAATGAGACTTTCTAAAATCAGTTGCCAAGCTTTAAATTACAAATATTACAAAAGGTAAGCAAAAAATTATGCTTAAAGTAGAATGCATATGTTAATAAAATCTTTGACATATGAATCGGTGGATACAATATTTTACTTCAATATTCCACTTATTTACATATTTAAGTCAGTAATTATGCAAATAATTATTTAAAAGTGGAAAGTATAGAATAAAAAAATTGTGTATATTTTGTTCAGTATATGTGTTAGTTATATGTGTTTATTTTGTTCAGTATTTAGAATTTATTTTTAAATATTTATAAAACCATCTTCATAAAGCAAGTCGTGTCATCTAATACATATCTAGTTTAACCCCGGTTCTGTTTTCAAATGTACCGTTGTATTTGGGATAGTGATATTTGATATTTAATTTTGAAAATAAATCTTCTTTAATACACCTAGTGAATGAATTTTTTCATTTCTTACTTTATAGAAAATAAGTTACGAATTTCATAAGAGCCTTTTTTATATGTGCATGGAATTTGCAGACATTAATAAATATTCAAGTGTTTTAGAATAAGGCAGTGTTTTTTTTTCTATAAGTGTTTTTATACCTTGAATTGTAATATATCATTCTCTAATGAAGACATTTCCCGTACAATTAAATATCCAATTTGGACAGCATTTTCTAAAATACCACAAACTTTTACAGGGTTGCCACTCTGATCTTGGAAAAAAATTCCCTGTATTTTCCCTGTACTGCAACGCATTTATTCCATGTTGAGTGCGAAAAAATATATGTGTGTATGAAGACTAATTAGAAATGTTATAATTTGCCATTACCAAATTCCCTGTGTTTTCCAGATTTTTTAGGATTTTTTTTTTAATTATCTGGATTTTCCCTGTTTTGGGAGGAGATTTAAAATTCCCTGTGTTTTCCCAATTTTCCAGGTTCTCTAGGTGGCGTGGCAACCCTGTTTTAAAGGAGATACAGAAATGCCGTATATCTTATAGTATCTGAATAACTGTATATTTTGTAAGTAAGAATGAGAATTACTTCATGAATGAAGTAACCAATTTGGATTAGAGAAGAAAAAAATGCAAGTAATGAAATTCTTTAAATCCTAAATTTATTTGGCAAGATATCTTTCACTATTCGGCCAGATTTTAGAGATATTCGGTGAGATATCTCTAAATATTCGGCTACAGGTATTCGGCCGAAGTATTCAGTCAACAAGCCTTCAATATTCGGCCAACCGAATATTCGGCAAAAGGGCCGAATAGGCCGAATACCGAATAGTGGCCGAATATTCGTCCCATCCCTAATATTTTTAACTCACATGCTTTGATTTCTGTAAAATATGATATGATGGGAAGGATTGAAAATGCCACCATTCATAAGAACTATGAGCTAGACATTCCTTTATTCATAATTAAGTTGAAAGTATACATATTTTATATTGAAAAAAAGAAAATAAAAAAAATAAAAGAAATAATTAAAAATTAGAAAATAAAAGAAATTATTTAAAAAGAACAATTATGAGACTGTACAGTTTTTCTTCAACCATTTTTTCATTATTCCTCTTTGATTTTAAAATGTTTGTTTCAATTCATGGAAGAAATCATGAAATTTAAAATTGTATTAATTAAAAAAGTCTCATAATTGTGCTTCTTAAATAAAAAAAGGCAGAATTTTTACAATAGTAAATGTTCTTATAAAAAGCTCTTGTTTATCAAAATATAAGTTTCTCTTATTAAATATTGTGTAAAATTGTTTTAAAAAGTAACATTTTAATAACTTTAAACTTTGAAATATAAAAAGTATTTGGAAAGCCAAATATTCAGTATTCAGCTGAATAGTTACTATTCGGCTGGCCGAATATTCGGTATTCGGCCCAACAATAACTATTCGGCTAGCCGAATATTCGGTATTCGGTTCAGCTGTCGGCCGAATATTCGGTATTCGGCCAAAATCACTATTCGGTGCATCCCTATTATTTATAACTTTTATTCATTGCTTCAACTATTGTTTTTTTTTTGGGGGGGGGGGGGGGGGTATTACTTGATTATACTGTCGACAAAAAAAGTATCGCCAAACTATAAGATTAAATGCCAATAATGGATGATCAGGAATGTCTCATTCAATAGCATTAAACACGATACATATGTTTAAATCTTTCAGGGGCAAGGCATTTGTGCTCCAGAAATGGTCAAATAAGTAATTCCCAGCAATATTTATGAACAAATTTAATTGAAAATATTCAAAACCGTTTTGTCACATATATCATGAGTTCAAAATTGCACTAAAAAATTACTGGTGCCAGTTGGCAATTTAAGCATTAAAAAATAACCGTTTGCAGACTGCGAGTGGTGGCCCTCAAGAGGTTAAAATGTCATCAAGGGATTTTTAATCTTTCTATTTGTATTTTTATAAATATTTTATTAATTTATTTCTTCTTTCGTTATTTTAAAATGAAAAAAATATATCAATATATGTAATTTGGCTATTAGTTTGGCAAAATTAGTTGACAAAATAACCAAATAGTTAAAGATGTAAACAAAATAACAATATATATTGATGAAAGATTTTTTTTTTTTTATATATATATCATTACGTCCTATGTGTATTATCCTTCACTTCGCTGAGACACCTATTTACTCCATGTACTCTGATTCGATTGTCTATGAAAATACTCAGCCAGTGAAAAATGACGCACACCAAATTTCTGTGACATATGCAAATAAATTATGCTTTTTTATCAGTTTTTTAAATATAACTATTAAACTATTTGGAATTAATTTTTGAAAGTTAGTGCATTCACCAGGTTACCTTCATAGGTACCTTCTGGTACAAACAGAATCGAAATCCGATGAGTATTTTTTTAGATTTGCTTGATGAAAGATTTTTTTTTTACTTTTAATATTGTTACATACTATATGCATAAGACTTCGCTTCTCTCAGACAATTAAAGTTTGGTCACTGAATATTGTCATTTATTGTAACCAGGGTTTGCCTAATTGGCCCCAGTCCAAAAAACTCCTGCTTGAGTTTTCTTAGGCAGGTCCACTTGAAAAACTTCAAGTTTTCTTGTGTTTTCACAACTCTATCATTATTTAATCATTATTAGGTATCATTATTAGGTAGGAGAATGCAAAGATAAATTTAAGTATTAAAGGCAATTTAAGTATATTTCAAAAGAACCAGATTTAAAGGAATTTCTAAGCATTGATAAAATAGACCCCCCCCCCCCCCTTCCAAAATAGAAAATTAAAAAAATGCTGAAATGAAGGAAATTTTCATGTCTGTATCCTACAATGCATCCAAATGCTTTAAATCTAAAAGCATGTGCTTAAAGGTGGTACTTGAACCTCATCCTGATTGCTTGCATTGTTATAACTTTTAAGATTAATCATAAAATTTATTATCCTGCTTCAGTGTTCAATAAAAGGTGTTACATGGGTTTTTTCAATACAAAATGGATGTTGTCAGTTTTTCTATTTTTCACTTTAAGCACAAATTATTTCTATTTCAATCGAACAATACCACTTCCCCCCCCCCCCCCCCCTCCTTCTTTTAAATTACATAAATTGGTTTTTATGCAGAATTATTCGATTTGCTTTAAATTTTGGATATAGGTTCTTTCTGATAAGACGAATCTGTGAATAGTTTCAATCATTAAGTATAAAGGGTAGAATAGAGGATAGTCCCTCTTAAATAAATAGGGTTTTATGCAAAATTATTAAATTAGCTTCAAATTTTGGATATAGGTTCATTATGATAAGGTGTATTGCTGATTAGTTTGGGGAGTCGATCATTAAGAATAAAAGACGGAAATGGAGGAGCTACCCCCCCCCCCCCTTAATTCTTTTAGGAGCATTATTCATCGAAAAAATAATGCTGTAATATACAATTAGTGTGAATAACCTGTGCGTTTAATGCCATCAGTTTAACTGGGCAATATTAATTTTTATTACTACTCCAGGTAGCTGGATGTCTACTGTCTTTTAAAACTAAAAATAAAATCAGAAAAGCCTTTTGCTTTTCTAAACAAGAAATTATCACAATAAATTTTTTAAACAATAAATTCTAAATGTGCATATTTTGCACACACTGAAAAAAAAAAAGGAAAATTGAGCATTATTTCATAGTATCAAGAATCATTGATGTATGTCTTTTATGTGTTTATTTTATCAGTTAAATATTTATACACTGTAAATGTTTTTGCATGTGAGTTTTTTTTTTTATTTTATTTTTTTAGAAATTTTCCAAGCTGATCTCATCTTTTGTTGATAGTTTTAGACCTACTGCTCAAATGGTATCGGTTTCAGGTAAATTTAATTCATTTTTATTTAACCCCCTTGGGGATGAGCGACACATATGCATGCCACAAAAAGGCTTAAGTTAAGAAACCTTGTTTATCTCCACCAGTAAAATTCTTTTGTAAAATTTGTGTTATTTAATCTGAACATTTTCACAATTTAATAAGGCACAAACTTCTGTTTTTAAAAACTGGTGACAAAGCATGTAAAATTTCGTAAAAAAAACTTCAGTCACAGAGGAGTTAAAGTTGTTGTCGTTTTTACCCTATGTTGATTTTTCTTTTTTATAATAAGTAAAGATGTATTAGTGTGATACAATGTGTTAGAATAAATATATAATTAATGTATAAAATACAGTGTAACCTGTCTAAAGTGACCACCTTTGGAACCGGCTAAAAAGGTCACTATATAAAGGTGGTCGTTTTATGGAGTATCTTTCAAAATGGCACATTAAAACTTTTGTGATTTCAAAAAATAAAATATAAATTAAAAAAATACACTATATTAAGTAATGAACTGATTAATTAACAACTATAATAACTGAATTACTCATTTAAGATATACTACATATAAGGTAATTTACATAAAAGTCATGTTATTTCTTTTGAATACAGTTGAAATTCCATAGTGATTTATTATTTGAATAATACATAACTACAAGATACACTGTAATTTTTATGCATTTTTATTTTCATTGTATTTGCATAATGACATTGGGAATTCTATAGCTGGGAATAATAAACTTTTCATTTAAAATCCCTTTAAACAAGTGCAAATATCATTACAATAAAGGACAAAGTGGTCACTTTATAATCAAGCAAATGATCACTAAAGAAAATAAATTCATTTACTTTTTTAATGGATCCATATAAAATTTTAGAAAATAACCTCTTTAATCCTTTAATATGAAAATTTTCGGCATGCAGAAAAATGAATCGTCACATTTTACAGGTTCAAATAACATTGACAATACAGGCCAACTGGTCCATTGTACACAGGTGGACACATTAGACAGGTAGTCACATTACCAGGCAATTCCCATCAAGGATGGATCTGGAGAGTCCTCAAGGGGGGGGGGGGGGGGATTTTAGAAATTTGGAGACTCGACTTTAATGTGTGTGTCGAGGCTAATCTTTTCACTGCGGGTCATGTTACTTCTATTTTTTGCTGCGGGTCGGTTCTGGGTCCAGTTGACTTCTATTTTTTGCTGTGGGTTGAATTTGGGTCCAGTTGACTTCCTTTTTTTGCTGCTGGTTGGGTTAACTAATGTTTATGCTGTGGATTGCATTCGGGTTCGTTTGACCTCTATTTTTTGCTGCTAATTGGGTTAACTTCTACTTTTTTTCTAAATATCGGGTTTGAGTCGGTTGACTTTTATATTTTGCTGCTGGTTGGGTTAACTTCTACGTTTTCGCGGTGGGTTACGTTTGGGTCTGGTTTATTTATTTATTTATTTTTTTTTGCTGCATGTCGGGGATAACTTCTAATTTTTTGCTGCAGATCGGGTTTCGGTCCAGTTGATTACTATATTTTGCTGCTGTTTGGATTGACTTTATCCTTTTTGCTGCAGGTCAGGTTGACGACTTCTACTTTTTAGCTGCACAATGTATTGTTGGGGTTTTTTCAGATTGACATAAGTACAATTTTCGGGTTTGTGTCAATTTCGGATTGGATTTTCATTCTTAGATTCGGGTAGACCAGAATTTTCAAAAAAAAGTCTAAATAATATTTTTGAAGATAAAAACTCCTTAACGGACACGCTCAAATAATTATTTAAGAATACTTTTAAATATACAGAATTATGTAAAAAATACTCAATTGGTAAAAGACTTCTTTTCCTTTATATAAAAAATTCAGAGCTATAATTTAGTATAGAGTGCTTTAAAACTTATTAAAGGAACAGACAGAGTGCAAATAACAAATAAGTAAGATGCCAGCCTAACTTGGGCTCAGAAAGAAGAATTTAGAAGAGTGCACAAGTTGCAGTCAGGCCAATAATAGTTATCATACAGGCTGGGTTAAAGGTCTAGCGGGCCGGAATTTTCAGGCCCGGCCCGCAGGAAAATTATTTTGGCATGGCACGGCCCATTGTAAAACTCAAAAATTCAGCCCGAGTCTGGCCCGACGCAATTTCTACCTACTATTTCTAAAAAAATTCATATTTTTATTATGTTATTAAGATTTTTATAAATAATACTATATACATATCTATGGAAAGATTTTACAAGAAATACAAAGTAGCAATATTAATAATTACTTAGACTTTCAACATTCATATAAAGATTTGTTAAAAAATTAATAAAGTTTAGAATAAAAGAAAAAAAAAGAAAGTTAAAAACATCGTAACTTTTGAAGTTGTATTATAAAAGTAGATTTATGAAAATATTTCTTTATCATTTTATTAAAAATTCCAAATCCAATTTCATTTTCAAATCCAAAGGAGCTTCTTTCTGATACATTTCTCAATTCATTTTTTTTTTTTTTTTTTTTTTTTTTTTTTTTGAAATGCATGAGATTAGCAGGTATTTTTATTCAGAAACTATGGCATTATCCATTTTTTGATACAAGTAATTTAAGGAAATACTATCAATATACTGTCCGCTGGGGCCCGTGCCCCTTCGTGACAAACAACTGTGAGGTGGGATGGAGAACTCTCGATCTCCTGCTATACTACAGAAAGACAGACCGCTATGTGGTTAGAATGGAAATGAACATTAAGTAATTATAAATGTTTCTTAATTTGGCAAGCAACATTGAATGCACATTTATACTTATTCTCATTAAAACCATATTCATTGAAAATAACTCATATTTTATTGTTCCTGCTTAAATCTTTATAAAGGGCCAGTAGGCCCTCTAAATTTTTTTACCGGCCCGGCCAATATGGCCCATTCAGTTTTTTTGCCGGCTCGGCCTGTTTATTTTGTTTGTTGATAGCAAACAAAATATACCGGCCCGTGTAAAAAAATTATTCTAATTCTGCTGGCCTGTTAGAAAATTCAGAACCACTCCACTGGCTCGGCCAGGCCGGACCCATGCATAATTTTTGGCTCGGTCGGTCATGGGCCAAAAATTTAGATTTTATTTCAAGCCGATCCCGACCAGGGAAATTTTGGTGAGATAAATTCGGGCTCTTGTTCCACAGCCCATTCCCGCCTGAGCACTCAACATTTTGTGTCATCAAGAGCAAAAGCCTGATAATGAAATTATACAGTAGAAAAAAATTGTATAATACTTGTAAAAATGTTCCAAAAGTAATTAAAATCATTTTAAAGCTTTTTTTTACATAAAAATGACTGTTAAACAAAAGTTTAAATTTAATATTATCAAAAGAACAGTTTGGTATAAAATAAAAATATACCATATACATATGCTGATATTTTGTCTCTGTTTTAATAAGAAAATATTATGGACATGTTATAATGAAGTGTGTTTCATGAATAAATGCATGGGACTTGTAGAAAATACTGTCTATTATCTGTAAAATCAAACATTTTTCAATTTTCTGTAAAAAGTGCACATTTTTAACTATAACCATTTCATTCTTCGTAATAAGATAGTTATGAAGAATAGACAACTCTCCATAGGCATGACACAGAAAATAACCTTAAATTAAAAATTTTAAAGGTCAACACTTTTATAGGAACAGAGGAAACACAGCTCGATTACTTTTTATCAGAAGAATGTGGAATCAATAAATATATATACTTACAGCTAAAAGTGACTTCATAAATTACAGAGTAACAGCTTCAGCATCAGCAAAAAAATGATAATTACTATAATTATATCCATATGAAGAATGATTATGACTTGTATACGTTGTGTACACGATAAATTTAAATTATTCGGAAACCACAAACTAAAATAAGAAGAAAATATTCTTTTCGCGTTAGATGTCTAACTAATAATAATAACAATAAACGATCCAATTGCAAAATAATCTCTGCACAAACAAAAATCGAACTGACGGCAAATTCATTATTCCCACCTTTTTTGTAGGCGTCAGAGTTTCAGTCGTCCACAATGTTTGAGCATAAATCTGTAGATTGTAGATATGACTAACTGTTTTCTTTTAAAAAAGCATTCAAATACTAAAATAGAAAAAAAAATCTGCTTCACTTTCATTTTGATCAAAATAGCAAGATAATGATTTGAAAAGGAATAAGTAATTTTGAAGGGAAATTTTTTTTTTTTTTAAATTTTTTCTATTCATCCAAAAATAAAATTTTCAGGTTTCAGAAAAAATGAATCCAAGCCCATAGACCAGAATAAAAATAGAGCCTGAGCTCGTATCGGACACAGGCTCAGTCTGAACCTATCTCATCTCTAATGCAAACATTTAAGAAGGCCAGACTCGATCTGGAAAAAAAAAAATAGGTGAGGTCCAACCCAAATCTACAGAAAAATAATGATCATGATAGTATCAAATAAATGATGGCCCAGTTGAAAGCAGAAAAATCAAACACAGCCCAAACCTCGTGGGTTTAAAAAGGCACGGCCCGGTTCGGGCCGTGCCGGATTTGCGATAGGATCTAATTGATTTCCTGCGAGGATGCATGTCTTTTAGGGAACCTTTTATTAGCCCAAAGGGGGAGGGGGATCGCCATTTCCCTCCCCCCTTAGACCCACTATTAAGCCCAACCCAAGTCTGCAGGAAAATAATGATCACGACATGGCCTGGCTATGAAAGCGAGAAGACCTGACCCAGCCCGAGCCTCGTGAATTTTAAGATTTGCGGCCTAGAACGGGCCGCGCCGGATCCGAGTTAGGCTCCATCTCATTTTCTTGGGTAATTTCCATGTGATACATAACTTTATGGGAACTCTTTATTTGCCCAAGGGGGGAGGGTGATCGCCCCCTCTTTAGATCCACCATTGATTCCCATATTAACAGTGGCATAGCTAGGTATTTTTAGGCCCAGGGCAGTAAGAAATTTTGCCCCCCCCTTCCCCCATAAAAAAACTATATTATTTTCCCTTGAGAAAAGAAAATACCTTATTTTGGCTTGTACCGGGAGAAAAAGGAGTTATCACTCTTCCTCGTTTTTAAGGATTCAGCTGATTACACAAACATACATAGTTAAAATGTGTAGAACCCGATTAATTAAAGATTTATAGTTTTCACAGAATGTAAATTTTCGAAGTGGGTGAAAAAAAGTCTGGTCAGGGATTCAAACCAGGAATGTATTGGCTGGAGCCGCTAATGCTCTTCCAACTAAACCATCCCGGACGAATACAAAATCCTCTTTTTTTTTTTTTTTTAAGCGTCAATCTTGAGGTGGCTCGGTAATGGGCTGCATTTGCTGATTATGAAACCACTCCAATTGTTTTCATGCAAAACAAAATGAATTCAGTGGTGATGTATTAAGATATGTTAGGAGATAATTTATTACCCATTGCTCCTCTTATAACTTTAGGAGAGTGGACATTTCATGAGGACAACACTTCCCTTCATGTTTCAAAGTTAACTAAATCTTAAAAGAGAGGTAATCCTTCACTGGCCACTAGTAGCCCGGATCTGAATGCAACAGAAAATCTTTAGGGAATTTTAGTTTTAAATATTTGCAAAAATGGACGACAATTCAATTCTAAATTATAATTCATGAATGCTATTAAAAACTGCTGGAACTGTCTTGATCTTTGATTCATTGAGTACTTTGTGTGATCTGATAGACTCAATGAACAAGAGAGTAGTCAGAGTCATAGATTTAATAAAAAAGAAAAGGTACAGAAATGGCTTGAAATATTTACCGCACGTGCAAGCGTGAAAACTTGAGTGAGGGTAATCAAAAGCAGATCCTGATTCTCATGAAGCTCAGATTTTTTAAATTTTTGCTAATTAGCAGAGAATATTAATTCAAAACTCTTCAAAAATGGGATTTGTTTTCACAACAACCGAGCATGCATCTAAACTTGATTCCATAGCTGAAACAGAATAAATTAAGAATTTTCACTAATCAGCGAAAATTAAGAAAAATAATTAGATATCGATTCAAAGATTTCAGAGCCCATTTAGAAAAATATTTTTAATCTGTGTCTGAATTTTCTGAAAATCGATCGGTAATTCTTTTAAAGATTTTCCAGATCTGATGGTTACAGCGCAGAAGTTCGGAGAAACATCCATACACGGATGAACATTCATTAATAACTAAACTAAAAAGAGATCATTTTCTTGTTTACACCTCCGTCTAATTTCTAAATATTGGTGGATCAGAGACTATATGACATATAGGCAATCGACTTAATTTTTAAACGTTGCATATACACAAAAGAAAAGTTCAACAATTCTTATTTATGTCAAAATATATAAAATAACTTCGGTTTAAAGCTCCTCTCAATCTGGCACTCCCTATTTATTAATCATATAGTTTGGAAAAACTGATGAATGGGTCAGCTAATATACAAATAAAAGATGTTTGTTTGACACCAGAAATGTGACTCCAAGTCGCCAAAGAGGCCTTTTGATTTATAAATTGAAGTCTATAAACATAATTTAAAAACATTTTATCAGCTAAATCGAATATTATTAGTATGTTCTGCTAATGGCAAATTTTATTTATGTTAATCAAATTAACGTTGAATTCTTTTCTCGGATTTTGTGGGCCAGATTTCAACTGGAATGGATTCATTCAAATTAGCATATGATTTTCATACAGTTTAGCTCCACCTTCCAATGCAAGGGGCATATTCTCACTCAATTTCAAATGGGTTTTGTTCATCCAACTTGTTTTCAATTGCCTTACAATTTTTAATTTTACCTTCACCGCCAGGGAATACTTTTATCTGAAGTTTCATGGGCCCGATTTCTGGACAGAATTGCTAATAGGCTATTTTTTTCAAAATTAAGATTTGTTGATTGACACCAGTTTTTTTCAAATGGCGAAATTTTCCTTGTTTTCGCCTTAATAAATATGTCATTAAGAAAGACAAATTTTGCAATTTCAAAAAAGTGGTGGCATTCAAAAAATCCGAATTACAAAATGTAACCCACTGGCAACACTGTTTTTGCAGAATTTTTATCTGTCAACTCATCATACGATTCTTTACAGATTTTTTGGAGCGTTTGCAGCTCGCCTATGCTATATGGGAAACGCTAGAGGTCTATGGAGTAAGCTAGAGGTCTGCACGGGCCTTGCCCTGGACCGAGGACCGAATCCAGCCTGGAGAGGTAGTTCCGAATTTTCTAACGGGCAGGCGACAAACAAAATAAACGACCAGAACCGATAAAAAAATTTAGCTGGCCTACCTTCCCGTTATAAAGATTTCATCAAAGACGATGAAATGCAAGCTATTTTCAACGAATATGGCTTTAACGAGAATAAATATAAGTGTGCGTCACGAGCCGATCCTAGTTTGACAACATCAAAACAGAAATGAAACATGTACGGTGTAGAGATCGGCATCGGACTGTTACTTTGTGTCTATCCCAGCCTTAATATCTTTTTAGTAGACTCGTGACGGGCTGAGATCAGGCTTACATTGTTTTTTACATATAGTCGAACCAGCCCGGAATTAGACTTAATTGTTCAAAAAAGGTGTTGAGCTGACAACATGATTTGTAAAAGTACTAATAGTGATAAAGAACTTATATTACCTTAATCTTTGGAAGTATAATTATAGGTGGTTCTTAAATTCGCTTCTCAACAACATGAAAGTTTGACACATATTCTGACTAATTTTTAACTGTAAAGGTATAATAAAATTGACAAACCTGACTATTGAAAATATTTGGAATCCTATAGCATTTTACTTTTTTGGTAAATAAGATACTTTTATATACTTGCAGAGGTATAAGTGACTCTTGTAACGTGGTTGCAGATTTTTTTCTCCTTTCGCATGAAGTCGCTTCCGAAAATTCAATTCAAAACGCCAACTTTCTTAAATTTCTCGAATAAAAAAAGTAGATAACGTCATTCGATTACATAGTTTCTGAATAAAAAACACTTGCTAATCTTATGCATTTTCGAAAAAAAAAAAATGAATTCAAAAATATATCAGAAAATAGGTCCTGTGATTTTTGAGAAAATTTTTAATAAAATGATATAGAAACATATTCATTAATCTACTTTTTATTATACATCTTCAAGAGTTATGATTTTTACTTACCCATCATGCGTAGTATAAGGTAATTCTTGCAATCGTTTTGAAAATCAAAATTTTTTTGACGGATTTACACATTTTAGATACTGGAGATTCCGAAAAACATATTTTTAGAAAAAAAAAAAATGCCGTCCGTCTGTCTGTAAATGCTCTATCTCCCGAACAAATTGAGATTCAGATTTGAAATTTTGTATGTGCTTACTATATAAGAATGGAAGAAACCTATTTAATATCAGTAACTTCGATTATCCAGAACTATTTTTTTTCGGACTCTCGAAAAATTCGTTCTGACGAAAGGTATATAAAAAAATTTCAATTTTTTTTTTATTTTAAGGAAAAAACGTAAAAGGCAATAAAATAATAAAAATTTTCCATAAAGAACAAAGTCGATCGGATGGTTAGTTGCCAAAATATTTGTAATCCTGTTTTTCATATTCTTCAATTTTCATGACCCTGTATTTAGTTCAAATTTCAATTCAAAGATACATTTTAATTGGAAATGAGACGTTTAATCCGACACAGTAAACTGTTAGTTAATATGATTATTATTTTTGGAGTTAGAAGGATGTTTCTTTTACGCAATTCGGTACTACTTGAGTAACTTGGCGTTTTATATAATTTGTCGAAATGGGTTCATCAGCAATTCATTAATGGAACATTACTATGTATATTAAAAACATTTAAATAAACGTTTAAATTTTGTTTTCAAATTGCAATGCATTTTATAAATATTTTCCGCATGTTTTATTTTCATACGTTATAAAATGCATATTTATGATGGGTAAGTATTACGGTGGCCCTCAACGACTAGATTTAACTTTCTTTCTTTTTCTTTTATTATTAAACAAAGTAAGTTTTTAATGATTCGTTATTTGAATGTTGAAAATCTAGGAATCTCAGTAAGTAATCATTAATATTGCTATAGTGTATTTCCTGTAAAATGAACTGTAAAATGATGCTATAATGCTATATGATGTAAAATATTCATGCAATATTTAAAAAAGAAATCTTAATTATGATAAAAATTTGAATCTTTTCGAAATAGCAGAAATTGCGTGGGCCAGATCGAAGCCGGGCACGAGAATAAAAATTCGGACCCGTGCAGACCTCTAACATAGGCAGGAAGGACTGTGCAAGAGATTAATTTTGAAAGAGATAAACATCAATGGAGGTTTGTAGTGTTTACAAATGCGTGCATAGTACATCAGTTATACACCGGGGGAAAAAAGCGTACAATTTTACGGAAAGTGTATTGGTAATCGGGATGCCAGTACAATTTACTGTTTTCTAGCGGAAACATTTCCGTAAATTTCAAATCTCCTCTTCTCTCAAAAAAAACAAATTCTGGATTTTTTAAAATTCTGTTAAAAAGCAGCAAATTGTACTGGTATCCAGATTACCAATGCGATTTCAGTAAAATCGTCCATTTTTTTTCTTTTATAGTATACGCTGCCGAAGACAGTGAAAATACATACTAGAGATTGATCGGTTCTGAGGCCAGAACCGTTCTAAAATTAAATAAAATTTAAGCAGAGGTTGAAAAAAAATAAAAAAAATGGTGACCTGAAAAAAAATATTGGCAATATGTGTGATTGCGTTATAAAGTCAGTAAAGAAGCATTTGATTAAAATATAACCTAACGTTTATTTTTCAAAAAAACATATTCAAATTAAAATATATGTATATATGAAATAATAAACAAAGAGAAAATTATATCTGGTAAAATCAATCAAAAACAATAATTTCTGAAATTATATTATCCATAGAATTAGAGTAATACTTTAACATGATAAAAGCACTTAATTAATTTAAAACGGCATGACGTAAGGTAAAGTTTAAAAGACCAGTACAGGTTTGCAAAACGAACAACTCACCATGGCATCACTGGAAAAAGCAATTCTCAAAACGGACGATGACGAACAAGTAAAGTCCAGGAATAGTTCAAAGAAAATAAAAAACCTTGGATGTTAACACAGTTCATGGCAGCAACATATTCATCATCACATTCCCGCTATTAACTAACAGAAGTTTGTTTCATAAAAAAACACTATCTTTCACTATCTAAGATAAACTGCAATTGAACCTTCCATAACTAGTGTTTATGACAACAAACGGCCTTTACTAGCCCACAACATCGTCAAACCACCGCCGTCAAAACAAACCGACTGATTTAAATACCCCTCGCGATTCCAGATATTGCCAGACGACAACGCCCCTTTGCGTCTGCAGAAGTTGAGCGAAAGCGTTCCTGCTTTGCGAAAGGGAGATACGGCTACTCGTAAGTCTTGAGGAATATAGGGTGGTTTGATTAAACCACCGGGCCTCAAAGTGTAAAGTAAGACAAAGATGGTGACTTCTGAATAAAAATGGCTAAGTTAAAAACTAAACTATTTATTAAATTAAAAACATAATAACAGATGAACTAAGCCTTGCTACTTGCAAAGGCATAAACTAGTGATATACTGCAGTACACACATCACCACATTGTAAAGCAAACAGAAGAGAGACTCAGCTCTTCAGAAGTATTTATAGTTGTTTTCAAGCAGCTCAAAGCATGCGCAAAGCATGTGCAGTCTCAGCATCCAATCAGGAGCGGCACGTGGCGATGATGTAATACATACGTAATGAATAACTTCCTGCAACCGGAAGTTACGTCAGAAGATAGAAGGAACTAGAAACATGAGAGATTGTTTACTTTAGACATCGCGCATCTCCGATATTACGATCGATGTACTAAGCAGGAAAACAAAGAATACATCTCAGGGACGCGAGACCTAAGTAATACAGATGAAAGATTAACTTTTTCACAACATTAGGCCCCCCTCTCGCGATCACTGAGATCCCCTTAAAACATGTTCTATAAAAAGTAAACTTCAAGAGACTATATAGCAAAAACTGAAACATCTTCAAAGCCACTTCCAATTAGAAACCAAGACTGCTTACACTACTCATTCCAATGGAAGAAAAATACATATATAAATAATAAATGCAATAATTCAAAAACAATGACAACATTTTAAATGCATATATATCCCAGACAACAAAACAAACATCCCAATGATGACAAACTACATTAAAGTAAGTTTCAATCATACCTGAAGTCCAATAATTTAACAAGAAATCCAACTTTAGTGCACCATTGCAAGAGGGCATTTCAAAAATTCTTAGAAAGTTGAAACTATTCTTAGAACTTGGATAAAAGTTAAATTCATAACATTTAAAATATCACATGAAATGCTAGAAGATATATCAAAGATCTGAAAAATTACTATGACTTTTTAAAGTACACAGTTTAAAAATTTAAAAAAAGTTAGAAAAATATTTGAAGTATTCATACAAAGAGTTTTGAGACAAAATTTTGAAGAGACACTTTAACCAAAGCTTTAGTAAAAACATCTGCCAAATTATCGTTACTTTTAACGTAACACAAATTAAATAACTTCTCAAAGACCAAATCTCTTAGAAAATGCAATCTAACATCAATATGTTTTGACCTAGCATTTTCAATAGGTGATTTGCAAAAATCTATGGCAGATTTATTATCACAATAAAGGTCATAATGTATTATCTCATCCTTAAACAAACCCATCTCAAAACATTCACTGAGTATGTGTCTAACCCAAGTGATCTCCTTTGCAGCTTCAGCAAGAGCAATAAATTCTGCCTCCATAGTAGAAAGGGCGACAGACTTTTGCTTGAAAGTCTTCCAAGAAACAGGTGCTTGACCAAAAAGCAATAAAAAACCTCCCATACTTTTCCTATCGTCACGATTAGTGGCATAATCTGCATCACTAAAACAGCTTACTTTAAGGTTATCAATCTTAGATAAATCAAGCTTCCTCTCTCGAGTAGCATACAAATAACCAAGTAGCTTAATTAACCCGTTCCAATGAATTGGTCCAGGATTTTCCTGAAATTGGGAGAAAAGATTTATGGCAAAACAAATGTCAGGTCTAGTCCTGTTAGCTATAAAAGCAAGACACCCAACAAGACTACGATATGGAATATTCTGCATATCATCAAGTTCTATTTCATCTTTTGGACAATCGGACTTGGAATACACAATTCCTTTAGAAATGGGGAGAGAAGTAATTGGGGGGTTATATTCCTTAAACATATTGTAAACCTTTTCAATATAACCTTTTTGGTGGATGAAAAGTTTACCATCCCACTCATCAAATTCTACACCTAGGAGTTTCTTTGTACGTCCCAATAATTTAAGGTCAAACTTAGATTTTAAAAGATCTATAACTTCAGAAACTAGAGTTTCTGTTTGCCCAAAAAGTATAATATCGTCCACATACAACAACAATAGAACTTTTCTTTTAAATATAAAAACACAATTTGCCCATTTCAGTTTCTTAAAATTTAATTCCTTTAGTACATGCTGAAGCTCAAAGTACCACTCACGTCCACTTTGTTTGAGACCATAA
This sequence comes from Maratus speculifer, assembly GCA_964019185.1. NCBI lineage: Eukaryota > Metazoa > Arthropoda > Arachnida > Araneae > Salticidae > Maratus > Maratus speculifer. The sequence goes on from OZ025294.1 coordinate 39,589,861, forward strand.
ATTGCCTTCTTGAGGTGACAAACATAGTTAGATTTTTCACTATTAACATACCCTTGAGGCTGACTCATAAAAACCTTTTCTGATAAATTTGCATATAAATATGCACAGTTAATGTCGATTTGACGATGAACCCAACCAAAGAAACAGACTAATATACTGAAAAATAATCTAATAAGGGAAAAATCAACCACTGGGCTATAAACCTCCTCGTAAGAGATACCTTTTTCTTGCCTAAAACCTTGTGCGACAAGTCTTGCTCTATAACGAGCAATTTCACCTTTCTCATTACGTTTAATGGAGTATACCCAGCGATTGCCTAAAATTTTCTGATCCTTAGGTTTGGGGACAAGCTCCCACACGCGCCTTTCTCTCATGGTTGTTATTTCCTCATCCATCGCCTTAGACCATTCCTTTTTAAAAGGAGAATGTACAGCCTCAAAATAAGATGACGGTACTTTTACCTCAGTCATGTTAGCCTCATGGTGTTCAACTTTGGGACGGGGTTCTACACCAGAATAATTATCTTTCTTTTTAAAACTAAAAAATTCCTTCCTGTACTCAATGTTTCTAGCTCTGCAATAGTTTTCCACATCTTTATGAGATCTAAGCCTAGTATTTGTTCCTTCAATACCGTAATATATATCATTCTGAGAGTTATCTTTTCGCATAACAGCTTTTCTGACCCATTTAATAGCCTCACAAGGAGTTTTTTCAAAATCTAAGTTATCCTGCACTGGAGATTCATTATCTGACTCTTCTGTTTCGGAATGAGGTAATACCTTTTCGGGAGTGCCTAGAGATTTAACAGATTCCGATTGTTTAGTCTGATCAGGTTCTGATTCAGAATCAGATTCATCCGTATCAAAATACTGGATTCTACTCTTAGGCAAAACTTTCCCGTTCTCAGGATTACGACCCATGGTGCCCAGGACGCGACCACTAAACATCTCATTTTCATTAAAACTAACATTTAGAGTTTCCTCAACAACACCCTTTTCAGGATTATAAATTCGATATCCCTTGGTCTGTCCCGCATAACCAACCATGATACCTTTGGTAGCACGCATGTCAAATTTCTTACGGAGTTGTTTGGGGATCCCTATAAATGCAGTACATCCAAACGGTTTTAAATGACTTACTGAAGGACGTTTTCCACCATATAATTCAAATGGCGTCTTAGATTGCCCCTGGTGGACAACTCTATTCCAAACATAAGTGAAACAGACTGCTGCCTCAGCCCAAAATTTTTGGTCTAAATTACTATCCTTCAACATTGCTCGAATCCCATTATTTACAGTGCTATTGAATCTCTCTGCAGTTCCGTTTTGTTCCGGTGTATACCGATTCGTTTTCTCATGATGTATCCCCTCCTTGTCAAAAAGCTGTTTAAATCTGTCATTACAATATTCACCCCCATTATCTGACCTTATATTTTTAATTTTGTTTCCTGTGAACCTTTCTGCTCTATTTTTAAATCTAACAAAAGTTTCATAAACCTCATCTTTACTCTTAATTGGAAAAAGAACAGCCTTTTTAGAAAAGTCATCTATAAAAGAGACAAAAAAACGAGAACCACCAATTGAAGGGACTGGCATTGGTCCACAAACGTCGGTGAAAATAAGCTCAAGAGGCTTACGTGTTCTATTCCCGGGTAATGGTTTAAAACTTATCCGTCGATTCTTTGCTAAACGACAAGGTTCACAATTAAGTTCCTGATTTTTCAATCTAGGTAAACCACGAACTCTATCATTTTTACTGGTCTCAACTATATAATTTGTGTTGATATGACCATATTTCTTATGCCAAGCCTCAAGGTCAGATACCGTAGACTGAGTTAAATTTACATGCTCTTTGACATTACTATTAGGGTATTTTGGTCGGAGAAAATACAAGCCATTTTCTCTTTTTGCAAAGAAATCCAATTCCCCTTTACAATTATATACAAAAATTTTACCATTTTTGCCAACAAATTTGCCCCCCTTTTTATCCACAGCACATCCAGCAAACAAATTCCTTCTTAACTTAGGAGAATAAAGAACATTATTCAAAGTTATTTTCTTTTGTTTACCTTTAACATTTACTAAAAATTCTACTTTACCTATGCCCTCAACTGGACAAGATTCTTCACCAATAGCAACAGATACTGTTGTATCGCCTGCTGATCTAAGTTCAACGAATAAGTCTTTATTACGGCAAAAATGAGAAGAAGCAGCGGAATCTACAACCCATGACAAATCATCAGGACTCTTACTACCTTGACTGTAGTTAGCCTCTACAATATAACTCGAATTGTCCCTGTTGAAATTCCCCTTTGGCTTCGACTTTTTACCCTGAAGTTTAGTAGAATTTGGTTTCTTTTCTGGACAATTAGAGGCAAAATGGTTTAAACCAGAACAATTAAAACACTTAATTTCTTTCTGTTTATTGGATTTGACACTATTATCTCTATGCCCTTGTTTATTAACTTTAACTTTATATGCAGATGCATCCACCCGTTCAAGGTCACTATGACACTGTCTCAGTCTATCCTCTTCAACTAACAATTCTTTTAAAATGTTATCAAAAGTAAATGCTGTATCATCCCACCTATAAATTGACTGTACAATTCCTGAAAACTTAGGGGGTAAAAATCTAATAAGTTGGAAAGACTGATACATTTCATCCATTTTATGGTTAGCATCTGCTAATTCATTAACTACCTTTTTAAGGTTAGCTGCATAGATACTAATGTCATCTCCATTACTAAACCTTAATGAAAAAAATTTATCCAATAAGCTGACAATCCTACTACGCGATGTTGGCTGGTATCGCTCTTTTAACTTTTTCCATGCTACATAAGCATCTTTAGTATCGCTTATAATAGAACGATACGGCTTCTCAATGTTCAAATAAATTGAGGTATATGCTCTATCCCTACGCAATTCAAAATTTCTAAGTTCCTTCCCAGCTAAATCAGCAGGTGGTTTAAGATCTGGTTTCTCCACAAATTCCCAAACACCACGATCCATCATATAGACCTGCATTTCCTCTGCCCAAGTGGAATAGTTATTGCTATTCAGCTTTTGAACTGAAAATTCCATTTTGTATTTAGGGAAAAAAAATTCAAATATATTTCAAAACACTTTAAAAATATTTAACAATACTGTATATATAATAAAATACTGTTAGAAACTCTTAAACTTTCAATAGAATATTAAAAAAGAACCATTCAACAATAGTATATACTTTAAAAATACAACATTCATAAACTACCAGTAAATTTCATTAACTAATTCAAATTAATATTTAGTAATTAACCTTTCAATTATACACAATATATCAAAAATGTAAACATTTAAATTCAAATTATTTCATTTAAATACCTGTAATTAAACAACATCATTAAATTTTAACAAATTTAACCTTTACCAAATTTTTTTTTTTCAAAAAAAAAAAACAAGTAAAATATTTAAAATTTTAAAGTCCCAAAAAAGTCCTATAAACTAATTCAATAAAATAATATATTGCAGTAAGCCATTAAAGTTCAAATAAAAATAAACTTGAGTCCAAAACATTCAGTGTCCATCTGAAAAAAAAAAACTTCCATCATGATGAGTAAGTTCCATTGGCACACCAGAAGCACTCAATAATTCACACTAAAACAACTATCCAAAATGGAGAAAAACACCATCCACTTTCTTTAACAGCTGTAATGTAAACCACAAGAACCACAAGTAAGCACAAACATCACCGGCAGCAAACTTGTTATCAGCAGTTCAAATGTAAACAACTTCACGGCACATCGTTATCAGCTGCAAGCAGACCACTTAAAGAGATAAATTGCCTTGCATCTATCTGATAAACACTTTCATTTAATCTTCACCAGGAAAGAGAAACAAAATGGAGCTTTTTCATGAAGTGCATAATCAAAACATCTGCCGACCGCATTATCAAAACAACAGCTGTCTTGAGTCAACATTGAAGGCGTAGTAGGCCCCCCTTCTCAAGTATTCTTGGCCAATAAATCAGAGTCAAAACTTATCTCACTTTACTTAATTAGATATTTATATTCCTTAACCGTTTTAGTGCTAAGCAATTTTTGCAAGAATGCACGAAAATTGCGGTACATATTTTGATTTCTTTAAAGGAAAAAATAATGTTGTCATATAAAACACTGTTATTTAGACAAATATCAATCAATTTTAATAATTCTTTTTGTATTATAAAGAACTCGCAGCGCAAAAGCGCTGCGCCGCGGTTTTCGAGATAAACTATCGCAGCGCTTTTGCGCCGCGTAGCAGTCAAACGGTTAAATTTAAAACACATTCGGCCCATAACCGGATCTTGAGGAATATAGGGTGGTTTGATTAAACCACCGGGCCTCAAAGTGTAAAGTAAGACAAAGATGGTGACTTCTGAATAAAAATGTCTAAGTTAAAAACTAAACTATTTATTAAATTAAAAACATAATAACAGATGAACTAAGCCTTGCTACTTGCAAAGGCATAAACTAGTGATATACTGCAGTACACACATCACCACATTGTAAAGCAAACAGAAGAGAGACTCAGCTCTTCAGAAGTATTTATAGTTGTTTTCAAGCAGCTCAAAGCATGTGCAGTCTCAGCATCCAATCAGGAGCGGCACGTGGCGATGATGTAATACATACGTAATGAATAACTTCCTGCAACCGGAAGTTACGTCAGAAGATAGAAGGAACTAGAAACATGAGAGCAAAGCGCGTACATAGGAAAGCGAAGACACCTCTATGGGAAGCTGCGCTCGCCTTTCCTGACTTTAAAAAGAGGACGATTATAGTTTACATCACACTAGCTAGGAGCGCTACGATCGTCTCCGCGAGCCAAGAACCTGCGCGCGCATGTTTTCCTCGTGCCCGACAATTTTGATTTTGTGTGGCATACCTCGTGTTTTTTAATTTTTTTTAATCCAAATTATTCTGTAGTTAATTGTTTAATTGTGTTCTTGATTATGGAGAAGAAGGAACAGTTGTGTTTCAAAAGCAGCTTAGCCGAGAAGAATCTGCATATTCAAAGTCAAAGATTGCAATAATACTAAAAAAATGGATGGAAAGAAACAGATGCATTTCTATACATTTACTAAAGAAGAAGAAAGGTTAGTAATAAATTGTTTTATGATTACTTCTTTTTCGTCATGTTAAATTGAATAGCATATTTGTACAATCATTCATTGTTTTAATCATTTATTATAATTATCAGAAAAGCAATATTTTAATTATTTTAGATGTATAGTTTGAAATACTAAATATCAGGCAATTACTACTCAAATGATTGAGACAGTGAGGGGTTTTCAAAGATAACTGAAATAAATTTTGTTTTGGGATATTAGTGTATAATTTCGTCTTATTATTTTTAACAAACACACAGAGACTACTTAATGTATTACTTTTAGTAATTAATAATAAAAATATGAAAGAAACGATATTTTGAGTTGGATATTTTAAATACCAAAATTAAATAATTTCAAAATAAAACTGTTTATTTTATCATAGATCAATAAAATAAGCCCCTCTTTGACTCTGCCCTTGCAAAATATTTCTGGCTTCCTGGGTTGACTTAATTGCTAGATTATAAAACATGCAAAGTAGAGTTCATATCCATTTAAAAAAAAATTATAATAAAACATTAAAATTTTATTAACCACATTAAAATAATTGCAAAGCCGCTATTTATAAAAGATTTGGTATTATTGCATATATGTAAGTGTAATTTAAAAAACACATTTAAGTTTTCAATTAAATGAAAATATTGTATGCACATTAAACATTACTGAAATTACATTTTTAGAAATATCTACATAGGACAGGGCTGCCAGGTTTATTTAAAAAAAAAAAAAAAAAAAAATTGCTTGACAATAATTAATTTTTATTCTATCATGCCTATAGCCTTTTTGTTTTTAACATGAACTATGTAAGATGTGTTAGTGTTTTTATAGCATATTTGTTTTAAAAAGAGGTTATTAAAAGATTTAATCATTATTTTCTAACTATATTTGTATTACATTACAGTAGACTCCCTCAAATCCTCACAGCATGGCACCAGAAGTTTTGCAGATTCCTGATCATTATTTTGTTTTCATTTTTTAAATGTCAATTTGAATGTAATTAACAATGAAATGAAATTGAAACTATTTTAAATTCTTCCAATACTATAAAATATTAAAATAAGTAATAAACTAAAATAATAAAAAATTAGACAGTTTTTAACATGATTAAAATATTAAAATCAAAGGTCAAGTTCATAAATAATGTATGATTAAATATTTATTATAATGATAAGATGCATTTTTCATGTGAAATTTGCTTTATAAAGATACATTATTATTTCACATCAAAGTCATAAAATAAGGAAGTTTTATTTTAGATTTAGCCAGACTTAATAACCAAAGAAGTTTAGTTAATACATAAATATATTTGATAGCAATAGCAAGATAGTGATTACCAGTGATAACAGCAATAACTTGAATTTTTTCAGAAATTTATTCCTTCTTCATGAAAACACATGAATTCAATAATATTAATGAAAATTACAAACTAAAATACATATGGAATTGATATAAAATTAAAAAAGTAAAATTTTGTCCCTGCATCTGAGCTGGATATTTCATTGTTTACATCCGTAAATTATGTGCAGATTTAAGAGAGTCTACTGTATATTATTAATGTTCAACCAATGTATCTCATATATCATCTTGTTTCAGATTAAAAATTAATTGAATAAAAGAACAAAACTAAACCAAAACATAAGTGTAATTCCTATTGATCCGGAAAATTTTAGCAACCGCTAGAAGTCAACTGTGAAGGCATTATGTCTGAAAAAATATATAAATCTTGGAAAAAAGAAAATATACTCAAAAAATGTGTTTTAAACTTCTATATTTCATAGTTCTACTTATATTACACATTCTTAAGAATTATGTTTAATTGAATTATGACAAAATGTAACGCATCAAAGCATTCATGGAAACATTCGTACATGTAATATGTAAAGATTAAGTCATAGAATGAACAATGTTGAAAGAGAAATTAGGAAGGATTCCGTATTTGAGGAGAGTTTAATACATAATTATATAAAATTAAGCGACAACAAAAAATATTCTAATAAAATTTGTTGAATTAAAATTTTGAATAGCTCTGTTATTTAAAAATGCATATATGCCCTCTTGCATGAATATATTCATGCATGTACTTAATGGCATCAACTTTTGAAAAATATTGGGTGGGCTCAAATATTTTGGTAAATTGGTACGACCAATTTATTCTTTTTTGGAGAGTGCGAAGAAGATGAAAGATGAGAATTTTAAGCCAAGCTATCATGTTTTAACTAACTTGCAATTTCATTACATTATATTCTCACACGTTTTTGTAATAAAGACACTAATGTTTATTGTAATATTATTATGTCATGTCATGAATATGACTACAAAAGGAAATAGCAGAAAATTAAACATGAAAATTTCAATCTTTGGCACTTTTAGAATTTTTTTTTTTTCCGTGGCATTTTAACTGGTTTTTTTTTTTTCTTTTTCTGTGATCCTTTTAAGAAATTTGCTGAATTTGGTGCGGTTTGTAGTATTTCGTCTGCTACCCCCCCCCCCCCTCATTAAAAATGTCGTCAAATTTTAATGGATGTTTCGATCCCAGGATTTATAAAATCTGATGCCATAGAATTTCCTATTTCCATGAGAAAATAACACGTCTGCTTATAGACTTACATAAATTCTGTATTACCATAGGTAGATTTCCCTCATCCCCCTCCTCCAAATTTCTCAATATATGTGCAAGTATATAGTCTGAAATCAATTTTGTAAAGGGCACTAGACAGATCTTTCTAATTGTAGTGAGAATTTATTTATTTTATTTTATTTATTGCTTTTAATTGTTGGTAAATCCTTTGAGCATAAACTGTAACCATACTGTTCATCACACTTTAGTTAATTGTTTTTAATAAAATAGGATTACCCAGGGTAATTTTTGGTCACTGAGTTTCACATGATGCATAGAAATAACAGGGTTGCCAAGCCACCTGGAGAACCAGGAAAACACAAGGAATTTTAAAATCCCTTCCCAAAACAGGAAAAATCCAGGGAATTTTTAAAAAATCTGGAAAACACAGGGAATATTTTTTTTTTTTTTTTGTTACCATATCCAAATAAACTCGCCCATTTGGGTAAACTGAGTTTTAACTCACTTCTTGGCGGCATCGTGCTTATTTTTGCGCACTCAACATAGAATAAATGCGTTGCAGTACAGGGAAAACACAGTGAATTTTTTTTCAAGATTAGAGTGGCAACCCTGAATAGAGATGGGAATGCTCAGAAAAAAAACGAAAAAATTGGGAAAAAAACCGTTTTCGGTTTTTTTCTGAAGGCTTATTTTTCAATTTTTCCGAACTGGAAAAATTGAAATTTCATTTATGAAACAATATAGGGAAAATTTTGTAATAGTTACATTTCATACTTTTTATTTTATTTATTTTTATGTTGAGTGTCCCACATGAAAACCTTAATGTGGGTAATCTGATCTCTGAGCAGAAATCTGTTTGAGAAGACTTGAAAAGATCCTTCACATTTTTTTCTTGTTTGAAACACAAGACCCTTCGCAAAATTTCTCTTGAAAATAGACATTTCAGAAAAAAGTTTAATCTACATATTGAATCTTTCGCAAATGCAGTGATTGAAGAAAAAAAGTCTCATGCCATATAGCAGCTGAATCTTATCAAGTTGTATATATGCATAAATAACCTTATTAAAAATGTCTAAATAGGACTCTAAAAATAGTAATAATTTCTTATTCACAAATTCTGAATATATTTTGTATAAGTATATATACAAAAAATTCACAATTTCACAAAAACAGGATTACATGAAAAAAATCTAGATGTATAATTAAATGCAACTTCTTTTTTAAAAAATTAATTTATGTGCAAAATTATTTCAATAATATGCCGATTAATAGAAATGGTAAAATTAAAAAATTAACATAAAATTTGAAGCATGCATTTATTTATTTTTTTTTTCGATCTTTTCAAGAAGTAAGTATTGAATTCGTGAAAATTTTGACTTCCAGTTTTTGGTGTATTTAAATATTTTAGAAGGTCCTGAACACGATTTGATAGTTTTTGGAAAATATCTGTCACACTGTGAGTCTGTATGGGACAAAAATTTTATGGACATTCGATCTCAAGAATTGATGCACATAATTTCACAAAACTTTAGATTCAGTTACACCTTGATATAAAATCAAGATGTTTAGTTATTAGTGTATATCACACAACTGATGGCGCTACTATGCTGCATTATTCATAATTTCCACAATAGTTCTATCTCAAGAATTAATGTATGTATTTTCATAAAACTTCAGATTAAGTTAATCTTTGTACACATTACTTTTTGGTGTAAATCGCTCAACAGATGACGCTGCTATGCTGCATTATTCATGATTATCGCAATAGTTCTATCTCAAGGACTAAGGACGATTTTTTATCAAACTACAGATTCAGACAGTTGCTGATATATATTAAGATTGTTTAGTAACTGGTTATAACCACTTTCTGCCACTGGCACGGCAGAAACCACTTTCTGCCGGCCTTCTTTGTTTCTGATTTCAGTGAGTAAAAATTCAACAGTCAATAAATTCTATGCTATTTTTTAGTTGCAAACCTGAGTAAGCCAAACAAAAACTTAGTTTTGTTTGAATTTCGATTATAAAACTAAATCAAAACTTTTAGTTGAGATTGAAAAGCTATACCAAAACTAAACATATTTTTTAATGGAAATAAAATTACAATTGTAAGAAAAAAGTGTAATAATGTAAAAATATACATATTTTTAAACAAACAATGGAATTTTTTTTAATACTGATATTGATAATAATGACAAAACTGCAACAATTTTTTTAAACTAGTATCATTTACTTAAAAACTATACTTATGTAAATGGAATGCATAATTTATTTCATTCCAAACTGCAGACATATTGGCTCAGGTTCTTACATTAGGTCAATTGGTAGTTAAAAATGTAACTGAAAAATCATTTCAACAGAGATATGATATAACAAACAATAGTGTTTTAAAAATTCTTAGGCTGTGGAAAAAAAAAACTAAAATTTAAAAGCAGGCTTTGCTACTTTCTTTTTATTTTGTAATATAAAGGGAAAATAATTTTCATTTAATACTAATAAATGGGAAAAAATGTTTTATTATTTAATATTCTCTAAGAAAATATAATTTATTTGGGAGGAATAGTCATGAAAAATCAATTTTTCCATTTTTTTTCCGAAAAAAAACCCGGTAAAAAACCAGTTTTTTTCCGCCACTTATATTTTTCCGGAAAATTTACATCTCTAACCCTGAATAAGCATAATGCAATAATTAGTTATACGTAATTATTATAAAAAACTTCAATTTGAGTAAAATTTTTTGTTAAAGGAGCCGGAAACCTCAGTTGTAAAATTGAAATTATTTTAATTAAAATTATTGAAATATTATTTTGATGTGAATTAGTATTGTACATTATTTATGTGGAAGTTTCCTTGAATAATTTAGAAAAAATGCATTTTATATTTATAAGGAACACTTAATCATACATTATTAATTAAACCTTTGTTTTTGATATTTTAATCATTTTAAAAATTATCTAAATTTTTATTTTTTAGTTTATTACTAATTTTAGCGTTTTAATATATTGTAAGTACAGTAAAACCCCAATAATCCAGGTCGTTTTTTTTTTTTTTTTTTTTTTTTTTTTTTTAGTTTGAGAAGCGATTGGCTAATTTCCATAACATTAACTTGTTGCATCGTCGTGTTCTGAATTTAAAAAAAAAATTTCACCAGTCGCTTCTCAAACTTGGAAAAAAAGAAAAAACCGATCCGGATTATCAGGGTTCTACTGTATTCATTGTAATTTAGATTGCATTATCATGTACATTCAAACTGCTGTTTAAAAAATGTAAATAAAGCTATGACCAGATATCTGCTAAATTCTAAAAGCCGCACGACCTCTGGTCCCAAGCTGTGTGGGCTTTGAGCAGGGCTGCGGAGTGGGTGGGGAAAAATAGCAGACTCCGATTCTGGAATTTTTAACAACTTCGACTCCGGAAATTTTAACGACTCCGACTCCTGGCTTCCTGGCTAACTAATATATTAATGTTGATGTTGGTTAAAGTTATGAGGGAACGAAAGAAAAATAAGGCAAAAAGTCATTATTTCGGTATTCAGTTCTTAGAGCTTTGAAAAAAAAAAAATATTTTCCATCTTACAAATTTTTTTAATTTTACGTATCACAAACCTGAAAAAATAAAATACCGAAATCTAAAAGAGATAACAAAACGGATTTTACTATTTCGGATCCGTGGCCTCGAAAAGGAGAAATCTGTACAATTTTTATGTTAACTAGTACTCTCCAGAGCAGAAAAATTTATGTGGAAATCAAAAAAAAAAAAAAGTCAGATGAGTTAATCTTAGAAATTTCTTCTATATCACACATGTTAATACTTCCTGAAAAATGCAGCATAGCAACACCACCTCTTATGTGATTTACACCAAAATCTAGTCAACAAGTAATATAAATTTCTAACTGAATTTGAAGTTTGGTGAATATCAGTACATTAATTTCTGAGATAGGGCTATTGCTGAAATTTTAAAATTCTGCATAACAGCGCTACATGTTGAGTGATGTACATAAAAAACGAATCAGGATCAATTTCTATCAGATACTAACTGAATCTAAAATTAATGAACATCCATGCATTAGTGATTGAGCCACAGCTATTTCAAAATCGTAAAAAAATCAGCAAAATTAGTTTTTCTCGCAATCTTCTGACAAAATTCTGGGTTTTTCTGCGAGTGATTTACAAAATTGATTTTTTCTGGCTATCATTTGCAGAAATTCAAACTATTTTTTAATCTGAACTTTTAGATTGACATAATTTTTTTTTTAATTTTCGGAACTGATTACCTGAAATTTTTTGAAAATTCAGGACAGAAGCACTGCTGGGCCACCTAATAAATATAAAATCGAAAAAAAAAAGAGAAATTTCATGAGAGTATTGCAAAACAACTATGTCAATTTCATCAAAAAGTCTCAAAGTATGTAAATTTTATCAAAGGGTTGATGACACAAATCACAAATTTATGCAAAAAAACTGCTAAAAATGCAAAATTTGTGGGGGAAAATCTCAAACGTGAATTTTGTCAGAGGGTCGCAAAAAATGTTACCATCTCTTTAGAAACAGCACACAAAAACATATATATATTTATTATTATATGTATAGTTTTAATCCGAAATAATATAAAACAAGCTTTTGTAAATTTTTATAACTGCTTTTTGTAGGGTAAAAATTTTTTGCATTATTATTTTTTCCCTTAGGTGGAACATATGCCGGTTGCTTTTCTAGAAGGAGCTAAACAACATTTTCTGCTTTATGATTTGTTTTATGAATTGCCAAACTATAAAATATTCAAAGCAAAAGTTATTAAAAAGTTTTTAGATTAAAATATAGAAAATTTTACTAGCCCCACACAATTAATAAAGCAGCTGATTGTATTAAGAAGCAAATTTCAATTAAATCAAATATTTTCTGAACTAAATTATTTTTCTAAATTAATATTTGTCTTTTTTCTTTTCAGATGCAAAGCATGGTTTAAAGTTAGTAAGAATCAAAAACTTGTTGATGTCCCTCCTTCTGAGCTTTATAAAAGAGCACATCTTAATATGGATCACTTCGAAGAACAATTAAGGATATTTGAGTGCATTCATTAACCTTCGTGATATATAGACACTTAAGAAGGCAATAACATTTTGCGATAAAAAATTTATGCTGTCAAAACTTGTATCTTGAATAGTAGCGCATTATCGCATTTAGAAAAATCAATGATAAGATGAATATCAGAATAATCTTCATTTTGATTTTTATTATCCTCTGTTTAATCTTCTGCACTTTGAGATGAAGACAAAACATAAAACCTAAAATTGTCTTTATATGACTCACAGTTGGAAATTTTATTTGGTGAACATTGGTGAATTAGATAATAAGGATTTCAACTGTTTTACTAAATTGTATGATGATAAGTTAGAATACAAGAAAGTTTCTGCACTTTCCATAATTGCAGCAATGCACTTTGTCATGTTATATGATGGATGGATTAAACCAACATCGACATTATTATCTTTATACTCCTTAAAGTGAAGAAACATCGTATGGTGCAACATTGGTTTTGACTTGTCAACTAACAAACTTTGGCACACATTGCACTCATGCAGTTTGAGTGCATTCATTATTCGTCGTGATATGTAGCCACTTAAGAAGGCATTAACATTTTGCGATAAAAAATCGACGCTGTCAAAACTTGTATCTTGAAGAGTAGTAGCATCTTCATCGCATTCTAATAAATCAATGAAAAAACGATTATCAAACTAATCTTCATTTTGATTTTCATTATCCTCTGTTTCATCTTCTGAACTTTGCAATGAAGACAAAAGATAAAATATAAAAGTGTCTTTATCTGGCTCGCAATTGGAAAATTTATTAATTGAAAGTGAATTTACCGATGCAATCTTAAAAGCAGCGGCAAATTCATATGCTGAAGTGTTTGTCCTGTTCCCTCCACATCCCCGGATACGACTAAAAAAATTTTTCAAGGCAGTCTTGATTGCATCTTTTGGTCATAAAATACTCTCGGTCTTTAATCATTTCTTCAGAAAGCTTTATCATACCATTTACTGTTTGTAGCCAACCTTTTCGATTTAGAGAACCAGGATTTTTTCTTTTCTCTCCTGAATTTTGGCTAGAATTTTCATCAGGATGCACAAATTTCCAGGAATCTATAAATTCTACTATTTCTTTCCAAAAATTTAAGTGTACAGATTCTTCTTTTACAGCACACCGATATGTTTCCTTTTCGAGGATTTTTACTTGTTCCATTTAGGGTATCAAAAAGTTGGTTAATGCGCATCACAAATTCAATTGTTGGAACAGAACTTGCCTGTATTAAATTTGCTAACATGCACACGTTCATGCCAGCACCAACACTGTGGCTAAATAATTGTGCAGCCAGACTAACCTTCGAGTCGTGTTTGGCTGAATAAAGATGTGCATCAGTTAGCTTGGGGACGCATTGTAATAAAGAATTTCTGATCTTCAACAAAAAAATTCGTTGAAATCGAATAAGGCCTTTATTTATTTGAAGATCATATTTCATCAAACTTCTTAAATTTTTTAATAGGTAAGGTGGGTTAAACAGCCAAAATACTTTATGAATATGAAATTCAAAGTAGGGTTTTGATGCAACTGCTCTAAGCACAGAGAAAAATTTTGAATTGTTCCCACCTTGATCACAAACAAAAACTTTTATGATAGCACCTGCTTGATATAACTCTAAAAGAGCTTTCATGACTATGCATTGCAAATTTTCAGCATTTATAGTGTAGCTTGAAAAATGAAAAGTAATGGGGAGCTTTTTTCTCCCTGTCAAAGCTCTCAGCATACGCAGAAAAGCATGATTTGCCACATCATTAATGCACAAACCCTTCTGTAAAGTCTTCAAAACCCAGAACATGATCTTTCTTCATATCGTACACCAAGCAAGGTTTCAAAGGCATTTCGTCAAAAATCAATGCAAATAACCTCTCCTTTTCTGGCTTTCCTGATAAAATCTTTCTTAGTACACATATTAAATCTGAACTTATACCAGTAAAAGACAATTTTGATGAAACAAAACGGAGTGTTTTTTCCTTAGGCAGTTCCAAAGTTTCTTTCAAAACTGCATACACCGCTCTACGGAATATGACAAAATAAATGCATATCGTACATTTTATAAAAGTAAAGTGTCTTGCCTTTTCTGTGGTGTTAAATTCTACCAAATGTTGAATGAAAGTTGACACAAACATAAAGCATCTGACACATGTGGCTTAAGGACGTTTTGACTAATGATGATGATACAGAAGACAAATTTTGTAATTGAATTTACTTTGGTCTTTGGGTTTGACGCTTCAGAATAGACTATCCCAGAAATTGTACTTGATATTCGAGAAGGAACTGGAGATAATAACAGCTGTTTAAGAAGACTGGACCCAAAAGGGCAATTTTTATGCTTTAAGGGGTGAAAGCTATTCGCTGGTGTAAATTTATTCCTTGCATTGTCTTAGTTCAATTTATTTTTAAATAATTTATTAGTTTTATTTATTTTTTTAAATTGCTCATTTTTTATGGTTGATTTTCACTTAGAAAAAAACATGCTAACTATGTAATCAATTTGCTTTATCTTATCTTATTGTATGCATCGAATTCTGTGCAAGTGCCAAATTTATCATTAAATACTTATGTATTAAAATTATAGTTTATGTTGGTATTTTTATAATAAAATGAAAATTTTTTGTTCATGTAATAAGTGACAAACTTTTCTTTTTACAATACATATATATATACACACATCATATATTTCTGTGTATAAGCCGAGATGGACATTGAAAAAAATAATAATTGAGTATTTTAAATACATGCAGTGTTGCCAGATGGACTGCTTTTTTAAATCCAGATTCTTGATTGGCATCACTTTTTACAAATGATAAATTGTGCCTTATTCAATGACATGACAATTAAGGCGAAAACAAAAGGTAATTTACCGTTTCAAAAAAGTGGAACCAATCGAGAAATGTTAATTTTAAAAAAGTAGCCCACTGGCAACACTGAATATATGTTTACACTGCTTACTTAAAGCACTAAAAGATGAGATAATGGAACCTGTCTATAATGGAAACTAGCATTAAACCAATTCTTAAAAAATATTTTCATATACTATTTTATATTTTATATAATATATGTGTATATATTATATAATATGTGTTTATGTTGATGAATAAATAAATACATAAACATAGTGTTTTAATTATCGGTCTCCATATGTCAATATTATTATTACTATTATTTTGAAGTGAATATAACAAAAGTAGATGATGGTTAAAATTTGCGAAAGTTTTACTAAAGAACTTCCAGGGTTTTATTTTTAGGAGATAAGAATGAATGGTTTTCAGTTAATAACACTATAATAGTTGATAACTTGAGATATTAATCACATCAATATTGTTAATAACTCGTGGTTATCAATTGTGACAGTAACAGAAATGGTAATTCTTGGAAAAGCATTGGGAGGGAGGAGCTGGTATAGGTTTTTAACAGAATTGCTTTCATCACAATACTTTTTTTTTTCCTCCTCAGGAATTGTTATTTAAACTTTTAATTTCATGATATCTCAAGATGAAAATTTTTGTGGCAATGTCTTTTTGCTTTATTAAAATAGGTGGCAAATCTAAGATTTTAGGTGACTTCCCATCCATGCAAAACCTTCTTTTAAAAAGAAATTCTAAAAATCCAACTTGATGGTGAATTTAAAAGTACATCAGTCAACACATATAATCGCCATGTAGGATTCATGTCTAAAATTCCTGTGTTAGTAATTTGATTTGCATAATAAAATGGAATTGGTCTGCCAAGTCATATCATGGTTGAGAACCTTGTTTTAGCCATTGACTCATAAATTTACCATTATGTTTTTCTTCTTCCAAGTCCTTTGTTTTCACAATTTTTGGTGCAGAAAAGCACAATGCTAAATCTACGAGTCAACCACTAAAATAGTTTTCAGGTGTTTACCACCAAGATATGTCTCGGCATATATGTTTAATAAGTTAATAAGAGTTTTAATTAATTCCGGAGTTTCTACTGTGATGAGGTTGTTGTCTATGCAATTCTCTCCCAGCCTAAGTTTTGTAATCATGAAAGCATTTCATCGTTCTGTGTTTTGACATATTGGTTGATAGTACATTTTTAATGTTATGAGCACGATTTAATTCGTAAAAGTATTTTTTTTTAATGATATTCAGTTCTGATATCAGTACCAACAGAATTAAAAATACATATTTAAAATCATTTCAGTAGACTTAAATTGTAACATTACAGTAAAAATGTATATAATCGTTTAGATATATAATTTACTAATAGAAGCATTCAGCCTTTATGGGATTAGTTCTTTGCAGAAATAGGAATATAAAATATTTAGTCTGTTTGTTTTTAAGGAAACTCTAGTCAGACAGAGATGTTCACAAACTAATGTTAAATCTCTGGCTAGTTCTTTTTGAATTTCAATTGTTTAGACGATATTTTCAACATCAAAACATGTTTCCAAAATGAAACTACCTTTTATAAAATTCATCTGGAACCAAAACTGAAATAGTGCCCATTATAAATCAATTTCCCCTGTGCTGGGGTTAGATATCATGCCATAGGTTTAATATTAGAATTATATGTATATAAAACATTTTTTAAGAATCTGAATTTTCATGTGTTGATAAACATGCTACAGAATATTATTTAAATTAATTTTAATCTATACTTTTCATTTTTGTATCAAATAAAAGTTGTAAATTTCATTTATTCCATTTATTTTTTAATAAAAAAATTTTAAGAAATTAAGTATTATTGCAACAGAAAGTAAATTAAAAAAAATTTGAAAAAAAAAAACTAAATTCATCTTTAAATGCCACTTATTGTATAATAAATTCTTTTTTGTGTAGCTTTGTAAAACAAAGAACCAATGTAGCATTTTTTTTTAATTTTCTTTCCCTCAAAAAATTGTGTGCAGTAAAATCTTTGTTTTACAAATTTCATAAAACTAAAATCAGAGTATAAGATTTTTCAGGAAAGTAATTAAAAAAATCCATATTTTAAAAAGAAAAGAATTTTTGATTTTTTGTAATAAAAAATTTTTTTATATACCATTTATAAAAAAAAAAAAAAAACCATAAACATTTGCCGTAACTGTTAATGAAAACCAACTGATCATATTTTCATTTATTTCATGGCAGTATAACAGTAATAACTATCAGCTTTCAATTTTTGTTGAAATATACATATATTTCTTTTTTAAGTGGTCAGATTATGTATTTCATTTAATAGTATTTTCTGTTTACTTCTTATAATTTAAAATGGCCTTTAAATATTTTTTATGAAAAAATTGTTATCAATATTAATCCCGTATATTAAGTATCCCATTAAAACAAATTGTCGAACGTATTAATATCTCCTCTGTTTCAAAAATGGATGTCTTTGAAATATTCATATTCTTTACACCATTATAAATAAGTAAATAGAAAATAAATACCAAAAAGAGAAAGAAATACATAATGGATCAGGTATTATTAAAAATTTAAATATTTCCTTAATCTGAGTTTCATAACAGGATACGAAACTTCTCGCTACTCTTGTATTGACGCGAAATAAGTAAAAATTCGAGTCCGTGAAAGCAAAACCAAAAGCTATCCGTGGAGTGCCCCGCCCACTACCGAAATTCTAGTTTACATCACGGCCGCTAGTGGCGTTACTTTGCGGCATCTCTTATTGGGGGAGTGTCTTCACTTTCCTATGTACGCGCTTTGCATGAGAGATTGTTTACTTTAGACATCGCGCATCTCCGATATTACGATCGATGTACTAAGCAGGAAAACAAAGAATACATCTCAGGGACGCGAGACCTAAGTAATACAGATGAAAGATTAACTTTTTCACAACAGTAAGTTGCGATTTGCGAAGATCGCAAATCGCAATCAAACGGAAGAAAACGACCATGAACGCACACGTAAGATGATCAAATCGAAAGTAAACAAATAAGTAACCAATTTAAACGGTGGAATATGCTATGGAACCAGGAAAACAAAATAAAAGAATTGGAGATAAGACAAAGATCGAATAGTATTGAAATAAAATAAAAACCAGTAAGTCATGCCATATTATTCCCTTACAATATGTATATGTGCTTAGGAATATGAGTGTTAAGGATATGGGTAAGGCTGACAGAGATTCATTTCTGAGAGGATTTTTTTATGTTTTTTAAATTTTATTATAAATAGAGGTTTTAAACATTCACGGTTAGTTTAGAAAAATCATCGGGTGGGTGACTAGTAAGCAAAAGAAAAATTTTCTTTTCATGAAAAAAATATGCCTATGAGTCACTAACAGGCCTTTTGATTTATAAACTGGAGGATAAATAGTTAAAAATCTCAATCAGTGATTGACAATTATGAATCTCATCATTTCTCCCACCTTCACCGAATTCTTTCAAAACATTCATACACACGCACACTCACAAAAAAAAAGTCAACAATTCTTATCTATTGTCAAAATATGTGAAATAATTTCGGTTTAAAGCTCCGCTCAATTTGGTGCCCCTTTAATTCTTTTGTGCCTCAATTCAAGTACATATCTTAAATACAAAGTGCGCTGAGCCATCCCTATAAAAACATATCTTTCTTCATTATTTGGATATAACAAAGTATCTAACTAAAGTTAAACACTCATAAACACGCATACAAAAAAGAAAAAAAAATTATTTATTGTCAAAGTATGTGAAATAATTTCAATTTAAACCTCTCTCAATTTGGCGGCCCTTAACCTCGGCGCCCGGGGTGTCCGCCCCCCTTGCCCCCCCCCCTCTTAGCTACGCCACTGCATATTATTTATATGAGCACAAGTAAAATTTTCCAAAAGTGGTGACTTTAGCAGGTTCCACAGTACTTCATTTTTGTGTTTTCATCTTTTTTGAATAGTCTATATGGATTTTATGATTTGTCAACTTTATGCTTTCCTCAATCCTAAAAAGCTAATTGCCAGTATTATAATTTATGTCATTGTAATATTTACGATGAACCAAATCTTTTTTCTCATACTTTCTCATTTATGGCATCTGTTTATAAATTTAGTTTACCTTGATAGTGGATAAAACAGATTTTATGTACCTTCTAAACAGTAGCGTAGCTATGTTTTTTGGCGCCCGGGGCCAGCAAGAAATTTAACGCCCCCACCCCAATATAGATATATAACAATTTCTCTCAATTTGGCGCCCCTAGGCCTCGGCGCCCGGGGCGGACACCCCCCTTGCCCCCCCCCTTAGCTACGCCACTGCTTCTAAATACACTATCACTTTTTTTTTCCAAAATGGACTTGGTCTACTTGAGTTGTGAGGCCTTCATGTAATAATCAACTTCTGCGACACCTCCTTGATTTTAAAAATGTATTTAGACATAAGGCTTATATATTTATTTTAACGTAATCAAAAATAAGTGTAGTTTATTTTTTTTATTTATTTTTTTTTTTTAAATAGAAAATAGCATGAAGCCAAAAATCCCCCTTTTCATATATTTTTATCATACCTTTGTTAAATTTTGGCTTAGTTTTAGTTTTGTAAAAATCCACTTAAAAAAAAAAAAAAAGAAAAGAAAAAAAAAAACATTATTCCATTGCATGGCAGATTTTCATCTTTTTGAGATTAATCCCAATCTATGTACCAACAAAATTCATTTTAGTATGCTATTTTAAAATATAAAAGTTTAATGGATTTCATTTAAAACCGACTTAATTTTCATTGATAGAACAATCTCATCTTTTTGTGATTGAACCCAATCATTGGTTGTAGAGTAGAGTAAATGAAATTAAAAGCCTTTTGACATTAAGCTTGATACTGGAGATTTGAAAAATCGGCAAATTTGAAAATTGTATCATTTTGATGCAATTGTGCTGGACTGCTGGAATATTGTTTCTCAATGAAAATGCACACTTTCATTCCTTGTCTTTAAGCTGTAAAATTATTTCCAAAGGAAAATATTTTTGTCCTGTGAAGGTTTGTCCTCTCCTTTAGGAACCAAATTGAAATAAAAATTCTATGAAAAAAAACCATCTTTATACAATAGAAAATATTTTAACTTTATGAATTCGAGTGTAAACTATCTTTTTAAAACTGTAAGCATTCCACTCTTTGGGTTCTTAGCAATATTCTTAAATCTATATGACTATTCAGAATTAATGACATGTTTTTTATAAATGAATGCAAATTTTTGTAGGTGAATAATAAGCATATGAATAAATGTTGACTGTTGCAATTATATAAATCAAAGTGTTGTACTTGAAGAAAATAAAATATTCCTTAACAATTTTTTAAAAGCAAAAATTAATATAAGATAGTCTTATTTTCGTAATATTACTGCATTAAAATTACTATAGAAAAAAAATATAAATGTGCTTTACTCTGTTAAAAAAAAAAAAAAAAAAAAAAAAAAAAAAATAGCATAATGGTGTATTTTTAAGAATAATATTTATTAATTATGTATATTTTTATTGAAATTATTGAAATATTTATATTTTTTATGAGTTTTAATTTTTTCCCCCATTAGTATTTATGGACATTGTTGGGGATGAAACAGCATATGGACGATCCAAACTACTTCCCATTGTTGGACATTCTGCAACTTTAGGAAATGTTTGGAAATTAGACCCATTTACTGCTAAGTCACCCCTTCGAGGTCTTCTGCCTTATAATAAAGTAATTAAATCATTAAAAAAAAGAAATTATTGTTATTTTCTTTTGTAATGTAATTGTAGATTTTGTACTTAATTTAAGTATCTCAAATTTGCTGTCATTTCCATTTTTTTTTTCTTCTGTTTCTTTATTATGGACTGCTATTAATCTCTTCATGAACAAAAATTAGAGAACATTATTCTACAAGAACTTATTCAGGAAGAAAGGCCTGCCAATGAAACATTTTGAAGACTAAAGGTGACTGGTGTCATAGGCTGAAATTTCCAGGCTCAGGCTCAATCTAAATAAAAGTTTATTTTAGCCTGGTGTAAAAACTAAAAGCCCAGACTAGCCTAGCCATTTATAGCAGTTCACACTCCAACCCATTATAAAACCACTGAAATTAGACTCAGCTTGTTCAAAAATCAATGAAATCAGCCGCAATCAAACTCAATTTCTACTTTTTTATGTAGAGCTAAGATTTTTTTAATGCATACATATTTATGGGAAATTTTTACAATATGTTTTAGATTACTATATGCTTACAATTTATAGAATTCAAAATAACAATAGGCTGTAAGACTATTACATAAAAATATAATGTAATTTAAAATAAGTTTTAAAAAATGGTGAGAAACATAACTTTTGAAGCTGCATAATAATAAAAAATAGATTTTACAATTAAAGGATATTTCTAGGGATTCCATCAATATAAGTTTATTGTTATATTATTATTTTTACAAATCAAAATCCTTGTCTGACACATTCTTGGATAAATTAAGTATTGTTCTGATGTATATATGTAGCATAAAATGTAAATCTGATCTCATCCTGGCCCAAATCTGTTTTAAAAAATTAAGCCTGGGGCAGACATAATGCAGCTGGTTGATGTCGATCACTATGTTGATCATGTTATATTTGTATTTCAATGTTATCTATCTAGCATCATATATGCAACAAATTTATATTTAAGTTCCAGTCGAATACTTGAAAATTCTTCATATTTTATATGCTTAGTTTCATCTTTTTTATATTGAGCTGGTCTGTCCGTTTATTTTTTTTTTTAATTTGCCTACCTTGCTTGTTAAAAATTTTATGGTACCATCCCAGACTGTTTAAAAACTTAACTTTTTGTGCAGGGCTGGATACAGGCCTCATTCTTTCAAGCCCATGCAGGTTACTAGATGAGGCAGATTCATATTTATTTTGCACTGATTTTTTTTTTTTTTTTTTCAAAATTATTATTATTTTACTGTTTTTAAATGATTTTAGTGAAAACCAAATTTTAAAAATTCAATTTGGAATCTTAAGTTATTTTTGTCATCAATATCAGTTTTGGTTTTCCTGTTAAATTAATTTTTGACAATTCCTTAATATTAGTTTTCTATTTGGAAATATTAATTGAAATTTAAAAAAAAAAAAAAAAAAAAAATGCCCTCTTCTAATTCAGAATGGATTGTCTGAAAAACTCATCTAAATTATCTTTTCACTTTTATCTGCTGAAGTATCACTATTCCATTCATTCAAAATAAAAAATGTAGCAATTTCTTCTTCTGGGAAATAATTTTTTTCACACCATATTGAACCCCAACTGATTTAAAAGTAAAACCAATAGGCTTTCAGTTTACAGATTAGCCATCCTTACTAAGTAAATAAATAAGAAAGATTCCAAAAATGAAAGTACAAACATGACTGCTGTCAGATTTAAAGAGCAACTTACATGTATCTGTTTACATTCAAAGTAAAGACCAATAAAAAGACTTCACTTTACTACGATCTTCAATCAAGAGATTTTTCTCTTATAGCATAATCATTGAAAAATGTATTGACAAGTATAATGCCATTTTGTAATTAAATAAAATGTTCTAATTACAAATTATCTTGATCCTTAGTGAAGCATTTTGAGTCAAGCTCAGATTTGTGCCTCTTGTTGCAGAGAAAAATTCTGTAGGACATAAATGTGTAATCTTGGTCTTAAAGGAATTAGAAGCTAATCACTTAATATATGTTTAAATAAACATATGTAAAATTTTCAGCTCTTGATATTTTGTTTCATTATCTTCTTTCAAGCATTTTTACTGATTTTGCACATTTATAGTTTTGTGTATAATATTAGCTTTTATTTCCATTCTGTGTAGTTTATTATTCATGTATTTTCATTGTATTAATCTTACACATAATGAAAGGAAAATGATCAAGAGTTCATGAACAGTTCATTATTATGTATATTTCTAGTGAAAGAATTTCATAATTTTTTAAAATGAAAATCAGTAGAATAATTCTAAAGTAAAATATATGCAACTTTAAAGCAAATTTTTAATGTTTTTTAATTCATTTTATTTTTTAAAACAGTGGTTGCAACAAATAATTTTTAATAAACAATTTTCTTTCTGCATTCACTCTTGTAGTATTCAAAAAAAAAAAAAAAAAAAAAATGCTATATGTATTAGTTGGGTGTTCAAATGCTAGCATCTCATTTTTTTAACAATTTTATTTGTAACTAGCTGACCCGTCCCACATTGCCCAGGTCCATAATAATGATATTAACCAAACTTGAAATTTGTATGATTCTATCTTTAACTGGAAATATGTGAAAATACATTGTCTGAAATACGTGGCCGTTGACTATGGGAAAAATCGGTTTAAAACAAGCATCTAACAATTAGCTGTAAAAATACTCAAAATGGAGGGAATATGTGTTCAATGATTGCGTGATTTTTGTGTTAAAGTGTTATATTTATCTGTAAAAATCACTGTTACGTCACATATTTAATTATTTTTTTTCACATAGAAATTCCAAGTGAAATATTTTGAATTTCATTCTAATTATATCACTCTTAAATCCAACTACACCGTGAATGAAACTTATACTCGGTAGTTAGCTAAAAGGTTAGTGTATAGTATTATAATTTCAGAGCCATTGTACAAAAAGAAGTGTGTATTTTTAATCAAAGCATGTGTAATGTTCAATCTGTGGACAAAATTCTTACCATAACCTAATTGCACCATAACTATAACCTGTCTGGCTAGATTGGGCTGGGTCAGGGTCTGTTTTCACTGATTTTTGTATGGGCTCAGGTTAAACTTTTAATTTGTACACCAAGCTGAGTCTGAAAGTTCCTGCCCATGCAGACCTCTATTGTTGATGGAACGCACACTGTGAATTTTTTATAGTAACATAATATGACTATATTTGGAAAATGTCTATTGTTACACAAAACAGAAGAAAGTGTCTTTACCAAATTCAAGCAATAAAGTTACATTATTATTTGAACAGTACCATTTATGATAACCTTGACACTCTCCTACATTTGCATATTTTTTGTTTATATTTATATTATTGAATGTGTCATTTTTCTTTTTTGTAGCAGCCAATTGTTCATTGTTAAGTCACATGTTGATATATCAAAAAAAAAAAAAAAAAAAAAAAAAATTAAAGTTAAGGAAAAGAAAGAAAACTGTTAGATTAAGTTGGTATTCAGTCAAATTTTATTGGATAAATACATGTTTTACGCTACTCGGGAATAAATGTATATGTAATCAAAGGAAGATTAATAGAGCATGTCATGATATTTGGTAATACCTTTTAGATTATTGTTACTTTTATTTGCATATTATTCTTTATGAAATCAATCTGTTTTGATCGAAATTTTGTAGTCATTCTAACTGAAGAATTGATGCTTAGAATTTTATGAAAATTCATGATTAATTGTACCTCAACATGATTTGCTGCTAATTAGATTTTAGTTTATATCACACAGCAGGTGGAACTGTTTTGTGTTTTTTCATTATTTTAATGTTAACTATGTTCCACAACATATGGAATAGAATTCCTCTAAATTTGGTCTGACAGTGTTAATTAAAAACTATTTATTAAATTTTGTTTTTGATCACTCAGTAAGAGGCATGGATATTATTTATGGATGTTCAAGTTCTATAGACAATCCATAAGCTATTGGCGTACATTACCAAGAGCTGTTTAGTATATAGTTAACTACATTACTGCTATTCTCATCTACTTTAACCACACTGATGGTAAAATTGCTCAGGTTTTGATCCATTTCTTTCTATGTATTTTGATAAAATATTATAAAAAATGTGGATATATTATAGGTCAAGATACTGGTCGACAAAAAGTTTCTTGCAAATTGACTTTAAATTTAGTTTTTATTTTCATATTTAATATAACTTGATCCAACCAGGACACTATTTTTAGTGTAATTGTAACAGATCATGGAAATTTAGGCATATTTAGAATGATTATGCATAAAAAAATATATCATTGAAAGTTTAATTTTTTGCTTCTTATTTTACTGAGAATTTTGACCCAGAATATATAAGATAGGCACCATTTTGCATTTATTTCAATTACGCTTTCAATGCCTCATCATTGAATATTTTTATAAGAAATTAATTTTTATTATTAATTTTTTTAATCTCTACATATTGATGTTTCTTAGGAACTCTTAGAGCCTCAGACTTCTCTCCTTCGCTATGTTTTAGAACAGCCTTATTCTAGAGATATGGTCTGCAGTATGTTAGGACTTACTAAACAGGTCAGTCATATCTTTTTAACAAAATTTTAAGAATGATATGCAGTAACTTTTTATAACACAATTCTATGTAATGCAATTCTTTGTATCATGTTCAACTTCTCAGATGTAAATGAGGAATTTTGCAGCTAAACAACACTTACATTTCATATTGTAAAAAAGTTGTTTTCCCTAGAGGACTAAATTGGATACAGTAGATCTCCCAACTCCTTAATTCATAGCTTTTCAGTGAAAAAAATTGCTTTTACTACAATAATTGCTTTGGAAATGATTAATATAATGAATCAATAATTTAATACAGGCATATTTGGGCCAGATT
The DNA here is from genome assembly GCA_964019185.1 of Maratus speculifer. Classification (NCBI taxonomy): domain Eukaryota; kingdom Metazoa; phylum Arthropoda; class Arachnida; order Araneae; family Salticidae; genus Maratus; species Maratus speculifer. The sequence goes on from OZ025294.1 coordinate 39,616,089, forward strand.
TATAAAGTAAATTCAACAAACAATATAAAATGATCTGTATTATTTAAAATTTTTTAACATATGTAATGCTGCTTTCAATCGATTTGATATACTTTATTGCGTTGAGGTCTTGCATTTTAATGTTTCAGGAATATTTGTTTGTTTACAGCTAAGTGATTTGTGTATTTAATGCCTACCTAGTATACCTTGCGCTTGCATAATAAAGACCTTCTACTATAACTATTTCCATAGCAATTCTTATTTTTCATGAAATGCTTATTGCTTTTTTATATTCTTATAATAATAAATCTTTAAAAATCTAGCACAATCTGATCCATGAGGCAGTTTGAATGTATCTTATGAACAACTCAAATTAGCTTGGTATTCAAATGCATTATGCTTGATTTAATTCAGATGACTGTTATTTGTAAGTGTCAGTTTTTCTATTAGCTAACAGTGTAAAATGAATTCATTTTATCATTTTCCCTTTCTCCTATATATAACTATAATTATTCTTAATAGTCCATTTAAAGATCAAAATATTGGTTTATTTAGTATGATTTTATTTCATATATAAGTGAAAATTTATTTGTATTCAGTGGTATACCTATGTTAGTGATGTTTTATAGAAAAACTATATTTTAAGCCCTCAACCATATTCTTAATTGCAGTCATAAACAAAAATAAGATTTAAAAATCCCTTAAGTCTCAGATCATGTAGTGTTTGTCAACTCAGCTACCTTATAATTAATTCCATTGTGTATGTTTTAATTTTCTTTTGCGATAAAGGCTCATAATGAATATAGGTAGAAAAGTAGAAAGAAAACAATAATATTATTTAGATTTCAGCCCACCCTCCTGAATCCTTTAGTTGGGAATTATAACTTTATCAAAAACTTTTTTTTTTTTAATCACAGAATTTTTTTTTATAAGAGAATCTGTCATATAAATCTGCCTTCGTTTTTTTTCCCCCTTCCCCTTTAAAATATTGCATATATTGCTTTCAAACAAACAAGTTGATTCTCCTGTTCAAAATTCTAATATTGAAATTATTTCTGTACATGTCTATGCACCCGATGTTATATTAACTATTCATTGAAGTCTTTTTATTCTCTAGGGTATCTGAAACATCTTAAACCAAATGTTTGAGCTTGCAGTCTCATAATCAAATTAATATCTTCTATATAATTTCTTCTGCTTAATTAAATATTTGTAAAAGGGATTCTTCGTCCAGATTCTTATGATTTTATTTTAGTAAGCTTTACTCTAATTCTAAAAAAGTGAAGTCTTCAAAGGTTTAGACATGTGCATATGTTGAATAAATCCAGTGCTGTTGACTTAGAAATTGTGAGGAAAGATTGGTGAATAAATTTAATGAATAATCTAAAAAAAAAATTATTTTATTAGATGCGATTCATCCTCACTTTTTTTTTACTTTCCTATAATTTTTCTGTAAAATTCCCTGTAACATCATCATTTTTATTTGCTTGGTCATCTTTTGTTTGTTGTATCCTCCTCTTTCTTCTCTTTCAGCTTTGATTTCAAACAGTGATATATTAGCTTTGTTAAACTATAATCCATCTTTTAAGCTTTTTTGAAAATTCCTATTTTTTATCCACACTGAATATGATCTTTTTATGTGCATTCTCTATAAATAATTCAGATGTCTATTTCATAAAATATACATGCTTGGAGTGAAAGTAAATCACTTTGTAAAATCAACATAAAATGAAAAATAAAGTAGGATGCGTTTGAGCTACAACAGTAACAGCTCGTCATCAGCTAAACCAACACATGTCCATAAGGGCACAGAGTCAGAGTTACACTTTATCTCTGACTCTGTGACCTTATGGATACGTGTTGGTTTAGCTGATGACGAGCTGTTGTTGTTGTAGCTCGAAACGAGTCCTACTTTATATTTCATTTTAAGATGATTTTACAAAGTGATTTACTTTATTTATTAACTATTGCCAGTGTTCATGGCATTTTTTAACAACTCTTGCAGTTAATTATTCTAATGAATAAATGTATCGAAATCCTAATTTCAACTGATCATTAATGTATTTGAACATGATATGTATACTTTAATTAAAAAATATATATATATATTCTGTGAGTCAATAAAATTTTCATAATGTGTATATATTTTTTAAATAAACATTGTAATCTATAATTGTTACATATTTTTGTTATAAATTTTATGTTTAGCTCTTATTTTTTTTTTCTTTGTTTCCCCCCCCCCCCTCTTGTTTTTGATATCATACATTATCATCTGTTATCCCCCACCTCATCACGGTAATGATATAGATATCAAAGTGTAAAAAAAAAAATTTGATTTCTAGAATTTATTTCTTTTGTTCAAAGTGGTACACAAAACTGATCTTGCATACTTTTATGGTTCAAATGAAGAGAAGTCAATAAAATATTGTTTTGCATATAAAAAACTTTATGTAAATAAACATGTTTAAAAGGATTAGTTAGCATTTAAAAATATTTTATAATACAATGGTTGTATGATAAGTACATAGCCTTGACAAGAAAAACACAATTTTATGTCTAAAATGTACTTTATTGCTCAGTATAGGGGAAGGTGGTGTACCTTGGAGGGATGTGTACCTTGGAGGCACATTGATTGTGCAGCCACCTTGAGTGATAAATTTAAACTAAAATATTATTTGCATGTATTTGTTACTAGAGGCTCATGGGAAGTTCTTCTACTATTAATCAACACACTTGTTGCTGCTGTAAAAAACAAAGTTTATTTTCAGTACCAAAAAGTTACTTTTCAAGGACATATTCTTTTTCTTCCATAACTGTAAGCATCAACTTTTGTTTTAAACTGATTATCACAAGTTGAAAGGCATGTTTTCAGCTACATTTATGTATGCTTGAAAATGGCTAAATCTAAAATATGAAGATGTGGAAACCATTTTTGTAAAACACTTGCTTGTAGTGTACCTTGAAGGTAGCTAATGTTGTGTACCTTGGAGGTACCTCCAAGGTACACACCTGCTAAATTTATTAATAATTCAGAGTAAAATTTGTTAGAAAGTATTTCTTTACTTTAATAACCAAAGTACTGGGCTGGGCAAATGGGCCTAAGTTTAAATGTTAGGCTATTAAATTGATCAAGCCTAAGTAAAAATTCAAAATCAAAGTTATCTAAGCTTAGTATTAAACAATGAATAAATATTTTAATGAATATATAAATAATTATTTATATATATATATTTATTATGATAACATGAAGATAAAAATGTTTACGAGTTGGATAAATCAGATGTTGTCTTTAAGATGCCACATCCCATTGCCACAGGAGGTTCCGTAAGGCAGCTTGAAAAATTATCATTTGGTATAAATTTAGATCACCTGAATGTGGAATACAACTAAAGATGTTAGATATAAAGAGGGTGTGTTAAACAGTGGTTATTTGTATTTGACTAAACTTTATTTTATGGCTAAACTGTTCAAACTTTATTATTTCAGTTATATGAACGATTTTGTGTTCTTAAAATTGTAAATTTAAACTAATTAGACTTATATTGGCCTTAAGTTGTCTTATATTAAATCATATTACTGTAAACAAATAATAAATCAGCTTTCTTTCATGCTGTGTAGTACTTAATCTGTTAAAAACAAATACCTCCAAGGTACACCATACCTACCTCCAAAGTACACCACCGGTGGTGTACCTTGGCTGTATTGTAAGCTATTTTTAAAAAAATAAAAAAGTAGTGAAGAAATATATTTGGACATTTCAGAAAAAAAATATGTAATAGCTAAGATCCTTAAATTTTTGAAAAAAAATGTTTTACAAATATTTTCCAAACACTTTTTTTGTAAAAAATCAAAGTTTGAAATTACCTCCGAGGTACACCACCTTCCCCTAATCTTCTTTTGGTTCGATTCACCTTGCTCAACATTTTTTGCATCTCCTCTGAAAAATTAGATTTCTCCAACCCTTCAAAATAAGTGTTTGTTTCAGCAATAGCCTCATTGTTAATTCCAAAATTTTTTCCACTGGGCTATTTTTTTAAATTTGGAAACAAACTAATTGCCAAAGGCTAAATCTTGCTAATATAGTGGATGCAGAAGCAGTTCATATCCTAATTCATAGAATTTTGCCATGGCGATGACACAATTGTGCACCGTTGGTGAAAAAGAATTTTTTTCTTCACCAAATGCATACGTTTTTCTTTCACAAAATCGTCCAATAATTTGACATATTTTTCATTGATAATTTTGCCTTTTTTAAGGTAATCAAAGAAAATTAAATTGGATTTATCTCAGCACACTGTAGCCATGACTTTGTTTGCAGATAAAGCCATCTTAGCCTTTTTTGGTGCAAGTTGGCCATGAAAAACCTACTGTTTGAACTGTTCTTTAGTTATGCTGTGATGAACCCATGTTATGAATCAATACCAAAACTCATTTGGATTACCTTTTAACTTCTTCAAACATTCTTTTAAAATTGATGTATGAGTGTGTTTAATGTCAATAGGGAGCATTTGCAGCAGACATGTTGCAGAAAGTTTTTCCATGTCCAAGTGAGTTCTTAAATTATTTTATGCCCATTCAGTTGAGATGCTCACATTCTCAGTAATATCAGGCACTTTCACTCTTCAATCATTTATCACAATATTGTGAATTTTTTGAATCGGTTCTGATGTCATAACCTCAATTGGACAACTTGGACATTCTTCATCAAAAATGCTTGTATCACCGCATTTGAATTTAGCTGTCCAACATTTTACAATTGATAACAATGGTGCAGTTCCTATAAACTTTTCTGAATTCCCCTTTAATATCATAAATTGTTTTCTTTTACAAAAACAAGTTTTTCATCACCTCTCAATATTCAATTTTTTCCATTGTTGAAATATGTCTAAAGTTACTCTATTCAAATGGCTTCCATTTACAAACTAAACTGCTTAGTGACTTGGCAAATTGCCATGTTTGATGCAAAAGTTCATCTTTATGAAATTTTGTCAAAAAATCACAATAAAAACGGCAGATTTTGTCAAATAATTGTGAAAAAAAATGGCAAATTTAGTCAAAGAATTCATGAAAAAATGATAAATTTCATCAAAAGATCGCAATAAATCCCACAAATTTCGTCCAAAAGATTGCGAAAAAATGCAAATTTTGTTAAAGGGGCACCAAAAAAAAAAAAAAAAAAAAAAAAAAAAGAATGCCAAGAGTAAATTTTGTTGCTCAAAGTATGGACTTTCTTGCTCCAAAATCCTTTTTTAACAGCTACAATTTTTCTGAGTGTATGTAACTCCTGAAAGCACCCATTCATTAAACAAAAAGTACCCCTTACACAACAAAAAGTATTTTTTTTTAGTAAAAATGTCTTTCTAACTAAATCAGGCTTGTTCTCAAACAAATGCAAACAGTGATATATGCTATCTTCGACACTAAAATAAACATTGTTATAATTAAATTTTTTTCTTGCACATTTATTTTTAAAAAAGTAAAGAAAATTTCTCTTATTAGTTATAAAAAATTAATATTGGTTTTAATTATTTATTAATTATTATTAAAAAAATAATTAATGCATTTCATTTTTTTTCCATTAAACAAGTTTAATTTTTGCATCTAAAAATATGAAATATGATTAATGGGGACCGGCTTTCGTAAAAAATGGACCCAGAATTTTTTAGAGTCCTGGTTCTCGAGGACCCAGGATTTTTCAAGTTCAGCGACATCGCTGGCTTCTTGTTTCATTCCCTAAACTCGATTACCAGATGAAACACTAAACATACTTTCATCACTAAATAATATATTTTTGCAATCTCTTTCGCTCCATAAATGTTTTGATTTACACAATCTTACACACTTTTGTTTTGCAGTCAAGAGAGATTTTGTTTTTGGTATACAAAATTCAAACTTAAATATATGGAGACGTCTTAATGTTGTCGACGTAGAAACTTCAACCCTTTTTTCTTTCCATTTTTGGTTCAAGAATTGCACACTTTTAAAATGGTTTTTCTTAACTCTCTTCAGTTTCCTGTCATCTCTAACAGATATTTTTGGTTTTCAGCTGCTATTTCAGCAATTATTTTGAAATTTTACATTTTTTTAATAGCGTGTTAGTATTTTACTAACGCTTGATTGCAAACAACGTAAATAATTAAATAATTTGCTATGTAACATTGCTTTTTACTGTGCCGATACAAATCAGCCATATGAATTTTAATAGATTCAAGAATATCACTCACATGACCCATTTTAAGATTAGAAAACAAACTGCAAAAAGAATACTGATTTTAAAAAAATAGTCAGAATTTAATCAATGATGCTACCAGAATTTAATAAATAAGTTTAATTAACAATAAGTTATTAATAAAAACATCATTTGCATATTTGCATTAAATTACCGAATAATAATTTCAATTTGTAAAAAAAAAAAAAAAAAAAAAAAAAAGCCTAATTTCTTGAATATGAGCTGTATAAAAGCATTGTTGATTATGATTTTTAAAGAAAATTGTTGGTAATTAGCTGAGACATTAACTCTTAAACACACGGACGGTTTGGATAAACATAATGATAGGAGTGACATACACTATTTTTCATGAGCACTTAAAGCAAAGATAATTTTTAATGATATATTTGTAGAATGTAATGCCCAGCAAGTAGTATAAAAACAATAAACGTCAAATTGTTAAAAACTTTTAATTAGAATTAATGACATAAATATTATGGGATTCACAACTAGCTTGTATTGAGTGAATCTCAATATGCCTCTCATGTCTTTTAAGTTAATTAAAAACTTATGTTGCTTAGTTGTAGCTCTGTGGCATTGTAATTTTGTGATCTCCTTTTGAAATGCGCTTAACAAAATGCCAAGTTTAAACTTTGAACTTGGATTTTGTTTTAGCTACATTGACAAAAGAAAAGTTTGTTGCTGCGCTGATATTAGTTTTATGAAATGGCAAAAAAAGTTTAAATATGCACTCTTTTTATTATCAGTAAGGAAATAAATTCATTAAAAAAAAAAAAAAAAACAGGATAAAATTAAAAAATAGTTAAATACAGAATAGTACTATTTAATCATTTTAGGATTCATATCTCTTTGAACAATTATGATATACCCATTCATTCTTTTTTAGTATATACAGTCATTTCCACTCCTATGCTATATATATATATCTTTTTTACAAAGTCTTTTTATTCTTTTAGCATTGATTTTTTAAAAATAATACAGTTAATTATTCATATTTATCGCATGGAACTCTCTGAGCATGAGTAATGCTTATACTTGACCCTTTATTTATGTGTATATTCAGTATCTATTTTTGTAGTTTATAAACTGAGATTTTGGTAAGTTACGGTTAGTTTATTTAAAATGAAATACATTGTGGATTTAATCTTTGAAATACATTTATGTATTTTTTGAAGAGGGAGTTGTGGCCTTTCTAATTATGTTATTTCTCTGAAATCTTTTTTGAAATATTAATTTTCATTTTCATACAATGCAAAATGTACTGTTTATTAGGTATTTTCTTTGTCCAGTGTTTATGGGTCATGAACCCACAAAATCTCTGCTCATTTAATTCAAGCAATCACCTTTCTGTTTATTATAGCAAAAACAACGATGTCCTGTTTTAGAAGAGCAATTAGTGGAATTAATTGTATCTGCCATGGAGAAGTCTGAACATGAAACAGAAGCTATGGAAGATGGAGGACCTACTCAATTACTATGGCAACATCTTTCCAGTCAACTGATTTATTTTGTTTTGTTTCAGTATGCAAGTTTTCCTCATATGGTTTTAGCATTGCATTCAAAGGTAAAATTTGTGATGTATTTGTTAAATTTTTAATTATTGATATTTGTTTGCTTATTATATTTTATGTAAATAATAAAAGAAACAGTTTATATCTCATTCCAATATCATAAATCTCAGAAGTTTTGCAAGTTCCATTTTCAAAACTGGTTTAAAACATTGACATTTGTTTGTAGTAGCTGGAAAATGTCACCTTGGATTATCTTTAAAATAAATTCACAAACTGTTATTAAAATTAGATGAATTGTTATTGTTTTCATTATAGGTAATTGACAGTTCTGTTTTTTTTTTTTTTTTTTTTTTTTTTTTTTTAAATCTTTCTCAATCTTTGCTTCTCTCTTGCATATACACTCAGTAATTAACTACCATTACAAAGAAGTAAGAAACTATCTATTGCAGTTAATCTTTTGGAAACAAATTCAGAAAATTCCATTGCATTTTCACCAGTCAAACCCCCAGACTCCAAAACCACCCTTCATTCAAATGTTGATATATATAATACAGTAAGTTCATACATTAGTGATTCTATTTTATTTATATATACACTCAAGAGCCTAAACATTATAACCATCCCTGTATTTTGTGTTGAACTCGCCTGGATGACTTGAAAGTCACATAATCCATTGTAGTGTTATCCAGGTGTGATGTTATTAAGCTTTAGGGAACATTCTCATGGGCATATCTGTGGATGCTGTAGAACAAACCGAGAACACCACAGACTAGATGAACATCATGGCAGATAATTTGCACCATTACATGGTATCTGTTTCCAGAAATGGAAAATAGTCCTTGTGCAAAGCAATACTCCATGTCACATGACTTGAATTGTGCTCAATTGGTTCCAAGCAGTGGCGTAGCTAAGGGGGGAAGGCAAGGGGGGCGTTCGCCTCGGCGCCGAGGCCTAGGGGCACCAAATTGAGAGAAATTGTTATATATCTATATTGGGGTGGAGGCGCAAAATTTCGTGCTGGCCCCGGGCGCCAAAAAACATAGCTACGCTACTGGTTCCAAGAATATAATACTGAATTCCAATTAATGCCTTGGTCACCTATCTTAATTTGACAAAGTAAAGGATGGATTTTAAAAGATGGATCAGAAAGATTAAAATGGAAAAATTAAGATGGATCTTAATTCAACAAAGCACATTTCGGGTATCATTCAATGGCATCTCAGATTTCAAAAACAACCATTTTAAAATATCCCAGATATGCATGACCACTGCTTGAATAACTAATACAATTTATCTCTGGTCATCCATCAAAAACTTGTGGTATTCATGCCAGACTGTTTGCAGCTTTTTTTTTTTTTTCTTTTTGCAGGTGGCACAACACGTTATTAAGTACGTGGTCATAATGTTTTGGCTCTTGAATGTGTATGTATCAAGCATGAAAGTGTTCCTCCTGAAGGAGGAATTCCACCTTTTTTAAAGCAATTTTGGACATTCTCTGGATTGATGCAAAAATGTAAAGAAAATTTTAGTAGGATAATAGAGGTGGGGGGGGGGGGGGAGTGCTCAAAAATTTAGTAATCTAACATTTTGTCTGCTCCAACCTTTGTAGAGTTCATTTTTGAATTGTTATGCAAAAGAGACGTAAAATAAAAGGCGAGTTTACATCATGTAAGCATCTGAAAGTCATGTAAATGAAGATGTTCAATGTTTCTTTTAAGAATGAATTATTTTTTAAATTTTAAAAATTCAAAGTGAAAGGAAGTTTCTTTTTGGAATTGAATATTTTGTAATATTTATACAACACTTTAAGGTAATTTCTGTGATATCTTTTTCAAGATGTATTTTTGAAACAATGATCAATTTATCAGGATTGATTTCTTTTGAATAAAAAGAATTTAAGGGGGTGATTTAACAACTAAACCATTCAGAATATTTGTTTTGGAAAATTAATAACTGCGTCATTCCATGCCAAATCAACCAGAGTTCATTCTAGGATTAAGGGCAGGCAGGTCGCGCTTTGCTATAAAAGGGCACTTTGGGAAAAAAAGGGCACATTAATGCAATTATAAATAACCAACTAATTAATCTCTCCCCCCCCTATCCCATCCCCCAAAAAGTATTTGCTTCTTCCCCTTTAACCCCCCTAATATTTTGCAGTGACAATATAAAATAATCCTCTTAATTTCCCTTTCTAGAATTTTATATTTCCCCAGATTGTAATTTTTACACTTTTTTAGGTTATTTATTTTTTGTATTAATGCTGCGGCGATTTTTTTTTTTTTCTGCAACTGAACGCATTTTTCACTAAATTTTGCGATTCCCGTTATTAAAAATTCAAGTTGAAAGTGTCTGATCGATCTCTATACAACGCATACGACAAGGAGCGCGTGAAGTATCAATTTGGCATCCCCACCACCACCACCACCCAACTGTTTCTTATAACAAACTAAAAATGACGTTGGTACTATAAATTTGGCGCTCCCTAAATTTCAGCGCCCGGAGCGACCGCCCCCTTCGCACAGCGCTGCGGACTATTTGAATATTACCTGGATGAGAATAAAACTACAAAAATAATAAAAGACAAAGGTGTTCATCCGTAATGTTGATGTCATTTGATGTCGGTAACAGCACACAGTTAAATTTCGCTTTCACTGCATTTTTAAAATTTCTAAGCATAGCATATTAATTTTTACCTTGACAAATAGAGAAAAATATGCACTTACAAATACAATTATTTTCAAAACTGTACTGCAATCAGTTTGAAAATTATATCACAATTTAATATTTTTTAAATAACTTTCAAGCATGAATTTTTAAAAATCATCCACCGGGCATAGATATTATGAAAGATAAATCCGTTTGCATTTAAGTTAAGAGGCTATTTTAATCAACTGAAAACACCTGTTCAATATTGCTAATCCTACTGAAGAATTTTATAAAGATATCTCGGTTGCATTTCAATATTTTTAAACGATTTTTTTTATATTGGATATGTGACATCAATCTATACAAAGACCCTTTTTTACTTTTTTTATTGTGATTGCAGATTTTTTTTTATGAGGACACTTTCATTTTCATAACCGGTTTCAAAAAACGAAAGCATTCTTATAAAAAATCTGCAATCAAAATTGAAAAAAGTAACAAACAGCCTTACAGATCGATATCAACTATCCAATGAAAATAAATAAATAAATAAGCATATTAAAATGCAAACGAAGTATCTTTATAAATTTCTTTTATAGCATTAAGGGCATTTTTCTGATTAAATGAGGCAAAAATTTCTGTTTTTAAAAACCAATGATAAAAGATTAAAAATTCTGTAAAAGACACTTGTCGGAAAAGGATAAGTAAATCCAGCTCAGAATTTGTTTCTGGCAGATATTTCATAATTATTTTTAAATTTCATGAGACAATAAAATAAGTAAAACAGTAACATAACACACATGTAATCAAATTACGTGCCCATACAATTGAAAGAATCTGAATTAAATTACTGCTGTAAATAACAAAATCTTTGGTGTTTTTATACATTAACTTATACGAAAGTTTAGCTTTTAATAAATTTCAAAACTTAATTTGAATGCAAAATTGATAATTCAGAAAAAAAAATGGTTTTGTTAATAGGCAATTAAATAAATATATTTTAACCCCTTCGCAACAAGAGCCTTTTACGAAATGTTTAATATTTTGTCACCAGTTTTTAAAAACAGAAATATGTGCCTTATTGAATTGAGAAAATGCTATGATTTAATAAGGCAAATTTTGCAGTAAAATTTTACTGGTGAGGATAGGCAAGAATTCTTAAGCCTTTTTGCGGCACGTATATGTGTCGATCGTCCCCAAGGGGTTAATATTAAAAAATAGTTTTCCTTTGTGTTCTAAAATCCGAGGTCCGGGTTCGATCCCTAGTAAATTAAAGAATAAAAATAATTTAACACTTTTAACATTCAATGTTCATCTTTTCAAATTTACTCTTTTTTTCCGTTTACTGGAATTTTTATTTCTCCCAAAAATTTCGTTCATTTCATTAGTTTCGATAACGTTGCAACTTAAAAAGAAAACAAAACACTTACCAACATTTTCCTGGGTGACAGGATTGATGGAATCCCATCAACAGATGGTTTTCTCATCGCCTCCAATATCCTTTTATTCATTAATTCATTCACTTATAATTTATTTTAATATTTATTTATTTATTATTTCATAATAACCATATTCAATAAATATTAACTTACCTTTCAAATCCTTTCCGGCCGTTATCAACTTTATAACATCCAATAATCTATTTAACTTCAATAGCCTTTCATAATTTGTTCCCCGGACTCCATCTTTAATTTCAACCTACGTCGACAATAACTTATCTCCGACTAATCATATTTTTCCGTAACGATATTTTCCCCGCCAGATGGCGACTTGGAATATCGTAACATTAATCGAATCTTTCATTCGTTTTACCGAATCGATCTTTCGATTCGTACACATGTCGTCTTCTCATTGGCTCGTTTCGTGGGCGTGCTCGCAAACGATGTTTTCAATCCGGCTAGCTTAGTATAAATACACGATGTTGATTTTTGTTCTTCGCCGCTTTTATCTTCCTACAAATGGAAGGATATCAAGTAACTGTATTGAAGCTGGACTTCAATCTGGACGTATAATTTATTTATACCTGTTTTATTTAGTTTACTTTTAATTGTTTTAACCTGCATAATGATGTCAACTATATGTTCAACCATCAATATATTCATCTGTGCTAATGTGATGGAGTTCGCCGTATCAAGTCTTCTGTAATGCTGATTCAACTTCTCCAAGTAATTAAATAAATATTTTAGTTTTATTTTTTTGACTTTTGTTTGCTGTTAATGAGATCGACATTTACATTGCTCAATTACATTTTTGACTTCCAAGAATATGTTAGGTGCCAGCTAAAGCTCCACAAACGTTATTCTGCTAGTGTAAGGACTTTTTCAGCGTATATAGACCTCTAAAGGCTATATTACGCACATTAAGGGGTTATGGGCGGAAGCCTAACCCTGGAAGCCATTTTGAGCAGATCGATCTCGGCAGGCAAGAGTGAAGTGTTGTGTTTTGAAATATCCTGGATTACGTTTTATGATTTCTTCTTTATGAAAAACTGAAATTTTTTTTGCCAGACCTTATGATTTAAAGAACTTTATTGTTTAATTTAAAGAACTTTATTCATATTTTTCAAGAACTTTGTTCATATTTTTCAAGAACTTTGTTTTGATTTCTGCCGGACTTTTGTATACAGAACTGTTCAGTTATATTTTGAAGAAGTTTTTATTTATTTCTTTGCTGAATTTTTATGATTTACAGAATGAATTAATTACGTTTATATTATTTTATGCCTCAATTATGCTTTCACAATAAACTACGTCTGAGTTTTGTTGAACTTGACATTTTGAAATTTTTTTTGAGAAGTTTGACTTGGCTTTTAACAGAGAACCGACGAAAAAGTCGGGGGGGGGGGGAGGGGGGGGGCGGTAACACTTAAAAATTTTTTTGCTTGAAAAAATTTATCCTGAAATTTTTTTTAAAAAAATGGCCACTAATCCAATTGATAAATTAAGTACAAGAAATTACGCCACATGGGTGTGTGATATGAAGTATTTATTGATGGAAAAATGCCTTTGGGATATTATAGAGTTAAAGCAAGCAACCCCAGTTTTAAGTGCAAGTGTTACTGCCGATATGGTCAATCAATTTACCTCCCGTGCAAACAAAGCTCTTTCTTTAATCTACTTGAATATAGAGCCTGAATTTAAAAGATTAATAGAAGATTGTCAAGAGCCTGTTGAAGCATGGGGAAGACTACATAAAAATTTTCACCCTGACTCAAGCACCCATCATATGACCTTGTTCAATGAACTTATGGAAGAAAGAATACGATATGGAGAGTCCATCAACTTATTTGCCACTCGTTTAAAGAAAATTTACTCCCAAATAAAGCTCATCGATGAAAATTTTTCAGAATGTTACCTGACTTACCAATTCTTACGATTTCTACCGACCAGTTTCGACAATCTTGTCCAACAAGTTTTATCCAAACCTGAGGCATCATTTAAGTTTGACCTTGTTGTGGACGAACTAGTAGCAGAAGAAACAAGGCAGAAGTTACGTGATCGAGACAGTGCCAAACAGGTCAGCGTCTCCACTACTGCTAAGGTGAATAGGTCCTTTAAGAGTAAACCTCGCTTCAAGAAGTCTCAACAAAGAAAGTGTTGGAGATGTGGGAAGTTGGGACACATCCAAGTCAACTGCTACGCCAGATCACCTGATCGCCAGTATCGTCATCCTTCGCCTTATTCCAGATCCAGACGTCCTCGTTCTGCCAGTGGATCCAGTTCCCGAGGTCGACACTTTCAACGGTCTCCCGAGAGATGCCAGACTGACTCATCATGCCCATCTGACGACTCCGACTGTGGTTCCCGAGACTCATCACCTGCTCCCAGACGCTCCAGAGACAGACGCAATACTCCCAGACAGACTGCCAGACGACCCTCTCCTCATTTTTCCAGTTGCAGAGGCGATGGCTCTCGCACGAAACTGTCAGATAGTTCATGTAAGTCGAATCTTTTTGTTTCACATTCTAGTATTAGTAATGTTGTGAATGATTCGGAATGGATATTTGACAGTGGTGCAAGTCACCACTTCTGTAACAATAGAAAATTGTTTTCTAAATTTGAAGAGTTAAATGATGAAATGTCTGTTGCTGTTAAAAATGTATTGTTTCCTATTAAGGGCAAAGGGGAAGTCAAACTACGTTTTGGTCAAAGAATTTTTACTTTATGTAATGTAATGTATTCAGACCAATTATGTAGAAATTTAATTTCAGGTCCCCAGTTGGACCTTAATGGTTTAACTTTTAAAGGAAACAATGGTGAGGTAAAGATCTGTCGGGGGGGCGAGTACTTATTTAGTGCATTTCTAACAGACCGAATTTACAGGTTATATCCTAAAATTCCAGTTTCTAAAGGTAAATCAGCAAAATTTGAAACCTCTGCTGTTAAACATGCTGAGAAAATGTTAATGTGGCACAAAAAGTATGGTCATATTAGCCCTTCTTTAATTGCCCATACTAGCCGTAAGCAGGGTGTTCGTGGATTACCTAATTTAAAAGAAACTACTTTGTTCTGTGAGGCCTGTAAATTCGGCAAACTTAAGAATATTTCCCATAAGCATAACAAAAACATTCGTTCCAATAATCCACTTGAGTTGCTGTACGCCGATTTGTGGGGTCCCTGTCGCATAGAAGGTAGAGGTGGTGAAAGGTACTTTTTATCTATTATCGACGACTTTTCCCGCCGTGTATCAGTCTACCCCTTAAGGCTTAAATCCGACACCTTTGATGTCGTGAGAAAGCACATTTTGAGGGCTGAAAACTACTTGAACAAAAGGGTTAAAAGTTTCAGGACGGATAATGGCGGGGAATTCGATAGCATTTCTTTCAAAATTTTTTTTGAAGAAAAAGGTATCCACCACGAATTTACCAACGCGTATACTCCACAGCAAAACGGGGTGGCAGAACGTTTTATGGCAACTGCGGCTGATGGAATAAGAACTTTGCTCATTGACAGTAACTTAGACCCAAAATTCTGGCCAGAGGCCCTAAAATATTTTGCCTATTCGTGGAACAGAATTTGTCCGAAACTGTTAGGAAAGACTCCATTTGAGCTTTACGGGAATAGAAAGCCGTCTGTTAGGCACTTAAAGCCTTTTGGGACTGAAGCTTATGTTAAATCGCCAAAGCAAAGAACATGGAAACTCGAAGCTCGTGCAAGAAAGGGAATCCTCGTAGGATATGCTTTCCGTACGAGGGGTTACCGTATTTGGATTCCGGAGACAGATGAAATAGTTGAATCCTCTAATGTTTGCTTTAACGAAAGTTCTGTTGGTCTTAAGCGCAGTGTAGCTGTGCTGGGCACCGATGATTATGCCCTCTTTTCTCCCAAGGTGGCGGTCAATCGAGATGATGCTGTCGAAGATGAACCTGAGGTCATCCCAGGTCCTTCCAGCAGTTCTCAAGATTACCCACTTGGGGGGGAGGGGGACATTGATTCGGGGTCCAGTACCAGTAGCCTTCCAGCTATTCCCTTACGTGAAGATGTTAGTTGGATACGAAAGCCTGTAAAATGTAAGAAGGAAAACAGAACAGACGTTTATTACTACGAACTAGGAAAAACCAATAGGTTACGTTCCTTGAACGAAGTTCGTAAATATTGTCAGGACAACAACATTTTATTTAAACCTGAAATTTTTGATTTTAAAGGATCCAACTCCTACTGTGGCATTATTCCTATTCCCGTGGAGTCTGAAACATCAGAGAGTGAGGACGAAAGTTCGAGTGAGTCAAATTTTTCACGTTTTTCAGCATGACTAGCAGTAAACTCTGATACCCCCCGTACTTTTAAACAAGCGTGCAAATCTGAACAGAGCTCGATCTGGTGGGAAACAATGATGCGAGAAATGCAGGTAATGAGAGACCGTGGGGTTTGGCATTTGGCTGAGTTACCAGCACATGTTACGCCAGTAGGTTGCCGGTGGGTTTACACGACAAAACGGGATGAGAATGGACGGATAGCCAGGCACAAGGCGAGGCTTGTTGCCCAAGGGTTCAAGCAAATAAAGGGCGAGTCCTATGAAGAGACTTTCAGCCCTGTTGTGAACTTTGGCGTTATCCGATTCTTTTTCTCCCTTCTTGTATCGTGTAGCGGGTGGTCACACACTCAGTGTGACGTGACCTGCGCCTACCTGTATGCACCACTGAGCGAGGATGTGTATATGCAACAACCGCCCGGATTCTCTGAACCAGGCAAAGAGCATCTATATTGCAAACTAGATCGTGCTTTGTACGGATTGCACCAGAGTGGTAGAGAATGGTTTACAGAAATACATAAAACATTATTAGACATAGGTTTTAAGAAATTATCATCCTGTAATTGCGTATATATTTTTAATTCTAACATTTTACTACTTTTATACGTTGATGACATTGTGATCTTTGGAAAAACTAAAAAGCTTATACATAATATTTTACTTAAACTAAAAGCTAGGTTTGATATAAAAGAACTTGGAACAACAAAAAGACTACTTGGTGTTGAATTCGAGGATACTCCGGCAGGAGTTGTAATCCACCAGAAAAGCTACATCCAAGATGTATGTAATAGGTTTAGTTCTTTTAAAGTTCCTGTTTTTTCATTACCTATAAGTAAAGGAATAATTTTCTCAAGATCCAGTTGTCCCGTATCTGATGCTGAAATAAAGGAAATGTCACATCTGCCCTATCGTAATTTACTGGGTTGCCTTGCCTTGCCTTTGTGGCTAACCATACTCGACCTGACCTCTGCTATGCCGTGAATGTTTTAAGTCAGTTTCAAGCAAACCCTGGTATAGTCCAGTGGGACGGGTTGCTACGATTGCTGGGATATTTAAAAGCAACTATGCATTACAAGCTGAAACTCTCGTGCAGATCTAATGATCTCGCAATTTTCACTGATGCTGACTTTGCGGCTAACCGCGATGACCGGACTTCGATCGGCGGTCAAATAGTCATGCTTGACAAAGCTCCTGTCGATTGGCACACTTTTAAACAAAAGTGCGTTTCTTTATCGACTATGGAGTCTGAATTCGTTGCAATGACTGAGGCCGTCAAGAACCTAGTCTGGTTTGACCAGATACGTCGCAAATGTGTACAGGAAGGGATCATACCTGTACTAGGGAGGACAGCTGTAATGAATGCAGGTAATCAAGCCGCAATCGACTTCGTTAAATCCCCAGTGGAAAATTACAAGTCAAAGAATATTGATGTAAAACTCTTTTTTATAAGAGATCTTTTCAATAGGGGGGGAATTTTTACTTAATCACGTGCGTAGCAGGTCAAACTTGGCAGATATTTTTACCAAACCATTGTCTAAATATGAAATACTTAACTTTATAAAGATTTTATTTCTAAGTGATAATGTAAAATAGTTTTTAAATCCATATTATATATAATTTTTTTTTCATGTATTTCATATTTAAATTTCTTATATAACGTACCTAATTTAAGCTGGTAATTTTTTTATGTAACATGTAAAGCTTTTTGTAACTACACTATACTTTAAAAATTGTAAATTACGTTTAAAAAGATAAGTGTAGACATCTGCTATTGTTACTGTTAACTAACCAGCATAATTATTTAGCATAGATAACCAGCTATCTTGATCTATCTTTAGATTGTTAAACTTTACTCGAAATGTTAAAAATATTTTTAAGGTGATTTCTTTTTAAACAAACAGCTTTTAATTTGTAAAGAAATCTTATTTTTTATAGTGTTTGTACTTGTGTTTATACAATTTTTGTTTATATGTATATAATTTATTTCTGTTTGTTCATTCTAGGCATCTAGGGCCAACAGCCATTTTTTGTGAATGAATGCATTCCAGGTACCGGAAGATTGTCAGGAGAGTAAATGAGTCCCTAATTCATGTTAATGAATCTGAATGTTAGAATTTTGTGAAAGAGCCGTTGTGTTGTCCCTTAGGACTAGATGCCTGGAGTTCAAGTTTATAATGAAAATTTAAATTTTTTCTTTGCATAAATTTTCTTGTTAATTGTAATAAAGATTTATTTAAATATTGTGATCAAGAAATCAACTAGAGCTGGTTGTAACATTTCCAAATTGGAAATTGTTAACTTTTCTAAATGGTACGTCATATTCATTTTTCTTCTTTCATACTTTAAATTTTTGAAAAGTTCCTATTTGCATTTTTTTAAGGATTAACTTTCATGTTTGGCTTTTATTAGTCCAATCTAGGATATGCATGCCTCTGTCACTGGATTGAGATTTTTCATGTGCCAATTAATTTTTGGAAAGTTAATTAATTTCGCAAATACTTTAAACTTTTCTTATATAAATAAAATTTAACTATTTTTCAAAAATTTCATTGTTAACTTGTTCAAATTGTTAAATTATTCAAATCATTAAATTTTTCAAGTTGTTAAATTATTTAAATTGTTAACTTATTCAAATTTTTTCTTGTTAAATTGTTTAAAAATTGTTAAGATTTTTTTTTTCAAGTTCGAAGTGTTTAGGCTTCGTTTAAATTTTTCATGTTCGAAGCACTTTTAAAAGGCTTCGTTTAAATTTTTTTTCTGACTTCAATTGTTGAAGTCGAGTGTTTTTCAAATTTTTCAACTATTGCAGTTGTTTCACTTTTTCAGTTCAGAAATGAACTAGACGGAATTTTCATTCCTTAAATTTTTCTTGGGCTAAATCCTGACTTGTTCTGGTTAAAGAGGTATTCCTGGTTGACATAGTACTGAGGTATTACTAACTAACAAAAAAAATTTTTTTTCAATTTCGTTTTTTTTGAACTTGTGAATGTAATTGTGATATCTATGGATTTTTCAATCCTTTGCTCTTTGAGTTCATTTGAAACTCTTTATTTACAGAGGCAATGAGAGGGGGGGCATTGATGGAATCCCATCAACAGATGGTTTTCTCATCGCCTCCAATATCCTTTTATTCATTAATTCATTCACTTATAATTTATTTTAATATTTATTTATTTATTTATTTATTATTTCATAATAACCATATTCAATAAATATTAACTTACCTTTCAAATCCTTTCCGGCCGTTATCAACTTTATAACATCCAATAATCTATTTAACTTCAATAGCCTTTCATAATTTGTTCCACGGACTCCATCTTTAATTTCAACCTACGTCGACAATAACTTATCTCCGACTAATCATATTTTTCCGTAACAATATTTTCCCCGCCAGATGGCGACTTGGAATATCGTAACATTAATCGAATCTTTCATTCGTTTTACCGAATCGATCTTTCGATTCGTACACATGTCGTCTTCTCATTGGCTCGTTTCGTGGGCATGCTCGCAAACGATGTTTTCAATCCGGCTAGCTTAGTATAAATACACGATGTTGATTTTTGTTCTTCGCCGCTTTTATCTTCCTACAAATGGAAGGATATCAAGTAACTGTATTGAAGCTGGACTTCAATCTGGACGTATAATTTATTTATACTTGTTTTATTTAGTTTACTTTTAATTGTTTTAACCTGCATAATGATGTCAACTATATGTTCAACCATCAATATGTTCATCTGTGCTAATGTGATGGAGTTCGCCGTATCAAGTCTTCTGTAATGCTGATTCAACTTCTCCAAGTAATTAAATAAATGTTTTAGTTTTATTTTTTTTACTTTTGTTTGCTGTTAATGAGATCGACACTTACATTGCTCAATTACATTTTTGACTTCCAAGAATATGTTAGGTGCCAGCTAAAGCTCCACAAGCGTTATTCTGCTAGTGTAAGGACTTTTTCAGCGTATATAGACCTCTAAAGGCTATATTACGCACATTAGACTTAATTTTTTCTCTCCAAATTGTCTCATATTAATATCCCTCATTTTTTTTCCCCGAAGGCATTAGCGCTGAATAAGCACTTAAAAACCTTTTTAAAAATTAACACACTCAACTAATTTTGATACGAACTCTACAATTCTGATACTGGAACTGTTGTTTTTACTGATGCTGGGGAAATTTCCACCAATTGCTTTCAGTCCAATGAAAAATGGACCAATCCCCTAAAAATAAAGGGGAGCGATTCCTTCATGCTTTTAAATATTCTAAAAAGACGGAAAACAAGCACATTTCCACTTTTTCTGTTGCTTCAAATTGGTCGTAAATCTCACTGATAAACACACGTCATTTACCAATGCAGAAAGTTTTCAACATTTCTCTCTCCTTCATTTTAGTAGTTTTATCTCTGTGATTCAGAAAAACCCTCACAGCGGGGCAGAGCAAGGGAGTGACCTGCAATTGTTCAATACTTTTTCTTGGATTTATCTTTGAACAGCAATAAAATCAGAGGGAGAGAGGCAACTGTAGTTTACAAATTATTTGGTATACCCGAAAAACCTTTCAGACACTTAAAGTTGATCCTTGTTTTCAAAGAATTTACATAAAACCAACTGACAGACAGAAAAATCTTAATTTTATTATTTTCAAGCGAATTTATTAAATAAAATATTTTGTGAAGGAATATTATAACTTTTGAAGTTGTATATTAAAATAGTTTATAAAATATTTCTCTACTAGCTGATCGATCCATCGTTGTCCGGGCATGGGGAAAAAAAAAAAAAAAAACCTTTAAAAACAGCTGTATAGATTTCGAATATTTGCAAAATATACTATAATGGGCTTCGAGACTGGAATGGAATTCCTTTTACTAATGTTTAAAAATTATGAAAAAAAATATATATATATATATTTATAAAAGAAGGGAAAATTTTTTCCAAAAGTCAAAGGAACAAAATTTACTATATTGGGGAGAAGAAAAATTAAAACAGTTGATTTTAATTACAATTATTTTTAAAATGTTAAAAAATAATCGCATACCGTGCAAAAACTCTAAAAAGTAAAAAAAAAAAAATTGCTACGAATTTCGACTAAACTTTATTGAAAAGAGAACAAAATTTATGATATTGAGCTAAAAGATTAAATCTGGATTTTTCTTACTAACAGAGAAAAATCATTGCAGAATTTTAAAAAAAGCTAAAAATCTCATTAAAAATTCAAAAAATGCAGAGGGCAACATTTATTATAGTAAACCCAGAATATCATTGATGCCGATTTTTTTTTTTTTTTTTTTTTTTTTTTTTTTTTTTTTTTTTTTTTTTTAAGCAGGAAAAAAAATCACCGAAGAAAGCAAAAAGTCCCAACAAAAGTCTTTAAAAGATCAAAAATGTAGAGAATAAAATGTACTATATTAGGCAAAAGTTTGAAACCGAATTCCTTTTACTAATCTTATATTTAGTCTTTATATTTTTTATTTCTTTATCGCCTGCCCCGGATCCTTTATTTTATTAACGGCCTTGCCTGTTTGAAATTTTAGTTTTATTTTACTGTGCTGCCCTTTTCCTTAAAACTATTCTCAAATTCAAACTAACTACTTTCTGATAAATTTCTGAATTGTTGTTTACTTATAAATGCAGTAATTGGTTGTGCTCTAAAATAAAACTGTAAAGTTGAATAGTTTTTTCTAGTTTTTGACATACCTTTCAAAGAAAAAAAAATATTATCGAATTTGGTGCTTTGAATAAAATTTCCAATGCATGTAAGTTTGTTAAAAGTGATAGAGGTCTGTACGGGCCGAAAATTCCGGGCCCGGCCCAAAAGTTCAAATTTCGGCCCGATCCGAACGAAAGAAATATTGGCCCGACCCAGTCCGGCCCGAAAGTTAAAATTTCGGCCCAAGCCCGGCCCGGTCCGAACGAAAAAAATAATGACCCGGCCCGGCCCGAAAGTTAAAATTTCGGCCCGAGCTCGGCCTGGTCCAGAAAAAAGTTTAAAATTCGGCTTGAACCCGGCCCGGCTGGAGTGAATTTCTACAGAACATTGATCTTTAATCTTATGGAAGAGTTCTGACCAAAAAAATTATATTAGTCCTTTTTTTTTTCCATGTTTATAATCTCCATTTATGCAGAAGTACGTAGGCTGCGATATTTATGCTTTTAAATGAATCTTTGTTTGTTGTATGTAAATGTTTCAGTTATCACTAGTATTATTAATCCATATTCCCTGTAATGGAGACAAAAAATCGAAAGAGCGGTATATGGTAAAATTTCCAAAGACGAAATTGCTTTGGAACGAAAAAAGAAAATACATTCCCTTCTTAAGAGATGTAAATGTTTAATATATTTTTTTCTCCCGTATTATTGTATTCATTTTGCATGGATGAACATTTTAATAGAAACTTTCAGTTTTCAGTTAAAAAAAAAAATCCTTCATAATCATGTTTTTTGTGTGTGTGTGTTTAATTCTATTTTAAAACGCTTAGTAATCTACGATTCTTTAAAAGGAATAAATTCTAAGGTATAATTGTGGAATAATGACGGCTTAAAAGTATATGCTTTTTTTGGTGAAATTTTTGGACAAAGCTGACATATTACTGATTTATAAAAAGTCGAGAAAAGGATTTTCATATAGGAAGATTCAATAGGAACTGATTATTTTGGTCCATGAACATTAGGAAGAATGGAATCAGTCTCGGCTTCGTACGGAAAAAAAAAAGTTAGGCCCGGCCCGATACTCCAGCAAAAAAATTAAGGCCCGGCCTGGCCCGAGCCCAGCCCGTGCAGACCTCTAAAAAGTGAACCATAGGACAACAATCACTTACCAATCAAGATATAATTCATTTGTAAAAAAATTTAAAAAGATATTTATTTCCGAAACACTTCTTTAATGTGTTAAAAGTTTCATACTGTTCATCTATCTTAGGAATTAAGAATGGGCCATTTCAAACATTAAAAATAAATGAAATCCTGCCTCATCCGACTCGATTTCTATTTAAATTGAGAATTTTCTTAATATGAAATATAGATTAAAGAAAGGAAAAAAATACTGCATAAATATTTATGCGAAAATTTTACCACATATTTCAAATTATGCATCCGCAAGCGATAGATATGTAGCATCAATAATGATCTCTTTAATTACTTCAAATAAAAAATTCTATAAAAAAAAAAATAAATAAGTAAATAATAGTAGTTAAAAAAAAGCTTAAAACTTCAGAGTTTTTGAAGATGTATATTTAATTGGGGTTGTGGGATATTTTTTTAGTGTTCGAGTCTGGTTAAAGGATTGATTTTAAGTAGAATTTGTAGGTTTTAAAAAAAGGCCTGCAGGACCCCACTGATTTGCTGATACTTTAAATAGGAGCAAAATTAATATGCTGAAAACGAAACTTATCCTTATATCCTTATATATTATAAATGTGAAAGTGTGTCCGAAAAATTGGAATAAACTTGGCTTCAAAACGGATGGATTAATGTCTTTGAATCTTTGCATATGTGAGTAGGTTATAGGAGTGGAATGAACATAGGCTAATTTTTATTTATTTTATTCAAATATTTTCCTTAATAATTCAAAGTTTAATTATTTTTCATACAAAATCAATAGGCATTTTTCAGATAAAATTTAACCATTTTCCTTTCCTTTTGCCAAGAAAATAAAAAATTGGAATAATAATTTTTCAGCGGCATTGAATTTTTAATAAAAAACTTTCATGCGAAAAACTATAATAAAATAATTTAAAAGAAAATAAATATGACGTCATGTTTGAAATAAAAATAAAAGGTGTATTTTTTATAATATATTTAACAAGGATATTTGTTTAATTAATGGGAATTTTTGTGTAAAATATGGCGACATAAATTAAATGTAAAAAGAATGAAAAAGAATTATATTTTTAATAAAATGGTTCACTTATGAAAATGTGACGTCATAGTTGAAATAAAACAGGTACTTTTAAGCAGTCGTTAAAAATATAAGGGGTATGAATATCAGTAGCTAATGGAGCGAGATAAATAATGACATCATATTTAAAATGAATCAGAAATATTTTTTACTTATATTAATTAATAAGTTATAAGTTACATACAAATGAATATTTTTATTCAAAACTCATGATTATCAATGGAAGAAATTTTTTGTGGGGAAAAGGCAGAAAATAAAACTACTGATTAATATATTTTTGGCTCGATTTTTTAACACTTTCCAAGAAAGCTGAAAAGTTATTATGCTTTCGGTTTGTCTGTCTGTCTGGTCGCTTTCTAACTTTCATAAATATACTCCGATTTCCATGAAATTTTTGGACATTCTTAACGTTTACCTAGCACGAATATCTATTGAAAATAAAATTTCTACCATGATTAGTTTATTTACAGGGATTGTCAAAAAAATTTCCTTACATTACGGCATTATGGGGAAAATCGTTTTAATTAAATGTAGCGATGTTACATCCTGTGAAACATGTACAAATTTATATGCATTTACAAAGTGCACTAAAATATGCATTTTGTAAAGTATGTAGTGAAAAAGAAAACTTATTATTCATTTACAGGGTTACACAGAAGAATTACATTGCATAAGAATAAAGGGAGGAAAAGTTTTCGACATATTTTAACTATGGTAAACAATTTCATGTATAATCAAATTGATATACAGTCGACTCTCGTTAATTCGAACTCGTCGGGACCACAAGAAATGTTCGAATTATCCGAAGTTCGAATTATCGAAAACATGCTTAATATTATACTATTACAAAGGTATTAATGTTATAGTGTTTTTTGAACTTATTTTTTCTATTATCATTAGAATATGACTTACTATTAAATTAGAATGTATAAATACATAGACTAATTAAAAGATTAGAAACAAGCACGATGGAAGAAAAATTTAAAGCGTCGTTGATGGACAGACGGGGCTCTAAGAAATAGGAAATCAAATGCATTGCATTATATGTATACTCGTTCGGAACAATTTTCACAAAAATCAAAGAAAGTTATTCCAATGATCTGAAAACCGTGAAAAAGAAAAGAAAAATGAAAAATCGGAATTCTCGTTAGTTCGAATTAAACGAAGTCAAGAGAAAGTGAGTTCGAATTAATGAAAATTTTTAACGTTATTCTGCCATTGAAAATTTCGGAACTTCCTGTTTAGTTCGAATTAAGCGAAGATTCGAATTATCCGATTTCGAATTAATGAGAGTCTACTGTACGTTGCTGAGGCTTAATGTGAGTTATTTCATGCATAATACGAAGTGCATAGCATTTACAGGGACACACAAAAGGTTTCAAATATTATATATTCTATTTGAAGTCTGTATATGATGGATGATGACTGTTGCATGGATGAAATGCATTTTGAATTATGATATGTGCTTTTAAGTTTCGCTAAATGTATGCATATTAAATGGAGAGTATAAATGATAATAATATAAATAGTTAAATTTAGATATACAGGGTTACACAAAAGATCTCGGAAAGGTTACTGAATATGAGCGTAATTTACTTAAAAGTGGTTTTTAAGTAAAATATGCATTTTTATTTTGAACTGCATTTAGTAAACTAAGAAATGTTTGTAGTATATATATAAAATGATATACAGGGTCCCGCAAAGAACTGGATACAAGGTTGTCTTCGGATGGTAATTTCTGAAAATGTAATTTAGGTAGTAATAAGAAATATTTTTGTTTGAACTAAATTTTAGAAAGATACTTTCGTGTATTAAAGGAACTTGGAAAACTACAGGGCTGAACAAAAAAATTCAAGAATGTTTCTATCTATTAGTATTAATTGCTGAAAGGAAAATTTTAACCAGCAAACAAATTAGCAAATAGGGATTATCAGAAGTTTTTTACCATAAATTTGCGATAAAAAGTTAATTACACATGCTTTTCATAATCAAAATTTTTTGCTTGATTGATCAATTATTTCTTCTTTAAATGTTATGGGAACGAAGTCATGGGTAACTGCTAGTTTTGAATAAAAAAAAATTTAGTCCAGCTAATTCGGGTCATAGACTTTCGCTGAGCAAGAAGATAAAGAACAGAAATAACTTTCAATGCACTTGATAGTTTACATTTCTTTAGTGATGTGTTTATATTATAAAACCACCAATTAAGACTCTTACAAAGTATGCAGCATTGTGAGTCATCATCTGAAATGAAATGAGTGTTAGTTATTTACGATAGTAAAAATAAACCTTTTTATAGTGAAGCAAGCTAAAATGAATGAATTTTCAATGAATTAAAGTCAGAAATGCAAGAAATTAGTGTAGCACATGACCAGTGGCGGCAATAAAGTGGAAGTGTGACGTAGCAGATAAAATCAAACCCAAGCTGATTATATAGGGTCTTCAATGGAAACTAAAAGTCTTTTCCCAATAAAGGAAAGAAAAAAAATATTAATATACAGAGAAGGGTTGGCACATAGCCTCCGCGCATGTAGGCAGACCCCAATGAAACATTATAAATTATTATTTTACTGAAAAAAAAAAAAAAGTGAGGTCCTAAATTGTATTTTACATTCAAGTCAGTTCAAGAAGGCCGGCTTTGTGTGCTTCCCCTATTTATTCATGCTAGAAGTCTGCACGGGCCGAAATTTCCAGGCCCGGGTCCGGCACGATCCATAGAGAAAAATACGGTCCGGAGCGCTCTGAACGAAAAAATATTGACACCACCCGGCCCGTTATAAAAGTTAAAATTTTGGCATAGGCCGCGCCGGGCTCGAGCCAAAATTTTAACTTTTAGAGAAATTTTAGAAAAAAAATTTAGTGATCCGGTGCGTTATAAAAGTTAAAATTTTGACCCGAACCCGTCCCGGCCTGATTGAATTATACAGAACATTCATTTTTACTCTTATGGAATAGTTCTGACAGAAAAAACGATTTTAATTTCTTGGTTCTTTCTTTTTTTTTTTTTTTTAATGTTTATAACTTTTATTTATGCAGAAGGGCCCCGTAAGCTGCGATATTTGCTTTTAATGAGCCTTTGTTTGTTGTACATAAATGCTTAAGTTATCATTAATATTATTATTCCATGAAATTGAAACATAAAAATCTAAAAAATGCTATATGGTTAAAGTAAAATCTCCTAAGACGGAATCGCATTGGAAAGAAAAAAATACGTTATAGACAAGTTCCCTTCTTAGCAGGTGTAAATGTATAATATATTTTTTCTCGCGTATTATTGTATTCCTTTTGCACGGATGAACAGTTTAAAAGAAATTTTCAGTTTAAAAGAAGATTCCATCATATGCAGGTTCTTTTTTTCATGCGTTTAATTCTATTTTAATAAATCTCAAAATCTACAAAATTTTTAAAAAGAATTAATTTTAATGTTTAATTGTAGAAAAATAGCGATTTAAAAGTATATGCCTTTTTTTTTTTTTTTTTTTTCAAAAATTTTTGGATTAAGCCAAATTTTACTTATTTTTGAACAGACTTCACCACAAAGAGAAAATGATTTTCATACGGGATGATTCAACCGGAACTGAATATTTTGGTCCGTGAAGACTAGGAAGAATGAAATCAGTCCTAGCTTGGTACAGAAAAAATAAATTAGGCCCTCCCCAATCCCTCAGGATAAAAGTAAGGCCCGGCTCAGAAAGAGAACTTACTAGGCCCGGCCCTGCTCGTGCAGATCTCTAATTTATGCTGTACAGTTAACTGATTTAGGCATCATCGATTGAAAAATAGCTTTTAAAATTAATAGTTTAATAGAAAATCACTTGTGTTTCTGACAAAACTTATTTTATTATTTCCTTTACTGACATATTACAAATACTATTTTAATATTTCTCTTTATGCTTTTCATTTCTTTCAGTTTGAGAAAAATATATAGATGACTAATCTTTTGGGTGTTTGATCTTTGATTCTCACAGTCGATAAAGAAAAAAAAAGAAAGAAAGAAAGAAAAGAAATTAACTATTTCTGTGAATTACTTGACAGCATTGCCTGTGCATCTCTTTCGCTTATAAATCACTGCTATGGACAAAGCGTATGTTTGTTTGGTCATTTTCCAAAGTCTCAATTCACGACCCCCGGGGCTACCTCGTCCACTCCCTCCAAAATAAATAGTGAGATAAGAGGGATATTTTCTTTTTCTTTTTTTGTTATTTTGGACGAATTTTCTCAGTAGGGTAGTAGTAGAGGCAGAAATTTATGACAGCGTATATTTTCTAGAGTTTTACTGAAAATAATTGGTGTCTGCATAAAGAAGGCTAAGGGGGGATGGGGGGGGGGGCGTGTGAAAAGGAAGAGATTAGGAGTGAAATGGGGCTGGGGAGGTTGTACAATGTTTACAAATAGTTTAGTGTTTGTTTGAAATAAGCGATGAAATTAATTTTAAGGGCGCTTTTTTCCCCCTCTAGTCGATTTTCCGAGTAATAGGGCTCGCGGGGCGGGGCTTTTGAACAGTGGGGCCATCGGGGCGGAAAATTTTATGAAGAAGGGCGGGCAGGGCGGCACACCCTGTGAAAAACACCTAGAATGAACTCTGAATCAACCAATGACTCAACCTAACCCATTCAGATTTCGAGAAAACCCTCAGGAATGGTTCTGTCTGATGACATAAATAAAAATAAATGTTCATAATTTTTTTTTTTTTTTTTTTTTTTTTTTTTGCATCAAAATTTTATATAGTTAATTATTTAAATTTTGAAAAATCAGCATGTTTTGGCTTGCTTACATGTTTTTAATTTTGAATTTTTCAAGTTCTATCAAACATAGAAAATTTTATGACCACTCATTTTAAAGAGGAGTTTATAAAGTTTAATTTGATATGCAAGTTGACTATGCATAGTTAAAAAAAGTAAATTTTTTTTAAAATTTAAAACATGAAGTAAAATTTAAAACAATTTTTTAGATAGTCATTTATAAAAATTTTGAAAAAAATGTATGTTTGTTGTAATATTATAAGCTTAAAATTCTGAAATTTTTAGACTGGGATCTTAATGGGATCAGGAATTGTGAAGTAAAAGCTAAAAATTACCATTAAAATAACTATTTAATTCTATCCATTTTGTTATTTATTCTATAATTTGTATGGTCGATTCGATTACAGCATCAACTGCAAAAAAAACATTTTTTTTTTTTTTTTTTTTTTTTTTTAACAATATGAATAAATAAAAACTGTTTAATACTTTATAATTAAATCAGATTCATAACATTATTTAGATGAAAAGTTCTGTATCAGAATCAAAAATTTTTATACACAAAATATTGAAATACTTTCTACAGTACTTTTGTACAGTACTCTCACAAATCCACACACAGTTTGGGACCAAAAATTATGTGAATTGCTTTGTTTACAATTTTTAAACAATAATTTGAATGTAATAATGCAATCAAAATTTGTAATGAATGCTTGCTGCATAGTAAAATATTAAATAATTAAATAATAGATTAAAATCATAAAAAGTAAGATAATTTAAAAAATGATTGAATCATTAAAAGTAAAGACCAAAATAATAATTAGTTATGCATAATCAGTGTTCTCGCTGACATTTGACCGAAGTTAGTAATTTGGCTAATTAAAAATAAAAAACATTCGCCAAATGAAAAAAGTATTAGCAAAATAGATTCGCCGTGTAGCACTAAAGAAATCATTTTTAATCCTTTAATGTACCCCCCTTTTTTTCAATATATTTTAAAAATAACCAAAGTTTTTATAACTGCGACTACGATTGTTATTAATCTAATTCCCACCATCCGCTAAAAATATATTAAAAATATGCATGTATGCATATGTATGAAAGACGAAAAAGAAAAGAAAGAAAAAGCAAAAATTGAGAACTAGCAATTTGGCGAATCTAATCGCTTGGTTATTCGCCAAATGAAGAATTTAGTTGCAATTTGCTGCATTGGCGAGCGACAACGAGAACACTGTGCATAATAAAGATGAGATATATTTTCCTTGAATTATTCAATGAAACTTTATTAATTCACACCAAAATCTTAAATTGAGGAAATTTTACTTCAAATTTAACCAGTTTTAATAACCAGAAAAGTTTGAGTAATACATTAATATATTTCGTAATTAGAGTGTGCTTATCAGTGATATCAGTATTATAGTTTTTTTTTTTTTTTTTTTTTCCAGAAATAACTTTATATTTTTTTCTAGAAAAAATACAAGTTCAGTCATGTTATCAAGTATTACATATTAAAATACATGGGATGATTTAAAACTAAAAAATTCTGTAATTTTGCCCTACATCAGAACTGAAAGTTTCATTGTTTCATCTGCAATAATGTGCAAATTTTAAGCATTTATGGATTTGCTGGTTGCAGATTTGAAAAAGTTTATTGTATTTATTATTTTCTAAAAAGTTGCAAAATATTCATCATTGTTTTACAGTAAATAAAATTAGAAATATATTTTTTGAAGATTTGTTGAATTTTTCCTCTAACCAAGATAAGACTAATGAAATTCAAGTGCTTTACAATAATTTGCAGATTTTAAGCATTTATAGATTTGAAGGAATCAATTGTATTTATTATTTTCTTGAAATTTGTGAAATATCATTCATCAATAGTTTGAAAACTGCTGATCTAGATTTGAAATAATGAGTATTAAATAGCCAGTAAAAATAAATGTAAGAATTTATGAATGTCTGCTAATTTTTTTCCCCCGAAGACTATAAATTATCTTGCACTAGGGGGAAAAAAAGATGGATAACTATTAATATTAATAAATATTAATTATATTTTCTTTTAGTTAGTTGGCCGGAATCTTCGAAAAGGTAGAGATCACCTCATGTGGGTACTATTGCAGTTTATATCAGGAAGTATACAGAAGAATCATGTATGTATTAAAAATAATTTTAATTCTTTTCCACTCTTAATGTTTAATTTTTTTAAGCCACCTGAATTTTTTTTTTCTTTCAGAAGTACTTAAAAAGTAAGGATATTTAAATAAATTAAAAAAATAAGGGATTATGGTCTCTTTTATTTCATGTTGTTGCTGAAGCCTGTTCAAACTTTTAGTAATCAATGATTCACCTTAGCTTCTGTCAATCAATTGAAAATACTTTTATTCAGGTGATCAGGGATAAATTCAGTAGTCGACTTAAAGATGTGACTTCTTCTCAATAAGACTTCAAATTTTCTGCTTATTAATAGATAAAAAGTGCAAAATTCTTTTGCCTCCCCACCCCCTTCCCCATTATTTTTACAGTTCAGTACAGTGAAACTTCCTAAAGTGAACATGTTCCATTCCAATAAAAACTGGCCGCTCTAAGAGGTGGTCTCTTAATGGAGGTCATTTTTAAGTTTAGATTTTAATTGTTTAAAAAAGGTAACAATGTTACTAAAATTTATTTTTCACATTAGAAAAAAATATAAAAATTTAAGTATCAAAACAAAAGTTAATTAATGCAGAGTTTAAAAAAATAAATACATTGACATTTGCTTTGATTTCATGATTTTATCTTTTATAACTTTTCTTTCAAAGTACTTTTGAAGTTCAGTAAATAAATACAATTTTTTGGGGGATTACAAACAATTATTTTTTTCATCACTTTATTTCTTTGAGAGACTTCTGAGAGAATTAGGCAAAAGAGTTTATTGACCATCATTCATAATTTATCATCAGAGTGAAATTTATTTCCTAAAAAGCCCAAAAGGGATTAAACACTTAAAAGTTATTGGGGGTTGGGGGGGAAAAAAACTAAGCTTAGAAGTTTGATAAATAATATGCTCTCTGGAATCAATATTTGAATAAAATCTTCAAGCTACCCGGAAAAAACAGAATTTGTTTATTTTTCTTAAAAATTGGAAGTTATCATGGAGAGTTAAACTGATATGGTCTTTGAGGTAAAATTAGTATTGAGCCTATGGGAATAAATTCTGCTCCATGAAAAAATGGTATTTAAATTATAAGATCTTGTAGAGTATTGTAGTAGTGTACTTAAAGTATCAGTAATAAAAGAATTTCATTCATTTGCGTCTAGTGGCAAACAAATGTTAATGATATGGTTGAAGGCTCAGCAAAAAGAGAAAGAAAAACATGCCAATGAGAACAAAAAGAAGAAAATTTAAAGATGATGATTTAAAGAAATAAAATGTATATAAGTTGACTTAAAAAAAATTCTGGATTCAGGCAATGCATTATTTTTAAAAGCAGCTAAACCCTGTAAATTGTGTTTTTATAATAATTCATAGTAATCATAACAATGAAATGTCTACTTTTGTCTAAAGTCGACACAAATAACTTTGAGATTAAAAGGCAAAATGACTTTTTTTTTTTCAGAAATTTTTTCATAACTTTTCGTTTTCAAGACTTTACTACTGTATGTTATGTATGGCATTTGCCTGGAAACAACATGTAAAAATGACACATATATGTATATATATTTCTCTTAGTACATTTGCAATATAATACTTTGTAAAATAAAAATTTTCATTTATGAAATTTCTGGTAAGATGCTTAAATTTTATCATGTAAAGATGGTATGAACCCTGTAAGCTGAAGTTTTTATAATTTTGTAATTACTAATATTTGTTTTATTAATTAAAAGTAAAATCACAGAATATGTTAGCCTTTAAAGATTTAATTGTTTTGAAATCTTAAAATTCTTGGTAGCTAGCTATTCAGTATTTGAGCATTAGGAAAAAAATCTAATTTAAATCAATTAAAAAAAATTCAGATAAAAAAATTTGATTTAAATAAATAAAAAACATTAATGATTTTTTGCGTCCTACATAGCAATAAAATATAGCTTAATGCTGAGGCCATTGTGGTGTTTGAATTAAGTTAGAAGCAGCTGTAATTCTATGCATTTCTTTGCATAGAATAGAAGACTTTGTTAGTTTTGACATTAATTTATCAAATATCAACTATTGACTAAAAAAGCAACTGAATTATCTCTTTCTGTAGTTGAATGACTTTTTACCTGTTATGAAATTATATGACTTGCTCTATCCTGAGAAAGAACCCCTTCCACTACCTGATGTTACTAAAGCAAGTTCAACTCATGCATTAGCTATTACATGCATTTGGATTCATTTAATGAAAAAAGCTCAGTTGGAACAGGTTAGCTTGCAAAGAAGATTACCACCAGCTTTAACTGGCCATTTAGAGTAAGCTATTTCATTATCATTAAACATTTTCTTCTTTCAATATTTATTTTATTTTTATTTTATTTTATTTTTGACAAATGTAAAAATAAAAATTTGACTATGGCTATTGTAAATGTTTGGCTATGGCTAGTAGGTCCTCCCTGAATTTGGAAAAAATCTGCCAGAAGGGGGGAGGGGGTGATGTGATAGCAATATCTGCTCCAATTTCATTATTGTGCTATCAAAAATTTTATGAAGTTATGCATAGAATTGAGCCAATTTTTTTGTGCATGTTTTTATTTATAGCCAGCTGATAGTTATTGAATTTGGAAATATTATGAGGGAAAGGAGCACTGAGATAGCAATTTTGGTATCATTTTCTCGATTCTTTATAGTTCTTTAGTCCATTGGCTTGTTCGAGACGGGAGCTCGCATCCTGCTAAGTCGGCTATATGCAAATTACTGATGATGACAGAATAAGGAAAAACTATTGATTTTAATAAATATCATGACCTATATTAACTTATTTTTTTACATCAATCAATTGACTGAAGCTGAAAATTAAGATCAAAATCAAAGTTGATATGGTATTTAACTAATAATATTGTAGTATTAACATGTGTAACTACTTTTTGAAATATTAAGATGTACGTACAAGATAAAAGGAAGTTTTGGAATTTTCACATACAACTAATGTTTATATCAGATTTATATATACAGGGTGACCCTAAACTCTTAGTATATATGCTAGGGGGTGATAGAATGCATCAAGACGAGTAATAGTAAATAGGAAACCAAGGGTCCCAAACGTTTTCTAAAGGAGATAGGCACCATTAAAGTTTGGGGTACAAAATTTCAAATACACATAAAAAACGGAAAAATTGGTCGATTGATTTAAGGTTTTCACTAAAACTATTCTTTATGTTGGTATTTTTTTGAAAATAAATTATAAAGATAAATTTCGGAAATTGCCGATAAAGGGCACTTTAGACTTTGAAGTAATGAAAAATTATTTTTTGCCGTGATTTTTTGCATCTCATTAAATGGTTCCGTAAGCTTAGACTTAAACTTAAATATTAAGCTCAAAATCTGAATAGTTGGGAGTGCTTAAGTAGCACAAACTTAACTGTGTTCAGAGGGTTTAAATTTCAAATGATTATAAAAAATGGAAAAATTCGTCGATTGATTTGCAGTTTTCACTAAAACTATTCTTTATGTCGGTATTTTATTGAAAATGAATTATAAAGATAAATTTTAAAAAATGCCAATAGAGGGCGCTTTAGACTTTGGAGTAACGAACAACTATTTTTTACGTTATTTTTTGCATATGATTAAATGTTTTTGTAAACTTAGACTTAAATTTTGAGCTCAAAATCTGAATAGTTGGGAGTCTTTAAGTAGCACAAACTGAACTGTGTTCAGAGGGTTTAAATTTCAAACGATTATAAAAAATGGAAAAGTTAGTCGATTCCTTTGCGGTTTTTGCTAAAACCACTCTTTAAATCAGTGTTTTCTTGAAAATAAATTTTAAAGATAAATTTCACAAAATGCCGATAGAGGGTGCCTTAGACATTGGAGTAGCATACAACTATTTTTAACCGTTATTTTTTAAAATCTCATTAAATGCTTTCAAATGCTTAGATTTAAATTTTGAGATCAAATTCTAAATCGTTGCGAGCGTTTAAGTAGCGCAAAAGTGAACTGTGTTCAAGGGGGAAGGGGAGGGGGTTTAAATTTCAACTCCTGAACACACTTCAGTTTGCGCGTCTTAACCCCTCCCAACGATTCAGAATTTGAGTTAAAAATTTAAGTTTAAATCTAACATTTCGAAAACATTTAATAAGTTTTGGAAAACATTTAATTAGATACAAAAAATAGCTGTTAAAATTATTTGTTAGTTGCTCCGAAGTTTAAGGTGCCCTCTAACGGCATTTTTTGAAATTTATCTTTAAAATTTATTTTCAAGAAGATAATGACGTAAAGAATAGTTTTATTTTAAACCGTAAACGAATCGACCAATTTTTCCATTTTTTATAATCATTTGAAATTTTAACCCTCTGAACACAGTTCAGTTTGTGCTACTTAACGACTCCCAACTAATCAGATTTTGAGCTCAAAATTTAAGTCTAAATTTACGAAAACATTTAATCATATGCAAAAAATAACGTAAAAAATAGTTGCTTGTTACTCCAAAGTCTAAAGCGCACTCTATCGGCATTTTTAAAAATTTATCTTTATAATTCATTTTCAATAAAATACCGGCATAAAAAATAGTTTTAGTGAAAACCGCAAATCAATCGACCAATTTTTCCGTTTTTTAGGATCATTTGAAATTTAAACCCTCTGAACACAGTTAAGTTTGTGCTACTTAACCACTCCCAACTATTCAGATTTTGAGCTCAAAATTTAAGTTTAAGTCTAAGCTTACGAAACCATTTAATGAGATGCAAAAAATAGTTTTTCATTACTTCAAAGTCTAAAGCGCCCTCTATCGGCATTTTTTGAAATTTATCTTTATAATTTATTTTCAAGAAAATTCCAACATAAAGAATAGTTTTAGTGAAAAATGCAAATCAGTCGACCAATTTTTCCATTATTTATGTGTATTTGAAATTTTGGACCCCAAACTTTAATGGCGGCTATCTTTTTCGGAAAACGTTTGGAACCCTTGGTTTCCTATTTACTATTACTCGTCTTGATGTGTTCTATCACCTCCTAGCGTACATACCATGAGTTTAAGGACACCCTGTATATATATATATATATTACTTAAAATTGCACACTATTATTGTTTTATGACTTTTCTTTTAATTCATAAAATATAAACTATACACACACTCATGCATGTTATAAGTATTACCAAAATATATTAATATTACACAGTCAATGGAAATGATTCAAGGGTAAAATCTTAGGCTATAGAAAAACTTTATTAACACAAAATGATCGGAAAACTACAAATCGGATGTCAAAAATGAATTAAAACTTCAGTATTTTGGTTAAAATAAATAAAATAACTGGAATGCATTAAATTTTTAAACAAATTTGGAAGCAAACTAAGTTATTAACTTTTGTTTTGTTAAATTGCTGGAACAGAAAAACATGTTTAGCAGCTTTATCAGTCATTCTGATTTTCGAATATACCAAACAAAAGGAAGATCATTTCTTCCACTGAAGCAGATGAAGCTATTGCAGTAAAAAGATAGTTGATCATAAATGAATTTAATAGTTTCAATTTTTTCGATAATTGTAACAAATATCTTCCACCATTCTTAAGGGCTGAGAAATACTGTATTAGATACAAACAAAAAGTTATTGAGTGGCTCAGATTTTGCTCAAATTTTATTGTAATTGGCATCACCAAAGTAGTTTTTTTCTTTTGATTCCGTCATTTGTATTTAATAAAATTTTACTTGACAATTAATCACCCCATGTTGAAAGTGACCAAATCATCTTGATTGGTCCTAAAAATAAACAATAAAACAAAATAGATTATTCAATTCATTGCCATCCTCAAGATGATGTCAATATTACTCATCTGTATATTTTTGCTTTATAATATAAATTTTATTCCACAAATTTGTTATGAACTTCCAACTTCAAACAAAGTCATACAGTTTTATTTTATCTTTATAATTTGATTCAGATGAAATTTAAAAGTATTTTTTTTTTATAAAATTTGTATTTTACTTTTTTAAAAAAAAGATTAAGCTTTCTGTTTAAAAGTTGTTTGATTACCTGTATTATATAAAGCTAAATTATTTTTTTATGTATATTTTAAATTTATTTAAAAATAACTTATAAGAAAAACTGATTTCAAACAATGATTTAAAAAAATTGATTTAAATCATGATAAAAATCAAGCTGATTTAAATCAACAAACCTTGTTTGATTTTTTTTTTCTCCTATTTGGCAGTGAAAAAATTTAAATTGTTAATTATATACATGTTAATTTTGTGTGTGTGTTTTTTATTTAAATATTTTTAAATTTATTTTTAGAGGAAGTTTTAATTTTATTTAAAATTAGAAATAAATGCTGAATTTTTTTTTTATTGCTTTATGTGTAAAAAATTTACCATTATGTAGTGGATCCGACACATTATGGAGATAAATTATAAAGATTCATGCAGGAAAAAAATTATAAATCAGTCAGTTAAAATACAGTTTTCAAACAGATTGCATTTGAAAGTAGATAATTTTTCTTATACTACAAAATAAAAATTGAAAATGTACGATAATTAGAAGATTAAAAAATTTCAGTAGCAAAAATT
Organism: Maratus speculifer; assembly: GCA_964019185.1. Classification (NCBI taxonomy): domain Eukaryota; kingdom Metazoa; phylum Arthropoda; class Arachnida; order Araneae; family Salticidae; genus Maratus; species Maratus speculifer. The sequence goes on from OZ025294.1 coordinate 39,653,507, forward strand.
GCAAAACTGAAATTCAATCTTAAAGTTTTGCTATTCACAAAATGATGTCAGCATTACATACAGATATATTTGTCCTTTATACTATAGATATGACTCTATGTGATTTTATGTACAACACAATACTTGTAAGGGAAATTTTATCACTAATACAGATGAAAAATTTTGATGTAATATAAAGTATTTGTGACCTTGCTGAAGAATGATTTCATGTGTTAGAATAGTGTTGCAAATATATATATATATATATATATATATGCAGAATTTTGTTATTTTAATGCTGGCTAGTAAATTTTTTATAATGACTGGAATTTTATCATGAAATATACCACCCAGTATATATTTGCTTTCAGACCATTGTTTAACTTTATTTTTTCTTCTAGATATTTGCAGCGTAGCCTGAACAATAATAATTTAGCCCACAGTCTAAATGTTGACTACACAATATCACTACTGTGTAATGCATGTAAGTTTAATAGTTTGTTACTGATAATTTTGGCTCTATCAAAGTTATTCAATTTGTTTTTGTAATGGATAAATTTTCTTTCTTTTCTTTTCATTTTCTTTTTGAGATTTTATCTATATAAAAAGCAGAATGTTTGATGATAATGATGAATTTAAAGTATTTTTTGAATCGGATTTATTTGTCATAATTAGGTTTAGCTGATAGACACTATTTTGTGTAATTAACAACACTGGAATATTTATTTATTTATTTTAATAATATATGTATTTTACATGAATTTTCATTTCTGTATTATTTTTGAATAGGTTATCAATGATTTTAATCAATTGATTTAAATTAGCAATTAAATTGTGATTTTAATCAACTGAATTAGAAAAAGTCATTAATTAAAATCCAAAAATTTTCTGAACATTAAAAATGACATAAAAGTATTAAAATATAAGATTAACATAATTGGGAAAGTTTCTACATGTATTTTGCCTTATGAATAAATAAAGGGGGGGAGGAAGGCTTTTAAATAATTGTTTCTAAGCTTAATTTCTAAAGACAGTAAGTTTGTAAAGGCATAAAAAGCATTACATTTAAAATTTTTTTAAAAATAACATCTAGTCAACATCTATTGCATAAGAATATATTAGAGAAAAGAACTAATTGGTATAAAACTAAGTGAATATTGTACATAACAATTGATCCCCACTGAGAGGTAATATTGTTGTTATTTAATATTTCAAGGATTTTAGACACAATTGATTATTTATTTATTTACTCTGTGTGTATGAATAGTTGTATCTCATTTCATATTTTTTATTTATTTATTTTTTTTTTTTTTTTTTAGTGATACACAATTATCATGTAAGATAAGATTTAGGCGATTGACAGTAATTTTACTTCCTACAAATGCAAAATGAGCTGCCAATAATATTTGTTTTGCTATTTGTGCTACAAACTAATGAAATTATTTATTTGTAGTTTTTATTATTTCATTAATTTATTACTTGCAGGCCTTTTTTAAGAGCATCACACCTTGCCCTTTTGAAATTGACAAAATGCACTTTTGCCTTTTGGGTCATTCCATGTAAAATGAGCAAAAATGTAAAAAAAGGCCGTGGCTCCATAGGAGCGGATTTTAATAAAATTTTATACACATGTTCAATTTATATTCAAATGAAGCTCGGTAAAATATCTCTATGAAAAATAACTTTTTTTAGCTGTTTTGGACCTTTAAAAAACTTGTGATTTAGAACGGCATGTGCACAATCGTCCAAAGTTGCAAGTTTGAAGTTCTGTATCTTGAAAACTATTTAACAAAAATGATTTTTTTTTTACAATATTGTAATCTCTGAAAAGCAATCTTTATATTTAGTAAGTAAAAATAATCTTATAATGTCATAATTAATCTTAATTTGGTTGTAAATATTGAAAATTTGTAAATTTTTGAAAAATTATAAATGTTATAACATTTAAAGGATTTTAAAAAAATCTGTGAAATTGATTACTGGTGTATCTTAACATATGAAGATTGAGTTGTCCAAGTTTGAAAGTTGTTATTTATTTCCTTCATCTTCAAAAAAAATGTATAAACTTTTAAAAAAATTACAAAATCATAATTTTTCCTCTAATTATCTGCACAAAATAAATAAAGTAAAGGTTCGACAATAATAATATTGTACAGCCATAAAGATTAAAAAGTCCAAGATACACTCAAAAATTTCAATAGTGCCTTTTGGATTCCTAACATAATAAAAATGGGTTCAAAAAAATTAATATTCGAGACATTCTGAAGATATCTTTCTTTGAAAACACGCGCTTTTTGCAGGATTCTTGCTGAAAAAAAGAATAAGTGCTGCCATCTACATTTCTTATTTGATTTTAAGTTTAAAATACAGTTATTTATTGCAGAGTGTCTTTTTTTTTTACTCAAATTTAAAATATTCTTAAGGCAAAAATAAATTGAAAGCAAGAAAAAAAACTTCATATATTTAAAATATACACTTTTATCTATAATATCAAAGAGTTTAAAGCTTTTGAAAGCTTTTATTGAAAGCCAAACAAATGTTTAAAACTTTGAATTTTTATCAACAGTTTTCACTGTTTAATTTTTTTTCTCATTAAGGAATGAAAAAGGCAAGGATTAAATTTTAGATGTATTAAATGTATATTCCAATAGCTATAACATAAAAAAATTTTGAAGCTGTAATAAGTGTCCTTCTTTATAAAAGAAAGAACTGAAATATTTCATTTTTTCCACAATTTTTTTATTATTATTATTTATTTATTTTTAAATTACAGAATAAAAACACAATTACTAAATTATGCTAATCTGTTACTTATAGTTCATTCTTAAGTGTAAATAATTTTTAATACAGTTTTTTCATTCCTAAGGCTAATAATCAAACTTGAAATTTCGAGCATGTGCACAAGACCTCGATTTCGTATCAACCTTAATGTAAATTTTTGTACTGAAATAAACAAGTCTGAAACCTAATTCTTTGCGTTTCCCCGTACATGATTGTGATCTACTTATATGATGATTTTCAATAAAATCTGTGACATGATGGCCATACCTGATTTGCTCATTTTGTATGGAATGAACCTTTTTTTAAAAATAATAAAACTTAATCTGTAGTATAGCCAGAGATGTTTTATAAAAATCTCCTCCGGATCTCAAATTTTCTAAATATGTGTGCCCAAAACATTACAGAAATGATAGAATTTTATTTCTTTAGAAAAAACAGAATATTGCTAAAATGTTATTTAGTTGTACTTTGTTATTTATTAAAAATTATGTACTTTTTTTTTTTTACTAAACATTACTAATCTATATTCTAACGAAATAGTTCCTGTTTTTGGGATTAACATCCTGCCCCTTTTCCTTCAAGAATGATTACTAAATTGCAAATTATCATTTTAGTAATTAAAGCTAAAAAAGTACATTATATTCCTAATTAGAGATTGTTTAATAATTATTATTTTTAAATAGTGCTAACAATCAATATTAAATGCAGTTACTGATAATTTTAATATTTGTAAATATCACTATTCTTTTTATTATTAACTAATAATTAAATTTTATTAAAGTGTAAAATCACAGATTATGTTAGCAATTAGAGGTTTGATTGTTTTAGAAACCTAAAACTCTTGGTATTTATTCAGTATTTTAATGCTGGCAAAACATAAAAATCTGATTTAAATATAAACAATTTTAATTAAAAAAAAATTTTAAATCCAATTTTATTATTATTATTATTATTATTATTTTTTTTTTCACTCTACTTTTGAATCAGCCTAATGTTTTAATGCCACGATTTTGTTAATTGGATGTTTGTAGTTTGAGTTCTCAGTTCCTCAAACAATTGAACATTTTCCCTCCCACAAGGGTTTGTTTTCTATAACCTAAAATATTTTTTAACTTTCATTGGCATTTTGAAATATTGAAGTTTGACTGCATAGTAAAATTTTATTGATATAGGTTTATTATTTTATTTTTATTTATTTTAAGCTAAAACGTGATGAATATTGAAATTAAAAATTATCATTGAATTTTAAATTTTATCATTTAAATTTATCACTCTAGATAGCACAAACCAAGAATGCTTTTCACGTCCAATGGGTGTACTTGTTGAAGCTATTCAAGGAAAGCAGCAACCTCAACAAACTGCAGGAGTAGTTTCAGGTCCTATTAAACCTTTATCCATGAGTATTTTGGATTCACTCACTGTCCATACAAAAATGAGGTAATTTTTCCTTCTTTTTTGTTTCTCTTTTTATACAGTGAAGGCTATCTATTTGAACACTTATTGTTAATATGAGCACATTCTGATGGTCTCAGTGAAATTCCATATACTTAACAAAAGATAAACTTTTTGTATTATGGATACCCTAATATTACGAATGCTACTTTTGGTCACCATTTGTACTCCACTTCTTTGTAAACTGAACATGTGATTATAATCTGAATTTGAATTCCTCCATCATGGAAATTCGGAGAAACTGTTGCAGAAGAATAAAAAGGTTCAATGAATATTATTAAAAAATAAACAGGCAAAATTCATGCTAGATTTTAAGCATGTACTTGTAGTTTTAATTTGTTTGAATACTTCAGATAAAATGTTTAGTTAAAAGTTTGGAGCACTTGTCACATTGACAGCTGCCTGCTGTAAAAGAAGCCAATTTATGATTTTTTTATTAGCAAATTTTAAAATTTATTTTTTGATTATTTGAAGATAATTATGGTAAGTTAAAATAATACACTCTAAATAATGTATGGGGATGCACAAAAAGAAACATATATTTTAATCTTTATTCATGGTAACAGCAGAAATCTTTTTTCAAATGCATTTTTTAAATTTCGTTTTTGTACAGTTTTTATGCTTTTTACAATGTTTTAGACCTGGAACCAATATTACCTAATACATCAAATCAAAGTTCTTGGAACAGCTTTCATCTTTAGCTCTATTGGCTATTGAATGTGTAAGGTTGTAATTGAAAAATTCTTTAGTTAATTGAGGTTGATGAAGATTACACTTCTGGCATGCAATGCTTAAAATGACATTGATTTTACAACTTTCAATGATTTTCAACATTAATGACATGATGTCATTGCTGTTTTTATTGTTACAGTAGAATATATAAATGGGAGGTTTAGGTGTTTTGTAAAGCTACTTTTAGCTCTTGAAGCATTATAAAATGTGTAGAATATGATTTTGTAATAAAAAAGAATGTTTAGAGCTTTTAAAATGTGAAACCTCTGAATATTGGCAACTTCTAAAGTATGATCATTTTATCATGCTCTCAGACAGACTGCTTATTGTGGCTATTATTCAAAAATTTTACCATACGTCCTTTTTATTAAATATACTTGCAAATTATCTAGAATCAGCACACTACAGAATTAAATTAGTCTGAACTGAAATTTCTTTGTAGGTTTAGTTATTGATCATTTATAAGAAATTTTTAAAAAAATATTTTATTTACATTTGTCTTAATCAAATACTCTTATATTAATTGAGAAAAAGAATAGTGAAAAAAAATTCTTGAATTTAAAAAAAAATTATATTTAGAATTTTTAAGCCATTGTAAGTGATTATTTTGTGGAAAATATCCAGTTTGACTTCAGATTACATTATTTTAGTCTAAATTTCCTTGAATATTTATAAAAGATTTAGTTTTATTTGAAACAAAATTTATTTATTACAGTGTAAATTAAATATTCGAAAATGTAAATGAGTTTTTTAATACAATTTTCAGATTTCTTTTTTAATTTTCAACTTTGGAGTCAAACACTCCATTATGCAGAAAGAAAAACAAATGCCGCACAAAATCATTTACCGATTTGTATGCAATTAACTTTGTAATAACAGCAATAATGATAAAACCAGCAGTTTGGTATAGTTAATGTATGTTTTTATTCATAATTGCCTATTGTTATTATTTAAAAGAAAAAAAAATGTACATATCAATAATTTACTATTTGAAGTAATATTTCATGTGTATCTGTTTTTCTGAAATACTTCCAGCTTAATTCACAACATTGTTACCCATGTAATGAAGCTTGCTCAATCAAAGAACCCTCCCTGTCTTGCTCCAGCTTTAATTGAAACTTACAGTAGATTGTTAGTTTATAATGAAATTGAATCTCTTGGTATTAAAGGATTCATTAGTAAGTATATATTTTATTTTTTATGCCTTGGTTGTAACAAAATTTTCATTGCAGATAGACTTCTGTTTCAGCAGGTAAAATTACAATAGGAACAGCTTTGGTATTTGCCCCCAGTCCGCCATCTTTTTTTTTTTTTTTTTTTTTGTGTGTGTGTGTGTGTGTGAAAAACTGGTTTTTGCCAAGTGATCATTTATAGGCTGAATGGAGGAGGGATAGGGGGAGTCATACTAAGCAAACGGTAAAAATTTTTTAAATAATAAAGTAAGGCAAAAACTTGTTTTTAAATATAAGTAACTGACAATAAAAATCACAATAAAGCATTTTTTAAGCCTACATCCTCAAACTAAACACCTAACAATTGCATTAAGTAACCTGAGAATATATTGACAACCCAAATACATAAAAAACGCATTAAAGCAATCTCTAACCGTACATTCTGAAGGGAAAACAGAAAGGGATCACAAAAATGCTAGTTTTGGACAAGAAATAAACACTTTTATCCAAAAATTAAAATTACATAAAGAGATTTAATTATTAAATATATTAAAGCAATTTAACCCTAGACTGACAAAGCAAATACATAAAATCCAAATTACAGTAATTTGTAACGCTATATTCACAAATAAAACAACCTTTTATACAAAAAAGTAAACAGATCTATTCACATACTGTAAATTTGGCTGAAACATTCTCTTGCTTTTAACATTGCTGCTAATTTTGCAACAGGATGAATCTTATAGCTTCAAACTACAGCAATATTTGTAATAATATAGTTGTAGTTTTTAAACATAACAAAAGTATAAATGCAGTTATCTGTCAAGAAATGTTAATATATTTACAGAATCAAAATATTTAAATTTGCCAAATCAACGTTCAGTTTATTTGTTCTAACAAATTAAAACAAATTTTACCATATTCAGAACCTAGTAAGGCTATTATTTCATTCTCGTTCTAGTATAGAAAGCAAGCCATTATTGCCATCTTCGAGACAATCTGTTGTTGTATTAATTGTCGATAACTAATTGATGATAAATATCTGAAAATTATCCTCTATAGAATAAGCCCTGAATCAGTTGTTCCCTAAAGAAAGCAAAAATGTATTTGGACTGTATCTAAATATAAGTAATGCATTCAATACATGGGTGAAAGACCTTCAGTCTCGGGACTGATTTCAGTCTTGGAGAGATTTTTGACTAATAGTAAATTTTGTTTTATATGCAAAAATAACAATTTTACTCTAAAAACCTTTTAACCTGTTTCTTTTATTATAAGAGATAATTTTAAACCATAATGCAAGGTCTAGAAATCATCTAGAACATTTCCATTAAGCAATTTCCAGAGTTTCCCCCAGGTTTAAAAAGGGGCAGGGCACTACTGTTCTGAAAAGGGCACTTTTTACCTTCTTCAGGGCACATTTTTTATTTTTAAGGGCACTTTTATAGAGTTGAATCTAGAATTTAGCCGTTCAAAAAATCGTGGAAAAATAGAAATTTCGTCAAAAAATCAAGAAAAAAAAATCAAAATTTCGTCAAAAATTTGAAAAAAAGAAAAAAAAGGTAAATTATGTTAAAAGATCGCAAAAAAAAACCCGGTTAATATTGTTAGAAGATCGCAAAAAATGGATGATTTTGTTAAAATATCGCCAAAAACAGCAGATTTTGTTTAAAAAAAATCACGAAAAACGTCAGGTTTTGCTAATAATACGTGAAAATATGACAAATTTTCTTGAAAAAAATCGCGAAAAAATGGCAAGTTTTGTTAAAAAATCACAAAAATGGTAAATTTCGTCAAAATATTTTTGCCAATTTTGTCATGTTTAAACACAAAAAAAATGCAAATTTGGCAAAAGAAGCGCAAAAAAAAGCACATTGTTCGTAACAGGAGGAGGGGGGGGGGGTCACTTCGAGAGCGGAAATTTAAGAGGTGCCAAATTTATACTACAAAGTCATTTTTGGGCTGTCACAAGAAAAAGTTGAAAGGGAGGGGAGGGGCATCAAATTCTAATTATGCCCCAGATACAACTTTCTCTTTGCACGACCTTGATTGTGAAGCAGGAAAATCCGCTTTTGGAGCAATAAAAACACAATTTTGAAGCAAGAAAATTAGTTTTTATAACAGAAAAATTCACTTCTGGCATTAACTTTTCTTGTGCCCCTTTGACGAAATTTACATTTTTTCGCGATCTTTTAACGAAATCTGCCGTTTTTTTTTTTTTTTTTTTTTTTTTTTTCGGGATATTTTGACGAATTTTGCCGTTTTTCGCAGATGTTTGGCAAAATTTGCCTTTTTTCGAAATCTTTTGACAGAATTTCTCGTTTTATTGTGATTTTTGGACCAAAATTGCAGTTTTTTTGCAAATCTTTTGACGAAATCAGCCGTTTTATCGCGATTTTTTGATGAAAGTTGCTGTTTTTCATTATCTTTTGGCGAAATTTGCCTTTTTTCGCGAATCGTTTGACAAAATTTTCCATTTTATCACGATTTTGGAACAAAATTTGTCGTTTTTTCACAATTTTTTGAAGAAATCTGCCGTTTTTTGGGATTTTGTGACAAAATTAGCCATTTTTTCACGAATCTTGCTGTAAATTAGTCGTTATTTCGCGGTTTTTTTAAAAAAGAAATTTGCTGTTTTTTCCCGATTTTTTGACGAAATTACGCGTTTTGTGAGATGCACAAGAGCAATTTTTTGCATTTCTTGTGTAATTTATGCACAATAGTGTGTCCGCATCATCGCTAAAGGGCTGCGTTATTTCTAATGTGGGGCAAGAAGGGCACTTTTTTTTTTGAATGAGTGACAAGGGAGGCGCTAGTTTTTGGATGAGGTGCAAGAGGGGTGCTTTTTTTTAAACTAAAGGGCAGGAAGGGCAGAGTGTCCCCTTGAAACATTCTGGGGGAAACTTTGAATTTCTAATATTCAGAAAAGTTCTCAGTCTTGACTTGGATGGGCTTCTTGCTCCCATGATGCAATATTTTATGTACTATATTGATACTAATCAATGAATATATTGATACAGCCCTAAATCTTTTCATTTCATTTTGGGAGCAATGGATTTTGAGCTTATTCTATCAACTATAATTTTTCACAATTTTTCAACCTACGTTTTTGAGGCACATAAAGGTTGCTCGGTACATTTAGCTTACACATTATGCACATTATATTTTGATTGCATTTGTGCATGTGCAGTGAAACATTATTAACTAAACCTGCTCATTTATACCTGCCCCCCTATACTTAAAAAAATTCTTATTAAACTCAGGATGTGTGCTTTTTTATTTAAAAGTTTTAAATGTCAAAAGTTTCAAATGATTTTTATATGTTGGTATATTATCATAATAATTTAGTGCATTCCTGATTTTATTCATTGTAGGGTTTTTTGAACTTTCAAACATAAAGTTTATAAGTTAAAAAAATACATTTATGTGTAACAGCCAATTTGGTATTTCAGGTCATTTGCTTCCAACTGTATTTAGAAGTCATGCTTGGGGCATATTACATACTTTGCTTGAAATGTTCAGTTACAGGTTACATCATTTCCAGCCTCATTATCGAGTTCAACTTTTGAATCACTTGCACAGCCTTGCAGCTGTAACTCAGACTAATCAAACACAGTTGCATTTGTGGCAAGTATTTCTTTTCTTTTTTGAAAATATTTTCTTTGTAAAATTAATAGTTTATATGATTATAATATACAATTTGAAAACAACTGGTTAAAATTTTAATATTTAACATAAAAACATTGAAATTTAAATAAATTCATTTATTATCTTTATTCTCAGTGTTGAAAGTACTGCTTTAAAACTTATTGCTGGTATGGGAAGTGCAGAAGTTCAGCCCCAGTTGTCCCGTTTACCATCTGAACCAAAATCATTATTGTCAAGTGAATCCGAAGAACTTAATAAAGTTCTTGTTTTGACTATTGCTAGAGCCATCCATGTCACAGGTGAACAACATATTTCTGATTAAAATTTATCAAGTTACATTTTTTTTTTTTATTAGCTTTTACACACAATACAAATTTAGATATATTGTTTTGTGTTATGTTGATTATTTTGGGTCTAAAAGAATTTAAAAATAATTTAATAATAAAAAGAAAATTTAATAATAATAATAATAATAGGTTGTTTTATTTAAATAATTAGTTTTTGCTTGCTAATAGGATATATCGCTTTTTATCAAACAATTTACAAATTACTCCATATTGTATCTGGTAAATATATTTAATGTTTAATAATATTTTAATATTTTTTGAGGAGGTTTTGTTATATTGGCATGGTGCCGGCCAATATTGCAATCTTTCCTCGGAATATATTTAAAATAATGTATGTGAAATTAAGATTTAAAATAATAATGTTTTGGAAGTTTGTAGTAATGTGTAATTTGAAAATATACAAAGATATTTCATATTTCAATATTTTGAGACGCATGTGGTCCAAACATCGAATAATGTATTCATACACGGCAGGTGTTTGATGTTTTGACGGACAAATTGGCTTTCCTTTCATAAAAAAATTTTTTATAACAAAGAAAAATTGTGAATGGAAATGCCGTTCAATTGTTTAAATAAATGAGAAATTTTATTGAACGACCCAAATAACTAACATTACATTTTGGACATCAAACGGATTCTTTTATCTACGCTACGGAAATGGAGTGATTGGGCACGTGGATAAAAAGGAACGCACAGATTGGAGAGAGGTTGGTTTTTGATCTGCGGTTCAGCGAGGGACGAGAAGGTGAGCGACTTCGGACTTCGGAGATTGCGGTACAAAGCGGCAGTGTGAACGAGGAATCGTCGATTGGTGCAAGTCTCTGCGAGCAGCAGGTCACATCGATGAAATCTTGGTGAGCTACGAGGAAAGGAGGAGGACGGAGCAGAAAATCGTAAAAAGAAAATGTGGTCAAGAGGATGTCGCACCATTAATTTCCTGATCGAAGAGTTCTCATATTGCAAAGATTCGATGCAGATCAATTATGTAGAATTTAATTAAGGTACCTATTTATTTTCATTCTTCCCCGGGGTCGAAATCAAATGTATTTTACTATCATGTGTTAAATATTAATATGACTTTTGTATTTCTTTAATGATAACTTAATTCTTGTTTAAATTTAAATAAAATGTAAATTATAATTTAATCCATGATTTAAGTCTTTACTTATTTTCCACAGCAGCTTATCCCCTTTTTGATTACTTTTGAATATGCAAATGAAGTATTTAAGTTTCACTATATGATCCTAAATTTTGATATGTTTTTCATTAAAGACTTATTTAATTATTTTTATGTTGAAGTTCGGTAGAATGTATTTTATTCTACCACATGTTAGTGTTTACCCATCTTAATTTGGGGAGCGACACAACACATTTTTGGTGCCTCGTGACCTTTGCCATTTTGGCGTCGCGATTTATTTTTTAATTTTATTTATTTATTTATTTATTTTTTCATGGTACCGCGGAGGTAGCCATTTTCGGTGCCGTCACCTGATAAATTTTTTTTTTTCACTTTCGGCTGCTGTGGTTATTAAAATATGGTGTTAAAAAAAAAAAAAAAAAAAAAAAGAAATGGAGTAATTTGTCTGGAAAAAAAAAAGGAATTTTTGAATAGTGGAAAATTTAATAAGGTTAAGATTTTTATGTTTTTTTCATTACTTTTATATGTTGCATGAATTTTTTTTTAAATTGCAATTTATTTGATATCTTATAGTATTTTGTTGGTAAAATTATCATTTTGAGGTTAAAATGACATCAGATTCCGACATTTTTGAGCACGAGGTAGAAGAGAGTGAGTCAGGGCAGAATGGGACTCATAAACAGTTTAATATGAATAGTATAGGAACAAATACAGAGGAGCAAAATAATTTAATGGGAAATGCGTATAGTCAGACACCATCTCCTCCAAATTTGTCACCAATGAAGGATTCGGAGATGATTAGAAGTGTACAAAATCAGGTGTCTCTGGTACCTGACCTCACATTTAACTTCAATCAGTTTATCGGCAATATTCCAAATTTTTTGGGGGAAAATCCTGACCTAACTGTAGGAGATTTTATCGACAAAATTTTAGAGGTTAAAGATTTTGCTGGATGGCAAGAAGCGCAATGTGTTTTTGCCATCAAGATAAAATGCATAGGGGAAGCGCAAAAATTTCTAAAATCACAACCTCATTTAAAAAAGACACAAAGTTTTTTAATTTTGAGAGAAGCTTTAATTAACCGTTTTAGCAAAACTGTAGATGAAGCATGCCATTTACACGAATTTACTATGGCTAGACAATTCCCAAGAGAAACTAATCGAGCATTTTTATCAAGAGTTTTGGGGTTGTCATACAAATGCTTTGCAGACCAAGAAACAATCAGAGAAAAACTCTTAGTCCAAAAATGTCTCCAAGGTTTACAACCAGAAGTTAGAAAATTCATTATGCCTCATTCTCCATCCACATACCAACAAATTTGGGATTTGGCTATATGCCATGAGAAATGTTCAGAATATGATGACACACAAATGTCGATAAATGTTGCACAGGCCAGTAGTAATTCATCAAATGAGCTACAGGAAATAAAAAGCTTAATTCAAACTGTGGTTAGCGAGAATGATAGGAAAATCACTGAGTTAAGTAACCAAGTCCAAACTTTGTTACAGGCCACTCAATCACAGGGACAAAGCTTTCAAAATTTTAACACTGGTCCGTTAAATTACAGACACACTCGACCGAGAACAATCGCTTGTTATAGATGTAATCAACAAGAACATTTAAAAAGAAATTGTACCACAGTGTTGACTCAAAATACCAATGAAGGGTCTTTAAACCAGTAGAGGGGCAAAACAGAAATGTACCGCTGTTAGTTTAGAAAAAGTAATCCATTTGTAAACTGTAATATATGTGAATTATATAAATAAATAAATGTTATACAACTTTAGACCATATATTAAATAATTTTTAACAGACTCCCTGAGTGCCGTTTTGAAATAATGTCTGAATCTTTAAAATTGTGAAGTCTGCAAAAATATTTTAGAAATAGTTTAACAATATTAACTTAAAATATTTAAGCTAAAGTATTTTTCATTTAAATTAAACTAATCTACAATTTTTGTTATATTTTGTATGAGCATTACAAAGAAGATTTATGTTTGTGTGCATATAAGGAAAAGTATTAAGTATTTTCCGGTGAAAAAAAAATTAAGGAAGAGAAAACAGGGGGAAAGAAAAATAGTCATGTAAGAATTATAATTGAACTACTTTGTGATACTCATGTTTAATAATTAAATAATGTATGAAAACTCTATGAAAAATTCAAATAAATCAAATATATTATAAATAGTTACTTGGTAGCATGAAATTTTAAGTTTAGGGATTTAAAATAAGACTTATAAAAATAAAATTAATAAAAACTTTTCAATATAATTTAAAAATTTAAAAAATACTAAACATTGTTTTTTTTTTTTTTTTTTTTTTTTTTCAAAACATTGAGAAAATTTACCAACATAAATCAGTTCAATTAATTTTAGTTATCCTTCTATCAAAAAATAAGCGAGGTTAAAATTCTGCTTAAAATTCTTTTAGATGATTACTTGAGTAGATTAGACTGACAGAACTACGAAACGCTTTGAATCTGTTGGAATCACATAGGTAACATAGAAATAAATCAAGTTTTCAAAACTTTATTTACAAGTAACTAATAAAGAAAATCAAACATTATTCTAATTAATCTTTTAACATGTTTATTGCCAAATCTTGACGGGTAGCATCTAGTCAATTATTAATTGTATATATCTTTTTAAACCATAAATTGCTCAAATTGTAAAATTAAAAAAAAAAAAATCAAAGAATTTCAAAATTTAATATCTATATCTATCTATATCTTTCTATATCTAATATCTTTCTATATCTAATATCTTTCTATATCTTTCTATATCTAATATCTTTCTATATCTTTCTATATCTAATATCTATGTCTTTCTATAATTTTCAAAATTATAGAAAGATGTTTTTTACATCTTTTGTGATTATCAATAAATAAATAAATCTTCTGAGAACTGTGGTCGCATAGATTCTTTTCTTTCTGCCGGCATGTATTATGATGACATCATAGATTCTCTCTCTCCTCCCATCTGTGACATATTCGCTACACTAAGGTTGACATCTCTAGGAGGCATGTTTATCTTTGAGCATGCTAGAACAAATTAAAAATATTCCTTCTAAATGTATTTTCTAGATTTAATCACTAAGATATTGCCATATTTTTAAATTCTCTAATCAGTTTAAACATTTACATCTAATTACTTTGTTAATCCCTGCAGTCATCATTTATGTACTAAAACTCATTAGTTTAATACTCGGAATCGGGTGTGATGAGCAATTGATGTTTTTCTTTTTAGAATTTTTGTTGAGTGCTGGCTGCAGCTGGCGCTATCAGATGTATTGGCATTTTGTGACCAAAAGTAAAGTCTCTTATCTAAACTTCATCTACCAATGGATTGGGAATAAAGTGCTTCATTTCATTTTATTTTGTATCATTTCATGTCTTTTATGTAGTAAGATGATTCTTATTTTTATTTTCTAATAATCATCAATTTATTCATGAATTCTGCTGTGATACTTAACCCTATAAATCCACGCCACAGGTTATCGTACTCATATCTTAAATGGTAGTGCACTTAAAGAATTATTCCAAGGACTCTGGGTTCAATTCCTGGTTTAGACATTTTTCACTCTGTTGGTTCTATGGTTTTCGTATTGACTCTAAGCCAGTGGTTCCCAAACTTTATTCGTACGTGACCCACCTCTGAGTAAAAAGATTTTTCTTGACCCACTTAATGTAAGGGTGTATGTCAGAAAGGAAATCGCTATGTGAGATCTATAAGCTATCGGCTATCCTATCTTACGAAAAAAGGCAAAGTTTCGTATGAAGAATACACTATCAACGAAAACAACAATTTGTAATTCCAGTGTGTGTTAGTGAAATGATAAATAACACCACACACAAACTAGAAAGATAATTAAAAATACAGTTAATTATTATCAAAACATAACTTTATAATCATTAATCAGTAAGATTTCGTGCACTGGTTTTTACCAATGAAATAATCTATATCAGGATTAAAACTTGTTAATTTCAACCTTAAGAGTGTATTTAGTTTCAAACTGCTTATTTTCCAATTTATTTTTTAATTCCTTTTTGCTCTCAAATGCATCAAGATAACAAATTGTCTTATTTAGAAAGTACACAAGGTGCGTGATTGTTGATTCTTTGATAAATGCAGAAAATATTGCAAAAAAAAAAAAAAAAAAAAAAAAAAAAACAATCAAAAATGGCATTTTGTACCGATTTTTCCAAAGCAGGAGATCTAGAAATGAAAAAAAGGGTCATATTGAGAAAATAATTGTTTATAAATCAAATTCTAATGAATTGAGCGTAAAAAGACATCACACGGCACCTTATACGTCTCTTCAAAAATCCCCTCAGCAAGTTTCATGTTTCTACTTTCAAAAATGTGTCTGAAATTATATCGGAAAATTTCAAGCTGTTGAAGGTGGAAAAGTGTTTTTTAGAATACACCTTTAAGTCACTTACAACATACAGGTTTTTTTAATACTTATTTTTCAAAAAACAGCCTTGTACAAAAAACATGCTCACACAAGTATGTTGTGTTGAACTCCATCAAGGAATTCAAAACTCATATAGATATTTCTAGATATTCTACTCATATGGAAATTAAGGAATTTTCCTTAAAATGTTATTTGCTATTGAAATTGTTATTTTTTTTAACAGATGAAATACAAAATATATTTTTTTGTCAAACCTCTATTGTTTCCATGACCCACCAGTGTGTCGTGCTGTTCTAAGCCATTTTAGCAGGGCACCATGCACAGTGCCATATTTTTATTTCTTGTTATACATGCTCTCCTATATTTCTTATCCTCTGTACACATGTTTATCCTTTATACAATTATGGTATAAAGTGTCCTTTATTTAAATACTTTATTTACTTTTATTCATAAACTATTATTTAATTATTTCAATATAAAGTATTTATTTATCCTTTGAATATTTCTCATATTTTTATTTCGTTTTTCTTTTCATGGACACCAGAGATTGTACAGACACACATAGAGCATTTGGATTCCATTTGCATTAGCTTTTCCTGACTGTCATAAAGTGACATCATTTTGGACAATTATGTAAAACTCGTCATTCAATGAAATGCCTTATTATTCACAAATCAGCTGTGTGCATTTGGGGATATGTCTGATGTTGCATAATAGAATTTTCTCGTTATTTCAGTGGGAATAAATTCTGAGCTTTTCTTTTTAGTTGCCTGGTTTCTCGTTACCTGTCAGCTGTAGCCGTCAAGCTATTGTGTAATTTTTTTTCAGGAAGTTTGGTTTTAATCAACTCTAGCTATATTTTTAAATACTTTGCTGTGCTAACTCACATTAATTAAATTTTAGCTGTTTTCTTATTAAATTGGTGTTGTTAATTCTTCTCTGTGTTAATTAAAGTGACAATATGTTAGTCTATTAGAGTGTTATGATACAGAGCATTTTATGTGCATCCCTTTTGAGAATAATTTTAAAGGTCGAGCTTGTATTAATGCTTTAGTTCCAGATACTGTGGAGATTATATGCCGACAATGAGGAAATAAGAGACTGTTAAGCTCTTCATTCTTTCTCGTGTCTTTAAGGACTAATGGTTTTTGTCTTGGATGAAGTAGAGTATTTTAATATTGACATCAATGTTAGAAGTAAGAGTACATCTTTTAGTGACAAGCTGTTTATCTTCTTTTGAATGAAGTTATTTGACTCATTGTGGTTCAGCTAACTAGGATGAAGTAATTATTAGATTAATGATCTTCTGTGCATCAACTCTTTATGTTTAATTCCTATAAAGTTTAATTGTTCATTTGAATATGTTATAATGAGATTTATTTAAAGTGTCAAGAGTTCCAGCTGTTAAATTATGTTTTTAATGTTTATTTATTGTTTTTATCTTTTGAAGTTGTTAATAAATATTAATGTTGTTTTTACATACTAGTCTTCTTTTTCTACTGCCGCACATTTATCATTTTGCTTCTTTTATATAATTACTTAATGTTTTAATTATTTTAATAAAATTCAGTAGTTTAATAAATATTTAATGTTTTATAATCAGAGTTAAAAAATCAGCAATACACTTCAACTGCACTTATGCACTCTGTATCTTTTAATTCAACACCATTGACACTACATTTGTGATATCAACATTTCTTTTATGCACTCAGCAGTTTTTTTTAACACTTCCTATGTGCCACTGGCAATTCATTTGATCCTGGGAAAATATTGCAAATTCTAAACAAACCAATTCAAAATATTTTTGGTGAACAAGGTACAAAGGAGTCCTTCTTGAAAAAAATGTACCCCTTTTTTTGTATAAAAGTGTTGCCTGTTTGCCTTCCTGCCCTACTCTCCTTTCTTTTTTTCTAGAATCAACACTAGCTTAGTTAGCTTTGTGAGAAATCATGCATTAAATATTCAATAATTTGAAGTAAATGGTAATTTGACTGCTGAAAATTAATTAAAATTATAGATAACTATTTTTATTTATTTTTTTTTTTTTTAACCTAAATGTCACACCTCTCCTTTATTTATCTTTTTAAAAAAAAAAAAAAAAAAAAAAAATTGAACAATACATACATGCAAATGGTTGTTTGGTGCATTTTAAATAAAAACAAGTCTAACTTTGTACCAATGAAAAGAATGGAAGGAAAAAGTTTGGTGTTAGTATTTGTCAGATTCCTCCTGCCTTCAAGGATTGCCTTAATTCATCCTTCGTAGATGTTCGAATGCTTAGAGTGTTTATTCTAAAACAGTAATATTTATAAACGTTAAATTACTTCATATTTCAGAAGTGACATTAATCAATTTAACTGTTTACTTTAAAACCATAATATTTATAAATGGTAAATTACTTTATAACTCAAAAGTGACATTAATGATATTAATAATATCATTGTTTATTTAAAGCAATTCATAAGTAGTTGATTGCACATGATGGTGAAATCATTTTTGTTGATTACTTCAAGGACAATATTTTACTGTGAACGAACTTACTTCAGTTTCTCTTATGTCTTTGTAAAGCACACACGGTGCTTATATTTCTCTTCGCTATGATTTCGCATACTTGGATAATATGTTAATCCAGTAACCGCAGCAGGAAACTGCATTCCTGTATCTTGTTATCAATTTACTAAATGTTTCTTTAAGTTGTTAATATAACGCAAAAAAGATATATTAGTGTGAATTTATTTAAACTTGACAACACCAAAGACCTGCTTCGTGAATACTCGGACACCAACATTATGGAGGCACCGGCGAGATAACCTGCACACATCGCTTTTTATGGATTACTTCGTTTTAAAGTCGCCGTAAAGGAGCACCCTTCAGCCCAGCTGTTTCAGATAAGTACATTTTGGTTTATTATCAGTTTGGCTTTGTTTTTTAACTTGGTTCCCTCATTATTTTAATAATGAGTCAAGAAGATTTAGAAAAGACAGCCATAAATTTACGTGGCAGAGCTAAATCTGCATTAACACGTATCACGAACTTCATTGACGCTGATCAAGTTTTTCAAAAGAATGATTTATTGAATAAATTAGAAAAATTAGAAACAGCTTATTTCGATTTTGATAAATATGATGCACAATTACCAGAAGAATCCTCGGAAATGGAGGAATTTGAAACAAAATATTATGAAACCAAAGCCAAACTGCAATCAGAACTTGAAAAATTTTCTATAAATAGTATGAATGTGCATTCTGAAGTTGTTAATGAACAATTACCTATAGTTAATACAACTAATAATTTTAAATTACCCAGATTGAATATTGAGCAATTTGATGGTAATTTCAAAAACTGGATGTCATCTAAAGACTTATATTTATCGTTAGTGCATAATAATGCCAGTATAACAAATATTCAAAAATTTCAATACTTAAGAGGTTTGCTCGGTGAAGAGCCATCCTCAATTATAAAACATATACCCATTTCTGAAACCAGTTATGCAGAAGCATGGGAAAAATTATTGTCAAGATACGACAAAAAAAAACAAATTGTCGCAGCTCTTATCAAAACATTTATGGATATACCTCCCATTATTCATGCTAATGCACTTAACTTACGCAATATATCAGATATCTCTGACGAGGTAATTCGTGCTCTCAAATCAATCGATGTTAAAGCATCAGAGAGAGACATTTGGTTAATTCATATTCTTCTTCAAAAGGTTGATAATAAAACACGTGAAGAATGGGCTCAATATTCATCAAAGGATGATTTTCCTTCTTTTGATCAATTTATTCAGTTCATTAATGACAGATGTTTATCTTTAGAATTGTATAATAATGATTATACAGGGTTACATAAAAAAGAGAAACAATTTAATTTTCACAAAGCTCCCGCCAATAACGTTATCAAATGTTTATTTTGTAAAGCTAATCACTTATTGTACAAATGTATTAAATTTAAGGAATTGAATGTAAGAGATAGAAAACAATTTGTGAGAAAAAACAAATTATGTAGCAACTGTTTGTCTGACAAACACTACACATATCAATGTAATTCTACATTTAGCTGTCATCATTGTCAGCTCAAACACCATACGCTGTTATGCGAGAATAAACTACAAAATTATGCGATGTCAACTTCACGTTCGAATGAAAAACAGAATCGGAAAAGCAAATTTGATTCAGAGGACCTTTCGATTCCTGATGATAATAAAAAAGAAGTTTCTCCTTCAATAAATTCTGTTCAAACATCTTTCGCACTTTTGCCCACTGCTACAGTATATATTTATGATTGCATGGGTCAAAAGCACACGTTAAGAATTATGTGTGACAGTGGCTCAGAATCTACGTTCGTTTCAGAATCATGCATGAAAGTGTTAGGATTCAAAAGGAAAAATGCCAGATTTCCCGTGAAAGGTCTTTCTAATTCAAAAATCGCAGTAACCAAGGGTTACGTAATGATTGATCTTATATCAATTCATAATGCTGACAGCAAGTTGTCAGTGAAAGCTTTTATTTTAGACGAATTAACAGCTCCATTACCTTCTGAGAAAATAAGTGAAGAGCATTATTCACACTTAAAAAATGTAAACTTGGCAGATCCACATTTTGGGACTCCAAACAAAATTGATGTTATTTTAGGATCAGATTACTTTTTTTCTATTTTGCTTCCTGGTCAAATAACATGTGCTCAGAGCAGTTTAATTGCGCAAAATTCCATCTTTGGCTTTCTCGTATCGGGAAAAATGTCTCATCTTAACACAACTCCTAATTCAATGCATAATTTACATATTTATGAACTTAATATTGATAATGAATTAAAACGATTTTGGGAAATGGAAGAAGTATTCAATAATAATGCTCAAATTCTATCTCCAGAAGAACAATTTGTTGAATCACATTTTCAGAAAACTTACTCAATCAATTCCGAGGGTCGTTTTGTAGTAAAATTACCTTTTGTAAAATCTAAGACAGAATTAGGTAATTCTAGACCTGCCGCAATTTCTCGCTTGTTGGCAATGGAAAGGAAATTTAAAGAAAATCCAGAATTCGAAAAGCAATACAAGGATTTTATGCGCGAATATATACAGTTAGGCCATATGGAATTAATAACACAAAATGACATTAACGATTCTGAAAATGAACAATATTTTCTTCCTCATCATGCGGTTATTAAACCTTCTAGTACTACTACCAAGTTGAGAGTTGTGTTTGATGCATCATGTAATACTTTAAAAGGAAACTCCTTGAATTCAATATTGGGAGTAGGTCCTAAATTACAACGGGACATATTTGAAATTTTACTTAATTTTCGAGTTCCGAAAATTGTTTTTTGCGCTGACATAGAAAAGATGTACCGCCAGATTTTAGTTTCTGAAGAAGATCAAAATTATCAGAAAATAGTTTGGAGGTTTAACTCTAATGAGGAAATAAAAAATTTCAAATTAAAAACGGTTACTTATGGGCTAGCTCCAGCGTCTTATCTAGCCACTAAATGTCTCAAACAAATTGCTGATGATTATACAAAAAATGCTGTTATTTCTCAAACATTAGAGAAAGATTTCTATATGGATGATCTACTTTCAGGCTCAAACACTGTTAGCGAGGCAATAGAAACTTGTAAAGAAATTACCGATGTTTTGCACGCGCATGGTTTCCACTTAAGAAAATGGAATTCAAATTCAAAGGAATTTCTTAGAGAGTTTGAGGATGATTCCAATACCGAATCG
Organism: Maratus speculifer; assembly: GCA_964019185.1. NCBI lineage: Eukaryota > Metazoa > Arthropoda > Arachnida > Araneae > Salticidae > Maratus > Maratus speculifer. The sequence goes on from OZ025294.1 coordinate 39,674,894, forward strand.
AATTTTGAAATAATTCCTAGTGATAACGGAAGCTCTAAAGTTCTAGGATTAAGCTGGAACTCTTCTTCAGATACTTTTATTTTCAAGGTTTCACTAAATCTCACTCCACCTCTTACAAAGAGGCAAATTTTAGCAGAATCTGCTAGAATCTTTGACCCACTGGGTCTAATTTCACCATGTACTGTAACTTTAAAAATATTTTATCAAAAACTGTGGTTGACAAAAGGGGACTGGGACACTATTATTCCAGAACATCTAACCGAGGAATTATTCAAATTTCAAGATTCGTTCAATGAAATCAATCAATTTTCGATACCAAGATGTGTTACGCTTTCATCCGAGAATGCCTTTGAATTACACGGATTCTCCGATGCGTCAACACTAGCTTATGCTGCCGCAATTTATTGCCGACAAACTTGCAATGGAAAAACCAATGCTTTTCTTTTGGTTTCTAAAACAAAAGTTGCACCAATCAAGCAAATTTCTGTCCCTAAATTAGAACTTTGTGGTGCTCACTTGTTATCTAAATTATTCCGCACAGTTATGGACACACTAAAGAATTACAAGTTCGATATTTTTGCATGGACTGATTCTAAAGTAGTCCTTTCATGGTTATCCGCACACCCCCGCAAGTGGAAAACATTTGTGGCGAACAGAACCTCTCAAATAACAGAAGTTTTACCTACGAAGCACTGGGGACACGTTCCCTCAAAAGAAAATCCCGCAGATATCGCTTCTCGCGGTATTGACCCCAAGGGTTTGCCGGAATGCGAGCTATGGTGGAAAGGGCCAAGCTGGCTACTTCTAGACCCATCTAATTGGCCGAAAGACGACTTAAATGTTGATGAATTCGATGAACAAATCAAATCTGAGCAAAGATCGGATCCCATTTTTTCATTTCACATGCAGCCTTCAAATGATGTACTAGATAATTTGTTTCAAAAGCACTCTTCACTTTCAAAAATTATCCGCATTCTGGCATATTGCCTAAGATTCATTAAAAAATGCAAAAATGCTAATGAATATCAAATCCCTTCAACAGTACTTACATCTAACGAAACAAAATCTGCTGAAGAAATGATCGTTCTTTGGATTCAAAATTCTTACTTTAAAGAAGAGTTAAAATGTATCAAGGAACAAAAACCTCTAGCTAAGAAAAGCAAATTACACTCCCTATATCCGTTTATTGACGCTAAGGGTATCTTACGGGTGGGAGGACGCCTGCAAAATTCACAGTTAGCATTTAATCACAAGCATCCGGTAATACTTCCATCACAACATAAAATGAGTGAACTATTGATAATACAACAGCATATTGCCACTTTACATGCTGGACCTTCTCTACTATCGCACATTATAAAACAATCTTTTTGGATAGTTGGTGGAAAAAAGCTCATCAACAAATGCATTAATAGATGTTTAAAATGTTTCAGATATAAGAAAACTATTACAACTCCTCCATTAATGGGGAATTTACCTAAACCTCGAGTAAATCTTGAACGCCCCTTTTTCGCCAGCGGAATTGATTATGCAGGCCCCATATCCATTAAATTTAGCAAGGGTAGGGGTGCAAAAACAACTAAGGGTTACATTGCCTTATTTATTTGTCTTGCTACGAAAGCGGTCCATATAGAAGCTGTAAGTGATCTAACAACTGAAACATTTATAGCAGCTCTTCGACGTTTTAGTGCAAGAAGAGGTACCCCACGTCACCTTTATAGTGACAACGGGAAGAACTTTCTCGGGGCATCAAGAAAAATCGACCAAATACAGAGGGCATGGTTGTCATTTCCTAAAAATGAAATCATGTCTCAATATTTAACTGAAAAATCCATTGAATGGCATTTTATCCCTCCTTCTTCCCCCCACTTTGGCGGAATTTGGGAGGCTGCAATAAAATCCGCGAAATACCATCTCAAAAGAGTAATAGGAGCGACACTTCTAACTTTCGAAGAGCTCGCCACCCTACTTAGCCAAGTCGAAGGCTTACTGAATTCGCGACCTCTTATACATTTAAATGACAATGATAGTGACTGCATAAATGTTCTCACACCCTCACATTTTCTTACAGGTGATGTAATTTTCTCGCTACCGGAGGCGACCTCATCTATTACGAGCAACCCTAGAAATCGCTGGGAGCTGGTGCAAAATTTAAAAAGAGGATTCTCCCATCGATTTAAAAAGGAATATTTGAGCTCGCTCCAAAAAAGAGGCAAATGGAGAGTCGAGCAACGTAATCTTCAACTTGGACAAGTTGTGCTACTCCTTGATGATGCCCAGCCACCAGACTCTTGGCCATTGGGCCGAGTAAAAGAGGTGCACCCAGGAAAGGACGGACATGTCCGTGTTGTGACCATACAGTGTAAAGGATCTTATTTGAGACGACCAGTACATAAATTAGCTCTCCTCCCTATATATCAGGACTAAGGCCTGATAGGGTGGGAGTGTGTTCGAATGCTTAGAGTGTTTATTCTAAAACAGTAATATTTATAAACGTTAAATTACTTCATATTTCAGAAGTGACATTAATCAATTTAACTGTTTACTTTAAAACCATAATATTTATAAATGGTAAATTACTTTATAACTCAAAAGTGACATTAATGATATTAATAATATCATTGTTTATTTAAAGCAATTCATAAGTAGTTGATTGCACATGATGGTGAAATCATTTTTGTTGATTACTTCAAGGACAATATTTTACTGTGAACGAACTTACTTCAGTTTCTCTTATGTCTTTGTAAAGCACACACGGTGCTTATATTTCTCTTCGCTATGATTTCGCATACTTGGATAATATGTTAATCCAGTAACCGCAGCAGGAAACTGCATTCCTGTATCTTGTTATCAATTTACTAAATGTTTCTTTAAGTTGTTAATATAACGCAAAAAAGATATATTAGTGTGAATTTATTTAAACTTGACAACACCAAAGACCTGCTTCGTGAATACTCGGACACCAACAGTAGACTATCTTTGACACTATAAGATCAGATATGACTACCAATTAATTGATTAAAGTCTTCAAGAAACAACTGATGCAATCATGAAAAAAAGTATTTAAGCAATTAAAAGAACTGATTAAAACATCTTGACATCACCCAGCGGTATTAAAAAGCTTATCAGTATCTATGTATCTTCAGTGTCTGTAATTTCACGATCTTTAATGTAGGGCACAGACATGGGAATTTCATAAATATTTAAAAAGTAAATAAATAAAAATCATTTAAATTTCTTGTTATTAACAAAAGCATTTTGTTTAAATGTTTCACTGGAGTTTGTCTTCTATTTTTAGGATCTGAATCTCTTTCTGGAAGTTGGTGTAAAGAAATTTTGACAACAATCATGCAACACACCCCTCACAGTTGGTCTAGTTTTACACTAATGTGCTTTCCCAATGTCCTTGCTGAATTTTTCCAACAACATCAAGCAGTAAAAGAAAACAAAGCTCAGCTGAAACGTTCTGTTGAAGAAGAATATAGGAAATGGAAAAGTAAATATTCATATAGTATATCTGAATCTGGTTTGATTTCTTTTATTACCTTAGTTAGAATTTAAGTTTGAATATAGTTATATAATCTTTTTATTTTAAACCTCTGTGAAATGAAATGTCTCAGTGCTTAAATTCTTTTTATTAATTTTAACCTTGTGCATCGATATTGTTTAAATTTAATTCCATATTTTGTTTTATGAGATCACTTTTGTTTATATTGACATCTGCCTTCATTCCTTGCACTAATCGCTGATAATGCTGTCTCTTTCATGATGGCATGTATTATGATGATGTAACATGTGCTTGCTCTGCCTGTTTGTGGCATAATTGTTACACATAGGCTCGCCTATTTGGGAGGCATTGTCTTTCAGCACAGTAAGAGCAAATTAGAATTAATCCTTTGAAAGTATTTTCTCAGATTTGTTCAGTAAGTATTGCCATAGCTTTTAATTCTCTAATCACTTTAAACATTTACATTTAAATTTTTAATCCCCTAGTCATCATTTAAATACTAAATTCCGCTGATTTTAAAAACTCAGAATTGGGTGTGATGAGCAGTAGACAAGATGTAGTTCTTTTTTAGAACTTCATTGATGCAGCCATGACTGCCGCACTCTTTTCAAATGGATGGGTAAAATGCTTCCTGGTATCTTTTTGATGTGAAGTTTAATATCATCGCTTGCTTATTTTATATTTTGTTAGTGCTGCTTCTCCTTCATTTTAAATTAAAAATGAATGAGTTCTACAGACTGCTTCTTTATTTTTATATTTTAAAAATCTTCAATTCATTCAAGAGTTCAGCAATGTTATTGCATCCTGGAAATACCACATCACTTCTCCCTTAATTTTTGTCTTTATAAATATTTCCTGCATTCCTCTTTTTTTCCTATTTGTTTTCTTGATTAATCATTATCCAAATTTTTAAAAATGATTTTTATCAGATTTATGTTATTTCATCTGTAAAATTTTTTCTTAAAACTAAGTGCAGAACATGTTTATTGATATTTATCACTGTGATCAATATATGTTTAAATTTAATTTCAATGTTATGTCTGCTAAGACCTATAAATATTCACTATTAAAATAGTATTTTTATAAATATTAAGATTTGAAACTGATTCAAAATTTTCAGTAATATTTGTTAACGTATGTCTGTATATGAAGTATGTAATGAATGCTCAAAACACACTGTTTTCAAATTAAAATGCAGTTCTCATTGTTTTGTTTCTTTATAGCAATGAGCAATGAAAATGATATTATATCTCATTTCTCTCTTCAAGGATCTTCTCCACTTTTCTTGTGGTAAGTAAATAGCTCATAAAAATTTCACACTTCTTGCATCTTTTGAAAAGTCTTCTTTTATTAGGTTTTTAAATCTTTGATATTTTCTAAATAATTTCATAAAAATTGTTTGATTTTTTTAAAAATTAGATTTTAACTAATTATAAATAAAACTACAGTCTTGCTAATGTCATTAGACAAATTTTAAGCAATAGTAGAATATACTGCAATATTTTTTGTTAGAAAACTAGGATTTTAATTTATTGTTAAAGACAAGGGGGGGGGGATGTCTCATTCGATTTTCAACACAACTATTATTCATAACTTTATCAAGAACAAAGATCTGCATTTTCAATACACTTATCTTGCTTTGTGAAAAATGCAATGATTAGAACTGGACGATTATCTAAAATTTAATATTGCAGTATATCTCAATGCTAACTTAGAGTGAGGGAGAAAAAAAAAATTGTTATTTTTTAAAAGCAAATGATATAGTAGCAAAAAATTAAACACACAATAGAGTAGATAGCAATGAATCAACATATCTATTATCTATTTGGTCATATCATAAATTTTCTATTTTTCATTTGTAAAATGAAGCAAAAAATGAACCAATTATTCTTTTCTTATTTACACCATTACTTTCATAAAACATTTGTTTAAAGATAGTATTTTCTCTATTTTTCTTCCCAATTTTTTATCAGTATGATTGAATGACAGGAATTAAAAACTCATTAGGTAAATTAAAATTGTGTATTTAATTCTTTTCACAAAATTTTTATTGTAGGGTACCATCCCCACTAATTGGCACATTAAGAATTTGTCCTTAAACTTACTTCTGTTTTCGTTACCTAGAAATAAAATATTTACTTGCAAATATTTTTAAATCAAAGAGTACATATCTGTGCATCTATTTTGCCCACTAAAAGCAAAAATATTTGAAAAAGTATTTTTCTAAAAAAATATTTACAAAAAGTTGCTATATTTACCAGTAATTGGCACCTAGAACACTAATATATGGCACCTTGTGTATCACATTGTATTTTTAGTTTTATAATTGAATGTGTACTTTCTAATTTCAGATGATAAAGCATTAATAAATTTAAAACTTTGGAAATATCTTTATATTTACCATTGCTTTCAAGTAATTTACACATTTTTTAAAACAAAAATTTATGTGAAAAAACAAAAAATTAATATTAATATTAAGATTTAATCCATAGTCTTCAAAGCTGCATTTTTGAAATTGATTGAAACTAAAAATTATTAGCAAGGAAGATGGTGACAATTGCATTTAAAAAAATTATTATTAATCGCTTGATTGCTGCAGGTATAAGGAAAAAGTGTTGTTACTCCCGTCCCGACTTATTTTGGAGCTGCTATTAAAATGGTTAAAAACAAATTTTAACTCTATTAGTTCTCATCATTTATATTTTAACTCTGTTTTACTAGTATCAAAAAGCAACTTTTCAAAGTTTTGATTCATGTTTATTTTATTGTAATTTGTAAAGCTAATAAGTATAAAAATAAGCTTAAAATGACTACAGTTCTTTTTTTTTTTTTTTTTTTTTTAATGCAATGTAATCTAAAAATTACAGATAAAATTATTATAAATCAGTCTTTTAAAAGCTGTCATTTGATACCAGTAGAAATATGGTTAAATTATAGCTGTTTTATTCTTACTTCAGCTTATTGTGGAAAATGCTCTTGGATAACGATCGCATTTCTACCATTGCATACAAGTAAGTTTACATTTCTTTCATGCTTCATTATTTTTCATTTATTTTATTGTTTTTACTTATCTGCTTATCTCTATTAGTTCTAGTTGTTATTCCTTTTTCATTTTTAAATGTACTTAGAACTTTAAGTCCTGCATGAGCTAAAATTTTCAGTTCAAACCTAGTGTAAAAACAAAAGTTCTGATCCAGTGTTTATTTATTTATTTATTGTCATTTTTACCCCTGTCCTAAACAAGAGGTCAATGAAATGTATCTCAATATTATAAAGAATTTGCATATGCCAGTGGACCCATGCAAAGCTTCAATATTTCAATCTTAGAGAATTTTGCATCCATTCTTAATTTACACTTTTTAATCAATGTTTTAACAAATTATATGTGAACCATATCAAGTCTCTTAACCTCCTCAGTCCCAAGACAAATAATATGAGGGATCACTAAAACCTGTTTAAAATTACTGTAAAGCCAAAAATGTATCAGTCTATGTATCAATGCTTATAAACTGCACACACTTATTTAAAACGTTTCAAAGTAATTTTTACAATTGTAAAAGCATTTAAGATCATTTAAAGGGTGTTCTTTAGTATCTTTTACAGGCAACATCAGGACTAAGGAGGTTTAAAAAACATTCCTATAATGCTAAAGTGCAGTAATTTTCAAATTATAGTCGAGCCCCAATCAAACAAATCAATTGGGGCTAGCAACTTTGTACATTAAATCTAGATTATTTGTTAAATCAGGATAGTGTAAAAATAATTTTTTTTATAAAGTAGAATAAATTTATAAAAGGTTATAAAAAAAAATAACAATGCTCACTTACCTTAATAATGATGTTGAACATTTGTTGCTTTAAGTAAAAACTCTGCATAAGTAAACATTCCTTTTTTATGTTTTACTATAAATCACAATGATTATAATTAAGAAAAAAGTATCTCATTTATTCAAATTTTATAAATAAATCAATTTTTAGAAAATAAATCTGTTATATATGTATGTTTGCTTTGTTTTGATTTTGTATTCCCAACTTCTTTATTGCTTTTTTCCAAAGCTGTGAAAACAGTGTCATCATCATTATGAGACATCAAATACAGTTTCAAAGTATCCAAACTGTTAACTGCTTCTATTAATATTGCCTGCTTCACCTTTGTTTCCTCCTCTTCATCTGATCCATTACTATTACTATAATAAATGACGTAATATACATTTTCGTATGTAGATAGCTCTGCATCACAAGATACATATTCAAAAAATTGATAGCCAAATGAAATTTCCTGCCATTCATTTATTATTTCATCATTTTCACTTTTCTCATGTACGTTTTCTAGTACATTTTGTGGCAAAAAACCTGCTTCTTAAAAGCAGTTATTGTTAGTGTGTTTAGAAACAGTGTTCCACAACTGTCACACAAACATCATTGCTTCAAAAATGGTCAAAAAATTTACACCATTTTTTTTTTTTTGGCAAGTTTCTTTTATATTATAAAGAACAGGGCCTTATTGGATTACAATGGGAATCATTGAAATTTGGCAAAATATCGGAAATAGCACCAAGTTGGCATCATTTTAGGTGGGTAATTTTTGCCAGCAGTCTTGATGATATATCACCAAGTTACCAGCAAACTTGGCAACACATTTTTGATCGATAAGATAATGAAGTAGTACCAAATTGCGTAAAAGAGACATCCTTATAACTCTAAAAATTATAATCATATTAACTAACAGTTTACTGCATCAGATTAAGCATCTCATTTCCAATTAAAATATATATATGAATTGAAATTGGAATGAAATATAGGGTCATCAAAAATCTAAAAGTGCAGAAAATAGGATTACAACCAGGCATAGGTAACTATAGGATAAGCAACTAACTATCTGATCAACTTTATTCTTTATGCAAAATTTGTTATCTTATTGTATTTTACATCTCCTTGGAAAAAAAAAAAAAAAATGAAAAATTTTATATACTTTTCATCAAAACTAATATAAGAGTCCAAAAAAAAAAAAAAGTTCTGGATAATTGGGGTTACTGATATTCAAAAGACTTTCTCCCATTATTACCTACTAAGTATACACTAAATTTAAAGTCTCTATCTCAATTTTTCAGAAGATAGAGCGTTTACAGACAGACGGCAAATTTTTGTTTCTAAAAATGGTTTTCGGAATTTCCAGTGTCTAAAATGTGTAAATCTGCGGGAAAAAAAATTTCTTTTTTCAGATTTTCAAAATGATTGCAAGACTTACAATATACTACGTATCATCGGTAAGTAAAATTGGACTTACAGTATTGATAAATATCAATACTGTAAGTTTAATTTATTTAAAATCCAAATTATTGAAGATAACACTAAAATTTAAACACTGTGCAATATGATGAAATTTATTTTTGTGGATAAGTAATGCTTTTTAAATTAAAAATAGTTTTTTTTTTTCCTTACTATCTCTAAAAGTTAACCAAAATCCTTGAATTTTCAAATTAATGAAATATAATATTTTGTATCTGTGTCAGAAATATCAAATTAGTACCCCATATAGATTTTAAAATTTTAGCATGAAAATTATTCATATTATAATTAATCAATAATAAATTAGTTAAAAATTTTCTACTTTGAAAAGGAGCATATCTTTTTATATGAAACTAATTTAATATATTAATCTCTGAAGTGGATGTAAATTTAATACAAACACTTGCTGTTGGTCAATATTTTGAAGTTTAGTGGAGCAATTTTATCCAACTAGTTTAAATATCAATATGTTTTAAAATGTCCCATTCGACTTTTGTGGAATCATGGACTTTTCAAGGAATCCTTCTGCTCCTCTGAATGATTGAAACAGATATTTGATCATTTTATTGTGTTTTTGCTTGGTTTCATGAAAAGTAATAAATTCTTGCACCTTTAATAGAGTTTTTAATTAATGAAAAAACAATCTAATCATAAAATCCAAAATTGGTCTTATATACATAGATACCTTCTCACCAAATTTTGTAGCTCTATGTGCAGCCACTTGCACAGAATTGGTGCAATGCTGCGATGTATGTCGCAGACTCTTGAGGTGGTCTGCAGACTATTTTTCAACTCTTAAAATTTATTTTTAAAAAAAAAACCCAAATTTTGGAAAAAATTATTTGCCATGTGCCATAGTAATTTTATACATCTCATATGCAATTGACAAAGCTTCGATTCTCGTAAAACTCAGGGATAGTTCTGTTCTGAATTTTATGAAAAATTAATGCAATCATTTTCAAAAAATAAAAAAATTCATTTTATAAACCAGAAAACTTGGACATAAAATGTATCGCAAATTTTGATATATGGTCGCCGAAAAAAGATCAATTTTGTCAATCGTTCGAAGAAAAATTGGCAAATCCATCATAGAATATGTGGGGAAAACATGAATTTTGGCAGGGGATCACAAAAAAATACAAATTTTGTCAAAGGAGCGCTGAAAAAACTGCAAAATTCATCAAAAGCTCACATAAAAATATCAATTTCATCAAAAATGATGAATTTAATCAAAAGAATGCGAAAAATGGCAAATTACATCAAAAGATTGTGATAAAAGAAAATTTCATCTGAGGAGCGCAAAGAAAACAAATACTGCCAGGAATGGATTTTCTCCTGATTTCAAACAATGTATGATCGTGTGAAAAATTTTGAGGACAAAGGTAAATTATTTTTAAAAATACTTTCCTTTTATGTTAATCAAAAATTATTTGGGATGTTTGAGTGCATGTTCTGCAGGCAGTTTTTAAAGTTTCTACTTATGTTGCAGAGTGTAGAAAAAAAATTCTAGTGCTGGGTATGCAACAGTCTCTTCAGAACACTGTCAACACATTCTTAACTATATATGCACACTCATCCAGACTTCTTTCCTTATTATTATAGATTTGTTTTGTTTGATCTCTTTTCAAGATTATTTTGATTTAGAGTATAGTTACACATTTTTATTTTTTCATAAATAATATTTGTGTGTTTTTAATCAATTGTTTTTATGAAAAAAAAAAAAAAAAAGATTTAAATTAATGTAACCTGTTAAAGTGTAATGTTTATTTCAAAAATGTTCACATCACTGTTTATGCAATAAACATTAAATTCTGTGTGAAATAATCATTTTAAAATGATATAAATTGAATTTTATACAAATGTATTCATTTAATGTTTCTTAAACAATCAGGGACCAAAGATTAATTTTTTTATGTCACAGCTCTTTATATTAGCAATATTAATGATATTGCTGAAATTTAATTTTCCTTTCTCTGTTTAGAATATTGGATCGTATTGGTGCCCGTGCTTTATCATCTCATTTGCGTACATTTGCTGATTTTCTTGTATTTGAATTTGCTAATTCTGTTGGTGGGCAAAGTGTAAATAAGGTAAATTAAAACATTAATTAGATATTTGTTTCTTTTGTCTTTTATTGCTTTTTCTCTTAATTTTATTTTTAATTTTGCTTTCTTATGTTTACTTATTATAAGGCATAACTATTATACCTTACTTGCTGATAATCAATATTTTGTTATGTTTCTCTTTCATTTTATAATAAATACTTTAAATAAAATAATATTTCTAACATTTTTAATTACCTACTCTGCCCTAAACATTTATAGTAAAATCTGCAGCTGCAGAAAATGTTTCTAACCACTTTAATTACCCACTCTGCTCTGCTTACAAATATCATATTAACCTTCTGATTACCAAAGCAGGTCCATTGGACCACAAAGCAGTTTTCGTCTAATTTTGGCATTTGGACAAATATTGCAAATATTAAAAATAAATACTTAATCATTACAATATTTTTTTTCTTTGTTTTACATAGATTATTTTATATTATTCATTAGTATATTTATTGTAAATCATCAGCTCGTTTTGTGTTTGCTATTTTTATATATGCATATGGGATAGACACAAGCAGTAATTTTTGTACACTGTTTTTTGGGGGCGTGGGGATAGGGGGGATAGTTTGAGGGTAACTATTTGTTAAAGCATGAAGGTTTTATGTTTAATAATTGTTTATAAAACAGTTAAGATAAATTCCATTTTTTATTATAAAACGTTAAAATTTTGTTAAGATTAATTTGTAAGAATATGCTTAAAATAACTGTGAAAATGTATGTATCTGAAAATATTCTTTTTCGAATAAAGAATTATTGGTTCTGTCATCCCAAATTTGAGAGTATATATAAACATACTAAAACTATGTTTTTTCAGTTGAGAATATCATTTTTCAGCCATGTAAAAAAGAATGTTTAACTACATAATTTTTCATTTTTAAATCTAATTTTTAAAATAACTTTTAGATGCAATAATAGAATGTTAATTTAATAATTTTTAAAAAGGAAAAGATTTTATAATGATTAATATTTTTTAAATTTAAAATTTGTTCTTTGTTAAATAGCATATATAAATATCGATATGAATTGATTAAATATTTTTAACATTATTTACACATTGTAATTATGTATTTGAAGTGGACTGCAAAACTACATTAAAAAAATTCTATATATATTATTCTACTTGTCTCTTATTTCAGTATATTGATGCCTTAAATGATTTAATCTGGAAGTGCCATGTTATACAACTAGACAGATTAATTTTATGCTTGGTAAATATGTTTTTCTTTACAATTATTATTATTTTTTTTTTTTTAAGAGGATCAGTTTCTGACCGTTTTATCCTCAGAGGTCTTTTATTTGTGTTTGATTTTCTCTTTTATTAATTAGGCTTTAAGTAGTTTCGAAGGCAATGAAACTCAAGTTTGTTTTCTCATTATATATATGATGCTTATTCGACCAACTGAATTCAAAAGTAGGGTGTATGATTTTGTAAAAAATGTAAGTGGATCATTTTATTTATTTTTATTCATGTTGTGTAAATCTGTGTTATTAATATGTTTATTATCTGTGTGTAAAATTTAAAATTATATTTCATTATCTGTATTACAATGCAGCCTTAAAAAAGAGGAAAAATACTGATCTTTCTTTCATTAATATGTATATATATGTGTGTGTTGATTTGTAGTATTATCTAATGGTTCTATATATACATACATACATACATGCACATAACTATTTTTTTTTATAAAACATTTACAGTTATTATTTTTTAATTATTTCTGCAGTCAATTATATCATCTCTTTACTTTAATATTTTATTGCTGTAAGAGAATAGCTTCAACTTTTTTGTTCTAAATTACTGTATTCTTTTATGTGCTTTTCCTCCCCAAAGTAGTCCCATAGGTATCTACAATATATGTAATTTTTCCTGTTTTGCCTAATGGCAAATGACAAAAATGAAAAAAAAAATGATTTTGATTGTTTGGTAAATATTTCCTGTTATCAATAATTATATTAAAAAATAAGTAATTTTTTAAAGTATGTATTAGATAGCCAGAAAATTTTTAATTGTATATTGTACTGATGGATGTCTCCAGTATTAGAAACTAGATTGAAATAATCAAAGCATTGGCACCAAAAAATATTATTGTTACCTAATCATTTTTTAATAATTGCTAAAATGTTGTATTTTAGTGTAATTTTGAAATTATTTATTTCATTTATATTGAATGCATGTAAACAATGTTATAAACTGTAATAATGGACACAAATTTAAGAAAAATGTATGATTTTTTTTTTTTTTTAAATGATAATTGTTTTATTATATTCTGTATTTTATCTACTTTAAATCGGTTTGAAGGCTGAATTATAAATAAATGACTAAAAGGAGGAGACACTGCATTATTAGAAAAATAACAAAGTGTATTAATGGACAAAGCAAAGAGTAGGAAAATTAAAAAAATTAGGTGTCAGAAATGAAGATTAAAATTGCAATCCTCGAATTGAAATTTATAGGTACAAAAATACAACCAACCACTGCTAATTTCAAACTTTGTATGTCTCATAATCATTCATTAATATAAAATATTTAATCATTTAATTGATTATACAAATAAAAGGATATTTTTTTTATACTTTTATATAATTGGTTGTCACTTTTATTTTTCATACCATAATGTGCGAAGTTTCACAAATGTGCAATTAAATGCTATAGTCATTTAATGATACAAATTTTTTTGCTGCAGATAAAAGATCTTGATATGATTATTTTTTTAGACACAATGTTAGTGAACAAATAGATGTTTTAAAGTCAAATTTTTATAACAATAATAATAATAATAATAATAAAAGGTCATTAGTGATAATTTAAACCTTAGTTTGCAAAATCTGTATTTCATCCCATAATCATCATGGTTTTCATTTTGCATGCCATTTGCCTGTGTATGTATCGGGCGCAACTTGTTAGCTATTAACTCTTTTCTTTCTTTGAATAAAAATTCTTTTTCTTGATTTCCTTCTATCCTCTTCTATATAACTTTAAAATATCTCAATAGCATTTTTTTTTTAAATATTGTTTTGACAATACAATTATAAATAACTGTCCTGATAATAAAAATTTTCTGTTATACTTTTGTTCTAAACTGTTTATAGAAAAACTTTGATGTTCTTTTAAACTAATTTCTATAGAAAAACTTCTTTATAAATGTATTACCATGTGATAAAATCAAGATTGTGTTAACAATTATAGCTCAGCTGATATTGTGTTTTGAATACAGGGATATTTTTAAAAAAATTCCATTTATTACTATTGTGAAAAGTGAATCCAGCCCTCCTCTCCATTATTCAACACTTTGAGGTTATTTGTGTTATTAATTATATCCATGTTTCTAAAAAGGTTCTTGTAGGTTGGGGGGGGGGGGGTACTAAACAGTATGCAATATTTTTTTTTTTAAACACATTTTTAATTATTTTGTTAATTTATTATATACTGTTTAACTTTTTCATATCACAAACTTTAGAATTCGCCTGAACATTGGAAACAATCTGACTGGCATGAAAAACATTTGATATTTCATAGGGTAATCGTTGATTTATATTTATTTTATGCTTTTTCTTTATACTTATAAATTTTTTCCTCTTTTTTTATATTTTTCATTTCTACTTTCAGATGTATCCAGAAAAATTTTATTTTGAAGGTCTTCGTGATCTAAACACCCAAAATAGCCAACATGCCTATCTTCCTGTTTATTTTGGAAATGTGTGTCTACGATTTTTGCCTGTAAGTAACTTTCATTATTATTATTCCTTTGACTTCAATAGTTGATCATAAATGTCAGAATATTTGTATTATGTATTTTTCATGTTTATCATTACTTTTACTTATTTTCAAATAAATTACCTGTATTAAAAAAAGGTATGCTTAATGTTTTTCTTCATCCTATATTAGAATCTCATTAGCACACTCATCAAGCATTTCACCTATTAGCAATTAAATTTAGAAATTTATCGTGGCAAAACATAAACAAACAGAACCAAAGTCTCAATATGTAAACGAACAGGAACAAAAATGCAATTTTGAAGAAAGTTAACTCCAAAAGTTAATATTTATTAAAATTATAATTTAAAAATGGAATTAAGTAAATATCAAGTAATTTATTTGTTTTGGCTGTAACACAACAATTTCACATTGCACCTCAAATTATTTCTGTATCTTCCGGGAATACAGATGAAAATTTAAAAAAAAAATGACAATGAATCAATAAGTAATAATGCCTATTAATTTCCTTTTCTTTAGCATTTACATAAAAGATGTCATTTGGAAGGTTATTCAGAATATTCCTGGACTAATTCAAATTTAAAAATTCTAATACCAGTTTTGAGATTTGCAGATTAATGTTTAGTATTTCATATTTTAGAAAAATTTCGGAAAAAAAAAATCTCAAATTTGGCCAATAAGTCCCCAAATCATCATGGATATGGTTAAATTTCTTTAAACGACTGTTGGAAATATTGCCAATTTCATCATAAATCGCAAAAGAAATGCAGATTTTGTCAAATGATTGTTCAAACTAAAATCTTGATGTTAGTAAAAAGATTTCGGGAAAACATGTGAATTTCATCAAGACTTTCCAGTAAAGATCACGAAAATTAATTAATCTTGTACTCGAATTGAGGAGACTTTTGTCAAATAATTGCGCAATAAGATCCAAAATTTTCTGTAACTATTGTGCAGAAAGTCGCAAATGTTGTTGATAGAAAAAAAATAAACATGAATTTTGTCAAAAGATCACAGAAACAAATATGGGATAGTATCAGTTGACCACGAAAAAAATATTGTGAATTTTGATAAATGGTCACAAAAAAATAATTTTTTTTATATACATAATAGTTAAAAAAAAAAAAAAAGAAAATAATGAATTCTGTGAAAAGATCATAGAAAATTGCAAATTTTGTCATATGATATTGAGAAAAAATAATCATGAAATTCTATCAGTCTTGAGATAAACAGTCCATAAATCTTGTGAACAGGTTACGAAATTTGCAAGTTTTGTGTTCTATAGTGATAAGAAACTTTTCATTAGTGATTTTCAGTAACTAAAGATAAGGTAAGCATTAATTGCTTCAGATTATGTCTTCACTATTTTGAGCTGGGTTTGTGTTAATCATATTTTTAAAAAAAATCCTTAATATTTTTCAGATGATAAAGCTACATATTTGAACATTAATGAATATTTTATCAGACCTACCAACTGCTACGAAAAAATTGTAGTTGCTACGATTTTGACCTATAAACTATGATACTACAAAAATCGGTCTTAAACTACAATTTTTTGTAAATAATACAAACGCATATTTTTTTTCCAGTTTCGATTTTTAGTCTACGCAGTACATTTTTCAGGAGTGATTGTATTCTAAAAATTTTAACAAATTTCCACCATTCCATTAATACAATTTTCTTTTATGTTTCCTAAATTGATTCATGAATCGGTAGCAGAAAAAAATGAGAATTTCTTCAAATGACCATGGGAAAATACCAGTTATTTTGTCAAAGATCTTGGAAACAAAGTGCTTATCTTCAATTGGTCGTTGAATAAAATTGCTAATTTCGTTAAGAGCTCATAAAAAAATTGTGAATTTTATCAAAAGATTGCACATAAAAACACGAATTTTAATAAATTATTAAGGAAAAAATTTTGGTAATTTCATCAAAAAAGGACAGAAATGAGTAGCAAATTTTGTTTATTGGTCACAAAAACATATTCTAAATTTTGCCAATCAGTTGCAATAAATTATCACAAATTTGATATATGAGTATGTAAAAAAAAAAAAAAAAAAAAAAAAAATAAAATAAAATATGTTTAGTGGTTGTAGAATAATATAAATTTCATTAAAGGATCATAGTAAAAACACACATTTCATCAAAATATTATGGAAAAAAATGTGAGTTTTGTCAAAATATTGCGGTAAGAAAATTAGTGTTTTGTCAGAGGATTACAGACAGAAAAATCCAAATTAGTAAGAAACCACAAATTTCAATCAAAAGATCATTGAAAGAAAATACAGATGTCATTTGAAGAATTATGCTAAAAAAATGCAAAATTCATCAAAGGATCGCAATAAAAAATAAGAATTTTGTCAAAAATTCACCGTGCAAAGTGCAGATTTCAATAAAGAATCATGATAGAAAAATTTTCATTATGATTGTGGATGAAAAATTGTGAGTATAATGAAATAATAGTGCAGAAAAAAAATCTCTCATTTCGCTACATTTTATAGATTTATAAATAAAAAGCAAAAAAATTAATAAGGAAAAATGAACATATGCTACATATTTCTTTTTTAGGTATTAGATATTGTAATTCACCGTTTCCTAGAATTGCCTACAGTCCCTGTATCTGTTGAAAATTTCCTTGATACCCTTGGAGTTCTGTATAAATTTCATGGTTTGTAAATTTTATCCCACTTATTCTATTTACTTTTATTAGTTAATAATTCAGAGTAAAGAAATCATTGAAAAAATATTTTCTGTTATATTCCAGATCGCCCTGTAACTTATTTGTATAACACTTTGCATTATTATGAGAAGAAATTGAGAGATAAACCTGCTTTGAAGAAAAAACTTGTTGTAGCTATTATTGGTAAAATTTGAAATTATATTTTATTATTTGATGCCATTTAAAAATTATTCATTTAATATGAATTGTTGGTTTTGATTGTGAGGCAAGTACATTTTGGTGGAAAAAAATTAGTAAAAACTAAATCTTATTATAAATAAACATAAAATTAGTTTTAATCAAATTGCAGTATAAATATTTTTAATATCAATATAAATTTGTTATCAATAATTTATTTTTTCAACAATTGATTTTAAAAGTGAAGCAAGTCCTCTTTGAATAGAATTACTTTTTAATATGCATGATAGTAACAAGTACAATCAAAATTTAACAGTTCTACTGCAACTGTGGAAAACATTGGTAAAACATTGTTTTATAATTTGGGTATTCAGTATTTTATTTAATTGCATAGCCATACAAGTTGTAAAATCATTTTTAATTATTATTCTGATTGATTGAATAGTTTTTGGATAAGATATTTAAAATTTAAGCATATAAATTGTTTTTATAAAACATTGATGGAAAAATATTCACAATTTAAAACTTTTGATTTATTACCAACATGTGATAGAACAAGTAATTTTGGAAAAAAATATTATCTTTAGAAAACTATGGCTGTTACTAAAGAAAAATATAAGAATATGGTAGGTAGATTTATTACTCTAAAATATCACAGATTCTTTATAAAAGCTTTAAAAATCTTCACTGTCTAAATCTGTACCATTTAAAAAAAAAAAAAAAAAGTTCTATGTTAACTCTGAAAATTTATGGCACGTACAAGATTGATTATTTGTATTATGTTATGGTCATTTAATTGTAAATCCAAATGCACCCGAGTTTCAGAAATAATTTTTGATAATGAACTAAGTTGTTAATTAAAAGTCACAAAGAACTCTCATCAAAAAAAGTTCTATGTTAACTTTGAAAATTTATGGCATGTACAAGATTGATTATTTGTATTATGTTATGGCCATTTAATTGTAAATCCAAATGCACCCGAGTTTCAGAAATAATTTTTGATAATGAACTAAGTTGTTAATTAAAAGTCACAAAGAACTCTCATCAAAAACAATTTTTTTTCACCCTGAGCCAGCAAAAGTGTTTGTGCATGCCCAGAACTTGATATACATAGCAGAATGAAAATTAAGAACAGAACACAGGGATTTTGAGGTGTTTATTATCATTCATTTTAAATCTCTGTTTAGTATAGTTAAAAATTAAAGACATATTATGATGCATCTCTAAAGTTGGTTGAAAGGTCAATAACTGTTAATGTCCTTTGATACTGTTTGTGTCCAGTAGATTGACTGTTTTGGTCTTGATATTGCTTAATCTATTTAGATTTTATTGGTGAAAATATTAATTTCAACTATGTGTTAACAATATATATATAAAGTCATACTTTCTATGGGCATTTTTCATTTTAGATTAAATTATTCATATTATCTATCATTATTTAAAAGAAATTAAAAATGGAAAAAAATTTCTTTTTAGTTTTATATAAGCATTTTTTGAATGATGTTGACTAAATTTATAGTTAATTAACTATGAACAATGTTTTTGATATTTAAAAAAAGAGAGAAAAAAAAAAAAAAAAGGTCCCTTCTTAGCAGTTTTTATTTTTCTCTCCTTTTGGTATAATCTGGATAAAAATTGTTATACATTTCAAATGTCTGCTTTATTTATTCAATTTGTGTAATCTTTTCAACCATTAACTATTAGTATTGTACTTTTTATACAATTAAAAAGTTCCAAAGAGAAACAAAAATACATATATAAATAAAATAAAGCTGTCTAAAATTATAAAAATGAACTAAAAGGGATTGATGTTCTTACTGGTATTGACAATACTGTAAAATAGTGATAAGCAACTCATGGCCTCATTATCAATCAAAAAAGGTTTGATTAACCCATAGAGTGTGTGCATAAAAAGATTTTCTCTCCCTGTAAATATTTGGTTTTAAGCTTTGTATAAATTTGCCATAAAAATCTGTATTAAAAGTTACACTTATTTTTAAAGATATGATTTAGTTAGTTTGTGCAAACCCAAACAATTCAATTTCTTTTTAAATTTTCACCCATTTTTTTGTTTTAACTTATGTGTATTATGTATATGTGCTTTAAAATTGTTGTTATTATTTTTATTATTATTAATATTTTTACTATTTGCTGTGCATTTTGAAATGCAGTATCAAAGTTTGTTCCTTGCTTCCTTCTTGATTACTTAAGTTTCAAAATATTATGACAAATCTGTTTAATACTTCTTGAATTTAGCCCTCACTTTTTTAGATTCTAAATGTTACTGTAAAAAAATTAGGAAATGGAAATATACTTGAGTTACTTTAAATTAAATTTAAAATACTGCATACAAATTTAAAATACTGCATTTAAAGGTTGTTTTATACTCATGAAATTTATAATGTGAAAATAGTTTGTTGTTTTACTGTTGAAAATTTACAGAATTCATTAAATTATTTTTTTAGGTTCCCTAAAAGAGATACGTCCTACTGGTTGGGCTTTAAGTGAAAGTTATTTGAATTATATGAATAATAATTCTGATGAATTAAACTGGATTCCTGATCATGATTACTATGTAAAACTAATAGGAAGATTAGTTGATAGTATCCTTTAAGAAAACATGTATCATTATTTTATCTTTCTTGCTTGTATTAATTTTACCTTATACTTCTGAAAAATGACTTTCCAATTTAAGTCACAGTTGTTATGTTTTTGTTATATTTTAATTTATTATTGCAAATCAACATTTGTCATAATCATTTATTAATATTTAAAATATTTATATTGAAAAGTTAGTTCTTTAAGTTTTAAGAAATTTGTGTAAATTCAGTTAATCATCAAATCATTGTTAATAATCCATCATCAAATTTCAAATCATTAGTAATTCATCATCATATTAAAATCCTTAACAATAATAAGCTAAAATTTACTCTGTCAGCATAAAGATCTAATTTAGATTGCACTTATGAGTTGGTCAAAATTTTAGTGAACTTTAAAATTTGAAGAAAAATGTGAATTGTTCTGTGCAATTTAAATAACAAAAAAAGTCTAATGAAAAAATCTCAAATATGGGCCTTTGTGCATTTGATAGTGTTTTTCTCTATACAAAACCAATTTTGCAGATTTCTACATGTGATAGATTTCCCTAGCCAGTGCAAATGTTCATAGACCTAGACATAAACATTAAAAATTACAATTGCAAATTTTGATGATTGAAAAAAATTGATTTATATGGATACCTACTATTTCCAAAATTCAAGATAAATGAACTTAAATTTCATAATCTAAATGAGGCTTTATTTATGTTTACTTCCTTAAATATTTTGCAGTTACTAATTCTTATTAAATATTAGTTTTTATAATCATTGTACTTGTTTTGTATTGATTTTGCCATTGTTTTATTTATTAAGTATTTTCAGTTAATTGATTTATTTTATCAAGACTTGAAAAAATGCCTGAAAATAAATATTCAGTAATTTTTGCCCCAACAGAATGAAATCAGCTCAAAATTTTAGGAAAGATGTGACTGTCTGTGTAAACCCTGCGTAAGCTTTTTTTTTTTTTTTTTTTAATGCAGAATATAATTAGTAAATAAGTTTATTTTTATTTTATCAGAATTATCCTTTGTGAAACAATTTTAAATAATTTCAGTAGGAAAAGCAATATTAAGAAATATTAAACCAAAATAAAACTTCTACAGGATTTTTTTTTTTTTTTTTACAAAACGGAGGACAAAAACAATTTTTTGTTTTTGTCAAGGAGAAAACTATTTCACTGAACTTCTCTAAGATAATTTTGTCCTCTTGTCGAAAAACTTTTCAATCTTGTTCTTTACTTGCTTTAAAGGCAATTGAAAAAAATTATTTTTACAATTATCTTTTAAATCATTAGAGAAAAAGAAATCTTCACAAATTTCAAAATCCAAGGAAGGGCAATGATTACTCCTCTTACTTACTCTTGCCAGTGCCCTTGATTAAGTCAAAATTTTGTTATATGTAAAAAACTCTTTATATCCGCCCCACCCATGCAATAATGCTTATTCTTATTATTAATAATATTTTTTCCTTGATAATCAAAGCTCTTAATGGGAAATCTCCTTTCCCACACACTGATTGGAGATTTAATGAATTTCCAAATCCAGCTGCTCATGCTCTTCATGTTACTTGCATTGAATTGATGGCTCTTCCTATAGCTACTGCTACTGTTGGCAAAGCACTACTGGATATAATCCTTAGAGGGTAAAACTTCTGTGTTAATTTATCTGTTTGTAATTTTTTAAGAATAAATAATAAAATAGACTTTTTCATTCAAACTCAGAGATGATATGAAAAAGAATGAATAAAATCAAAACATGTTAATTAAAAAAATATATATATATGGAGTGCAGAATATGGAGTGCAGTGTGAATAAATATAATTAACATGCAGTGATCCTTAACTTAAAATTTATCTTTTAAGCAGCATCTCATGTTGCAAATAAGTTCTTTCTGAAGAGCTATAAGGATTATTTGCTGATTTATTACTTGCAGGCAATTTATGAAAAAATGTCTTAAAATTAATCTATAACTAGCAAAGCCATGCTTTGTTTGGATTCACGAAGCATTACTTCATTAGATAACTATTTGAAAGTAACAATATTTTTTTTTTTTAATATTATTTGTACTACTTGTTTACGATGTCGACCAAAAAAAAAAAAAAAAAAAAAAAAACCTGCCAAACTAAAAGATTAAATGTCAATAATGATGATAAAAATGTCACATTCGCATAACATAAAACTCATATCACGTGTTCGTTTCGCCATCATACTGCGCCGAAGTTGTAAAAGAAACAGAGGGTATACGCTCATGCTCAATACAGAGGAATACCCTAGAATATATGTACTAAAGCTTTCTTGAGCAGCGCAGGGTATACAATGTTCCTTTAAAAAATCCAGAAGGTATACTGTTGATATCCTCGTATATCCTCCAGTACATCCCTGGCCATCAAGTGATTTTTAATATGATTTTTTTTTTTTTTTTGTATTCTTATTAAAGTTTTATTAATTTATTTGTTCTTTCGTTGCTTAAAATAAAAAGTATGCCAATTTGTATAATTTAGCGAATAGTTTGGTGAAATTGGTTGACGGGATAACCAAGTAGTACCAACCAATAGTAGATAACCAATTGATACTGCTTGGTTATCCCGTCGACCAAAAAATTATCGCCAAACTATAAGAGTAAATGCCAGTATTGGATGACCGTGAATGTCTCATTCAATGACATTAAATACGATAAAGGTGTTTGAAACATCATTAAGTGATTCTATTTCGACTTTTTATTTGTATTTTTATCAATATTCTACTAATTATTTGCTTTTTTGTTATTTAAAATAAAATTTTTCTCAATATGTATAATTTGGCTATAGTTTGACAATTTGTATAATTTGGCGAAATTTGTCGACGGGATAACCAAGTATAGTACCTTGGAATTTAATCCTGAAATTTCGTGTTAGATTTTTGGTTGACGGGTAACCAAATAGTACACAAAAATGTACTGTGATATAGTATCAATGGAATGAGGTAATAGAGTACAAAATTCTGTAATATCTTGATTAAATGTCTACTGTACTCAAGCTGATGAATTTAATGCCATAAACAGTTATAACTGGATGAAATTGGGTAATCAATTTCTCCTCAACGAAAATTAAAATCTTCAATATTTAGGGATGTGGACCAGGATACATACCAGGGCACATGCATTCCCTGTCAGAATAGATTCATCATGTCGTCGTTTTGGCACAGATGTCATATACGCACCACATATGTGCTATTTTCTTTTCGGACGCCAATGATATATACGCACCGGGGTACTTAACTGGCGACAAAATGTCGTTATTTTGCTTCACATGGTAACACGGATGTTGCTTATTTATTAATAAATTATTTATTTACTTTTATTTTCTTTTTTTTTTAAATTATATAAATTGTTTTGTTCTACAGATATAAATTAAACTTTTTAAAATTTATTGTTATTCACTTTTTAAAAATATGTATTGTAACTGATATTCAAAAACGAAGTTTTTGCCAAATTGGCGTTGAAAAAAATTACACCAATGTGATGTGTATATGACATCTGTGTCGTCGTTTTTTATGCTGATATCTAGCCTCTTGTCTTAAAGATCATCTATATAATAAAAGCTTAAGTCATGTGACTGTCATCAACACTTCCGGACTTACCCATTTCACTCTTTATATGTTATGCAGCCAATTTTGAGTTAGCCATCGTAGATGATAAGTCGCCAAATTATTGTGCAGATTATTGTTATTATAAGCGCATTTGGTTGTCCTCAACAGTTTGCTGTAATGACCATTTCGCTTTTATAAGCCAAAAAACCAGTTTTGATCAAAATTATTTTTCCTGATGATAAAGCTGTATAAAAATTATATTTTTATAGAGATCGGTTTAAAAAATAATATTTGAGAGATGAATTACATTGAAGTGTATATTTTGAGATTACTTCAGTAAAATTTAAATTTACTTTCCAAAATCTGTTTCCACCAAAGTAAACAAAAAAGATTCATTCTCCAATGATTGAAAAAAAATAATTTATGGAGGTAATAAACCATATGGCAAGTTCTCCAACCATCAATCTTGCCATGCAGAAATAATTCGAGCATGTAATTCAATCAAACTTCAGTTTCACTCTGCTAGATGAAATACTATACAACTCAACTTTATAAATGTTTTCTTGACGAAGTGAAATGTAAATGAACCAACTCACATAATATTTAATATACAAATTTCATGTCTCATTGTAAGTTAATCTGATGTCCACGTACCATTTACGTAGATCACTGTAAATTATTGTTAATCACCAGTAATACTTAAGATTGTAAAAACCAATCGCATTCAGAACAATAATTTATTACACATTTATTAAATACAAATCATGGGAAGAATTCTAGGCACAGATGTCAGATGCCCAACACATTGGCGAAATTTTTTTCTGACGCCAATTCATCGAAAATTTCGTTTTCAAATACCAGTTATATCTATATTTTAAAATTATTTTCTATTATTTTAAAAAGGAAAGTAAAATAAATAAAAAAAAGTTTAGTTAAAAATTATAGAACAAAATTATTTATAGCCTTTAAACAAAATAAAAATAAATAAACAGTTTATTATTGGCATTTAATCTTACAATTTGGCAATGGTTTTTTGCTCGACGCGATAACAATGTAGTACTAAAGAATGAATTTTGGAACGCTTTACAAATAGGAAAGAGTCCCATATCCTGTTGTGTTTATTTGGCATTAAATGAACGATATTTTGGTTTAATGTAAGGATAGACTTCATTAAAGGCATTTTACAGAAAAGGGCAATGACCAAATCGTAAGACATGGAGACCAAACTGGTCGTCAGGGCGGCTTGTATATCATATTCACGTTCTTTTCAACCAGTGACTGAACGTTTTCTTGGCATTTTTTTTATAACAGAGCTAATATATTCCATAGGTTATTTAAAACTGCAAATTGTTTAAAATAAAACGGTAAATTATTTAAAAATAATACTAATGTACCAAAATAATAATATTGTTTCAGTTGGTTCAAATTTCAAACTTCGAAATTCAAACAATTCTTTGTTTAGCGAATTTAAAAATTAATTTTATTTGTTTACTATTCTTTTGTTGCCACTTTACAAAAAAAATCATAACATAATTCTTTTAAAATGCGTAAGTGTCATCAGTGCAAACGATTTTGCCGGAATAAAAAAAAATACATTTTATTTATTTAATTAATCATGATTCTACCTGTAATTGTAAGCTCCATGATTTCTTTTCTTCTGAAAACATATGTCTCATTTTTTATTTCGAAAATTTCGTCCGTAATGGAAAAACATGTAAAATAAATTAATTAAAATAATAATTTTTTTAAAGGTTATTCTGTAAAAAAAAAATAATATTCTGCAAATCTACAGATCATAATTTATTTTTGTGTTTAATTTCATGTCAAAATACTGAAAATTTTTTTTGCAAAGTGTACGACAAAATGTAATTTGAGTGGCCTAGTAGAGGATTCGCTTCACTCATCCTAATTACATTTTAAAAATATTAAAATGATCTCATAGGAGAGACATATGTTCATTGTTATGCACATCTTTCATAACTTTAACATATCAGAAAGTGAGTAAAAAATTAATTATAAACCTCCATCATTACATGCAAAAACAATTAAAGTTAAATAAAAGAGCATAAAAAGTAGAAACACATTTAAATAAAAGTTTAACATTATTTATTTGTTGTTCCAAAAGTGAAATTTAAGACACTTATCAATAACAATATTTATACAAAATGATTTTTTCTGAAATCTTTTATACATATAAGCAATAATTCAACAAAAGAAATCAATTGATGATGAATAAATGCTAATTCTGGAATAATATCTGTTAACAATTTTTCTTTCTTTTTCACCATTTCGAAAGTAATGAAAAAAATTCTAGATGTGATAATACGTATCAAGATTGACAGGTTTTGTATAGAAAATCAGGATCATAACCCACTTATTCAATTAAAAATACAGAGTACCTAAATAATCCAAGCCAAACTTAATTTTTTCCTCCAAACTTTAACAATAATAAAAATCATGTAATTATATTTTCTAAATGCAAACTGATGTAGTTACTAATATTGAAAAAATAATAATAATAATAATAATAATAATAATAAGCATGGAGGGTATCTAGGTATATCAATCTATGTATAGGAATACATTTATAACTGATAGATCCATGAAATTTATCACTCAAAAAATTCAATTCACTCAATTTACTCCATAAAAATTCATTGTCAATCACTCATGAAGATCTTTTTAAAAGCATTTAAAAAATATTACTTGCATCATTCTGCTTTTTAACACCTAAAAGAATGAAAAAAAAAAAGGGATTATTTCTTTCTTTGCTGTTTTTCTTATCATTTTGTACTTTTCATAACATTTACTTTCTTTTCTTTTTTTTTTTTTTTATCTTTTAGACGTACAGTTAATGCTCATTCTAACATTTTGGCTTGGACAAATGCTGTAGGTCTTGTACTGACTGCTTTACCTGTAAGTTTTATTATAAATTTTGATGCTAGTTTTTTGCTATCGATTAATAAAATTGATTGTGTATTAAATTATTTTATTTTTAGGCAGCTTACTGGGCAGTTCTAAATGATCGTATTTTAGAAACTATGAAATCTCCTTTATTGGCAAATCCTTCTCCAGATATGGATCCATTTCTAATGTTTGATTTTGCTGGCAGCTACAATAGTATGACTGAACTCCCTTGCAGTTATTTGGTGGCTCTCACACATGCTGTTTGGTACCATGCTAGTATTGGACAGATTTGTACATTAACTCAGTAAATATATTTATTTTAATATGTATTATATATTGTGGCATGTTTTCAGGTTTGTCTTTTTTGTTTTGTGATTCTGAAATAGCTTTTAAATATGCCAGTTTTTTTTTTTTTTCTTTATTCTGTATCACTTAATATTGAGTTTACTGGGCTCGGCCAATTTCTTACTTTGTCAAATATTCAAACTTTTTAGAAGCTTGTTAACTAAAGGGAATTTTTCTGATAATACAGTAGTGTTTCTGTACTTTACTTTCCTTTTCCTATCAGAAAATTTCAATAGCTTCAAACACAAAATAAATGAAATTTTTTTAAAAAGGAAATCATGTGATTATTGTTAAAAGGTTATTTTAATGCAATGCAGCAAATCACTCAAGATTGATTTTTTTTCTGGGGGAAATCTAAGATACCTGATATAATTTTCAGTTGGGAAAAATGTGCTGTGAAATTGTTGTAATATTGTTGTAAGTTAATATTTATTTAATGAAATTGGAAATTTAAATTTTTAAACTAACACATTAATATTGCCAATTGTTGAAAAAGAAATCAAAATGAATTGAATGCATAATTTTTTAGCAATAAAAAATATTAAATGTTATTGAGCTTAAATAAGTTAAGGCTATTAGTCAGTCAACTTATGAACTCCCTCTTAATATTAAACCTATGGCTGTAGAATGCATTCATACATTTAACCGTTTAAGCGTCTTGCAAAATTCTCCATTCATGTTTAACAATTCATATAATAGTAGCTCTGAAATCTATTGACATGAGAATTTTTATTTGGTAACCTTACATATTTATTTATCTCTTTAACCCAAAAAATGAGCTTTAATATCGATTTTGTGTAAAATCGGTCTTTGATTTTAACAGTTACATGACAGAAAAACCCAGTCCGGATGCTTAAAGGGTTAAAATATGTTTTCAGGAGATTAATATTTTTAACCTCTATTTTTTTTTTTGTGTGTGTGTGTGTAAAAAGTGTCTTTTTTTTTTTTTTTTCGTCAAAATACTTTTAAAATATATACATAATTTTATGTGAAGTGTTAAAATCTTATTAAAAGTTTGTCAACATTTAGCATTTAAAAATATTAAATTAAGTAACAAACAATCTTCTAAGCATTGCTCATTTTCAATTTTTACACTGTTATATAGGGGAAAAAATGTATTTTTAACTGCAGTTGTTTGAAAGCTTCTCAATTTGCTTTTGAATAAGTTTTTCGTAGTTTATAATTTTTTTTTCTTTTGTTATTGTAGCAACAGAAGTATTCCAATAATAAACACATTTTTATGGTGATCAAAACAAGGCTTATGTAATAAGTCATATATTATGTACACACTGGATTAAACATGGACCAATCAGAAAACTAATAAAATTCAAACATCATAAGGACTCAGATGTCTCTAGACTGAAAGCAACAACAATTTTCCAAACAGTTCATAATAAAAGAGCTATTCAATGAAGAGCAAACAAAAGGAATTTTTTCCAGTTGATTTAGCATGAATAATTAGTGTTTAGTCTGGCATATATTTTAATATTGATCAAAAAGGGGGTTGGTTTGAGAGTTATCCAACCCCCTTTTTGATCAATCTGCAGAATCATATTCTATTTGAAATAGAAGCAATTTTTTTTTTTTTTTTTTTTTTTTTTTTTTGCTTTTGAAATGGGACATGTGAAGTGACTGAATAACAAAAAATAAGGCAGAATATAATGAATAGGTTTTTAATAAATGTGATTTTAAGAATTTTACTTTTTCATCATTTTTAAAAATTTTGTTTAGTCTAAATCTTATGACAGGGCTATAGAGATATGAAATTATTAGATTATTTTGCTCTTTGCTATTTTTTAAGTTGTCAAAGTTTTGGAATTTTTGTGTAAAACATTAGTTTTTGATTTGTATCAGTTTAAAGTATTGAATTCCTATACTGAACTTAGAGCAAATAACAGTGTGCTAGTCAAAGCAATAATTCTTATCAAAATTATTATATAGACATGATATTGAGCTATGTTACAGCAGGAGAAGTAAATTTTCCATGTGGGTGAAAAAAGTCCGGGCCAGGATTCGAACCAGGGATGTATTGGCTGAAGCCGCCAATGCTCTTTCAACTGAGCCATCCCGGACACGAACACTGGAGAACTATTTCACCCAAAAAAATTATCACTCTATTTAGTATGTTACAGTAGTCCACCCTTGTAAGCTCCCTATTATACAGAGGCATTGTAGCATTTATACTTGGTTCACAAAGTTACTCAAAATTTTTTTTACAAGGCTATTGAGAGGTATAGTTGTTACAATTTAACTTCTATTTTAGTTTGCATGTTTTACATTCTAAAGTGTAAATATGATTTTATATGTTTGCTATGGATGATTTAAAACAAAAGTCATAATTCAATTCATGTATAAACAGTCTTAAACTAACTATTATGCCAAAGCAATATGTAACTTTTATTAAGATACACAAAAGTGCCTATTACAACTACTAGTTTCTTTAATTATTTCAATGCAGAAATTAACATATAATTTTTCACTAAAAAACTTAGATAATATTGCAGTAGTCATCACAATTTTCACTATATTGATTTCACATACTTTTTTTGTTTTAACAGCAACATTAAAAGGCTGATTAATGGAACCCAGAGTCTAAATTTAAAAAAGGAACAAAACTTTTTTTCTAGGATCCTTCTTTTTCAAGGCTCAGTTTTAAAACTTATGAAAGTGGCATTACTTAAAACATTATATTCTCTTTCATTCTTTCATGATTTCATCAGATTCATTTGGCATTTTTTTTTGGCTGTATATGTGTGTGTGTGTGGGGGGGGGGGGGGGGCTCTTTGAAGATTGTAATTTTATCTAGTAGCACCAACAAATCACTACATTTTGATAGATAGTTCTTATGTAAAAATAGTATTGCAGAGAGAAAACATTCTTAAGAAATATATTTTTTTTTCTAATCTTATTGCACATTGCTCCAAAAGTCGCATAGAAATTAGAATGAACTGATGCTTTTATTAGACATGATCCAGCTTTTGTTGCTCATAAAAAATGTGAAAGTGATTAATCATTGATAACATGTCAAATTTGTCTTAACTATTTAAAAAAATAATTCTTTTTTCTTATTTTTTCAAATTTATTAATTGAAGATTAAGAGGACTCTTCACTTACTTTAAAATACTTACTTTACTTTTTAAATTACTTTAAACTTCACTTGCTAATTCTAAACCTATGGACAAGTTATTTTCAAATTTCTTGCTTAGATTTGAGTATTTTAAAATGATTTTGAATCGGATAACTGAGGTCAATCTCTAATATGGCTATTTTTAAATTTTTTTAAATTTTGGTTGCAAATTTGTTTAATAAAGGTAGTTTTACTTTCAGAACCAGTTTCAAAAGTGAAAGTAAATTAAAAAAAAAATTGCAACCAAAATCAAAAAGTAAAAATTGGCTTTATTAGAGAACAAGCTTAGCTATCCTATGCAAATAAATAAATAAATATTAAAAAAAAGTTTAAAAGCAATCAAATTTAAATGAGAAATTCGAAAGCAACCTGCTCATAAGTTTAGCATTAGTGAATGGGTGTTTTCAAAGTGGTAAAGAACCCCCTTAAAGTTACTATTACCCCTAAAATTTACTATTATTTCTAGTTATGTAAATGCCTTAAATTAATGCACTTTATTATTGAATTAAATGTTTTAAAACATATTTTCAAGTATGTATTATATGATATATGGCTCCTTAATTTTCCCAAATAATTTTTCATTTTAGATTATTAAAGGAAAAGTTTAAGCCAGCTGTTAAGACTGAAGAGCAATTTTTATTTGTATGTCATTTAGTGGCTCCATTTCTGCAACGTTTCCATGTTGAAAGGACCAGATATGCAATGGAGGTAAAACGTTTTCTAGAAATAAAAATTTTAAAAATTTCTATTGTATATCATTTTGTTACTAAATCAATATTTATTCTTGTTATATCCTAAATTATAAATTAAGAAAAAGTCTACCACAATAATTTTACGCATAATATTTTAAAATTAATTAGAAAATTTATGTAATCTTTATTTCAATAAATTTTAACAAAGAAAAATGTCTGTCTGTTGTCAGTGGATAAGAAAATGTGTTGCACAAGTTAAGATATGGATAGATTTTCCCTGTAATAATTCTGTAACTAAGCAACATTGAACAATAAATAATATACAATACACTCCCTCAAATCTGTGCAGTTTGGGACCAGAAATTGTGCAGATTATAGAATTTTGCAGATTTTTGGCCATTATTTTGTTTACATATTTTAAACAGTAATTTGAATGTAATAATGCAATCAAAATTATAATGAAGGCTTGATATAGTAAAATATTAAAATAGTTAAAATAATAAAATAATAAAGTAAGATAATTTTTTGAAGGATTAAATCATTAAAAGTAAATAATAGTAAGGTATATTTAAATATGCATAGTAAAAATGAGTTACATTTTTTTGAATTATTCTCACCAAAATCGTAAAATGAGGAAGTTTTATTTCAGGTTTAGCTAGTCTTAATAACCAAAAAAGCCTGATTAATATAAATATATTTGCTTAAAAGATTGTGATTACCAGTAAATAATATCTTTTTTTTTTTTTTTTTTTTTTTTTTTAAGAAATATTTATATTTGCTTCATAAAAAAACATGTACTGAATGTAGTGTTCCATTTGATAAAAGAAAACTATGAACTAATTGCTCTCAAACTTGTAACCACTTGTCTTGTATTGCTTGCAATAACATTATTGCAAAAATTCTAAGTTTTTTGTTGAATTGGTGTAATTTTAAAAATAACTTTGATTACATTATATAGACAAGTTATTTTACAGATAACAGTTGAGCTGTATGAAATGCTGGAATCGGTTGACAAAAACTGTGAACAGTTGCGGTATATTGATTCTGTGTGTGACTTATTGTATCCTTTCAAAATATGTTTTTTAAAAGCATATAATAATACTTAATATTTATAATGCATTAATAATTTATTAATGAAAAATAACTTTAAAAAAATGCTTCATTAATAGATTCTCTTAAAACTTCTCTTAAGATGTACAGCTTAACATTAAACACAATTACAATAAATGAGGTAATCATATAAATAGAAAATTGTCAAAAATGCATTTGAAAATTATTTAAAAGAAGTTATTAAAAATATTTGAGTTTAAAATAAAGTTTGTATAAGGTTATTTTTTAGAACATAATATTTCGGCCCATTCATATCTAAATACTTTTGGCTATACTCTGGCTTGCTCAAATACATTTGAATATGTTTATTAAGTGATCATAAATTTTATTTTCATTTGCACTGACATAAATAAATAAAAAGATATAAAATTGATTGAATCATTTCCTCTTTTTAACAACTGCATTTCATTCGATAAAATTATTATTAACATGAGTTATTACCTAGTTATTATCTTAATTTTCAGTCAGTAAAATTATCATAGATGTATTTCTGTCTGTTTTAAAGCAGTAAGTCTTCCAAGGATAATTATATCAGATTAATATGATAAATGAACGATATTGTTTCTCTGATATTTTCGCCAATAATTTAAATCCCAATAGTTCCCATTGCTTTTGATTTAATGGAAATTTTTCTGGTGATAATATACTCTCAAATTGGCTTTGAATCTGTAGGATGGCACAAAACATTTTTGTAATCAGACATTCTGCTTGTTACTGTTGCAGTGTAAACAGATATTATGACTGCCAATGGACCATCCCATCAAATACCTAATTTCATGAAGTTATAATAAAAATATCTTATTTCTTACAATTGCTTTGCAGTCATTTTATGGGATTGGAACCCATTATTGGGTTATTTGCAGAATGTTAGTGTGCCACCACTAGTACATCTGGCCAATAAGTTTAATAATTACGAAGTATGGGGGTAACTCCCTATAGGCATCCCTATGTTTTTATTTTTATATATTTATTTATATTTTAAATGAAATGAGTCAAAGGTATGCCTTTAAATGTGTTTAATATATTTATTTTAAATGAAATGAATGCATTATGAAAGATGGCAATAAAATTAATGTTTGGTCACCTGTGCCCGGTAACAATAAAGAGCTTGATGGTACTTCTGTTTTATGGACCTTAGTACTTTTCAAAAAGCTTGATGCAATTCTGTATTGTGCATTTTCTTATAAAATTTGAGCCGAAATCCTTTTTTCACAATCCTTTTTTCAAATTAAAAGAAAAAAAAATCATGGTCGAATGGAAAAATGTTCGTTATAACCAATTTTTAAGATTTCGGAGGTTTGCTATAGAAGAATAAATTAACTATAAATACAATAGGAAAGCGGCGGGACCAAAATTTTAGTTCATTGTATACTGGGTTTGCTATAATGGGGTTCAACTGTATATATATTAAAAAGTTTATTGGATAATACATATTAGATGGATTATTTGTTTACAGTGTAGTTGTTAATAATTACAGAAAAATAATTTCCGTGTCTATGCTCCTATACTAATGTTATGAAATTTTGTTTGTGGAGTGTAATCTGTGGAACTACTGAGCTGATATAATAAATAATGGTGACGAATGCTCAACAAAGACTATATTTTATGTCAGTCCACCTTCAAAGGCTACATTATCAAAACAAAAATGTTGTAAAGTTGTGATATCTGTATTATTGTTTGGGTTAGAAATTTGAAATTTGTTATGGCAGTTACTTTTAAGATGTGAATACTTGTATAAAGAGTTTCTAATAGGTTCAGAATTTAAAAGTGATAAATGAATGTATAATATACTAGAAAAATTCTAAATCACAATTTAATATTATTTACTAGGGGTATAAATTCAAAATTTCTCATGGTTGTTGTTTGTTTTTATTACATAAGTACCTGCACAAATCTTAAAAAATTCTACAATTTTTGTGATATTGTTAGAATTAGAAACTTGAAATTTGGCATGATAGTTACTTATATAAGACGGAAATAAAATTCTAGAAGGAATTCTAAGAAATTAAAAGTTTTAAAACACTAAATAAAGCAGAAAACATTCTAAAAATTTTCTGAGTAATGAAGTACAAAGAATTGTTTAGGATATAAACATGACAATTGACATGGCTGTTATTTTAAAGACTTTTTGCAGTAGAACAATTCTTAAAAAATTGAAAATGTAAAAATATGCAGAGTTAAAAAATTATTTCTACATTATTGCTTGAGCAAACTTTAAATTTTGCTTCAAATTATTTTAAAGACATAAATAATAGCTAAGACTGATTTCCAAAGAGTTCAAAATTTAAAAAGCTGAAATGAATAGAAAATATTCTAGATTAACATTTATTTAGAATTATGAAGCTAGAAACTTTATATGTTTAATAATACTAAATTCCGTCCCACCCCCACCCTCCTTAAGAAAGAAAAAAAAAAGGAGGGGGTGCAAAAGACCACATGCAATTTAAATGCAACACAATGGGTAGCTACTCAGATAGCATTGAATAAATTATATAAAAAATTGAATGTGTATATGAAACAATAAATAGGTTGCTTAAAAGTATTTTGTCTTTAAGCTTTTTTTCTATATTGCCAAGGCATGGATGTACCAGTTCAATTTTGATGTTTTTTCCTAGCTTTTCTAATCTAGAAATTTTATAAACAAGTTATTTTCTCAATTGTGATTTGCAGATTGTTTGTATAGTAACTTATTCAGAGAAAGTACCATAATTAGGTTCATATTAGCATATTTTAACTAACATGACTTGCTGAAAACAAAATATGCATTTGTTTTTAAATTACTTGAAATGATACTTTGAAAGTTCAAAGGTATGCAGACGAGATATTCACGTCTCATGTCATACCTTATGTGGTGTGCATTGCTATTCCTTTCTTTTAATGCATCAAATGCGTAATACATCTTAAGTTGAGGAGAATGTTAAAACGCATATGTAGTGACCATCATGCTCTCTTAAGCTAAATCCAATGGAGCATGGCTGGAACATATTCAGCACATCACATGCTTTTGTTGATTATTTGGGACTTTCACATAGAATTTTTTGATAAGAGAATTCTTTAAACTCTTATTAGCAACCTCATTGCATCTGTTAACCAGGGTTGGTATAAAAACCGGTTTTTTTGAAAAAAACCAAAAAACCGGGTTTTTTTGGTTTAAACCAGGATTTTTTGGTTTAAACCGGATTTTTTTCAAATCATTATTTAAATAGCATTTGCAAGAAAAATAACTTGAGTTTTAGAAAGTCATGAGGATTTTTTGTAATTAATAGTTAATTAATGTTAAACATTCACATTAGTATTTTTTTTTTTAATAATTAAATAACTAAAGCATAAAAATTTATAATTAAATTATCTTATAAGTTTAGGTTTCTATAGGGAAATATTCATTGTGTGAAAAAAAAACTATTAATTTATTAGTATACTTATATAAACCTTTTAGATAATAATTTAAGAAATAATTATATGCAGGTTGATAATGAAGAACAGAGTAAAGGGCAAACAAACATATTTTACTAAATTAACAGAAATAAGCTGAAATAGAAAACATTTTCTTGTGCATAATTTAGAAATTATTTGCAGTATTAACATCAACAAATGATTATTAATCTCTTACTATATATATTTACTTAAAAAATATCAATATGCATTTTATTAATGCTAAAAAATACATGTGTATTGACTTACTTGATACATCAATGAATGTAATGCTTACACAAATTGTGACATAGGCTTTGAAAAATTATTATTATTATTTTAATACAAACTTTATTTTCTCTGTTTCTTTATTCTTCAAAAGGTGAAGATTTAGCATTAAATTTTATTATCTGTGCAAGCATCGAGTTACATGGATATTTTTGTTTTGTAAAATTTAATGTATCCTTTTTTTCTTGTTCACATAGTTCACTTTGACTGTATTGTGGTTCAAGCATGTATACCTGAAAGGGCATGTGTGTTAGGGCTATTTTATACCTGGACTAAAAAACTATGAGACTTCTTTATTTACATTTTTTTTTCTCTTAATATTTTTTGAAGACCTGTCCAATTATAAACTGCATTAGTAATGGAGCTTATTACTTAAGATATTATCCAGGGCAACTGCAATAGAATTTAACAGTTTAAACATATCTTCAACATTTCTTTTAAAATAAAAATTAGACAGATACGAGCTTTTGAATATTTTTATCAATAATATTCCTATTTTCTACACAAATTTTAAGTGGGGCAATTTTTAAGGTAAACATCTAAAGCATCTGAAAATGAATCACACCAAGTATTATAAGGAAGAGCTAATTTGACAGCATTTACATTGCATGCAATTTTTACATTTGGCTCTTAAACATGTTTTTGATGTATTTCTTATTCCCTCAAATGAAAACCAGATTATATTTTCCTTTCTTCTGGTTTTAGACATTCTTTTATTTCAATATATATAAGTAGCTTTCTTAAAACAAAATACAATATAAAGTAACTAGAAACAGAAAAAAATAATGTAAAAACTGCAAATCCAATCTAAGAAAAACCAAAGCTTATTAAAACCAATAGCTATGGAACAGAGAAAATTCATAGCCAATCATTCATTAGCATACAGAACAAGAGTAACCAATGGAAAGAATGACTTATGATTATGTCATTACTGATGCTTTGATACATGATGCAATCCTTAGTAAATCATAATCAAGCTATCTAAGCAGTAAAATTGCATTTTTGGCTGGCATATGCCATTTTTGCATTTTTTTAAAAATAAAAGGTTTAAAAAAGAATTAAAACTAACTACCTTTTTTTATCCTCCACAGTTCACTGTAGAAAAATATTTTGCCAAGTCAATTTATAACTAGTAAGAAAAATTAGGTTGATTAAAGATGTTTGTCACTTTAAAAATTTAATTTGTCTTTAGCTTTGCTTGTAGCTACTCCATAACTTTGATTTTGCACATTTTAATAATGTGTAAAATATATGAAAACATTATGGAAAAGGGAAAAAAACCAAATTAAAAAAAACCACTTGGTTTAAACCATGGTTTAAACCACGGTTTAAACCAGCGTGGTTTAAACCAAACAACCCTGCTGTTAACAATTGCTCAACAATCTTAATTGTATGAGAGAAAAAAAAAAATAAAAGTTTGATTCAGATTTTTTGTTGTTTACAGGTATTCAAATAGATGCTTCACATCTGTTTATATTTTTCGCAACATTTAAATAATTAAAATTCAGATGTACAATATCTTTAACTTACTTTTAATTCTAATTTTATACCACATACATGGCTGTCTTGCATGGTTTGCTTTCTTATTTTTTATGAAACTCTGTATATGAATTTATGTGTAGTATTTTGTAATTCTGATATTTAATTTGCTCATTTTTATCATTTGAATTTGTTGCATTATATAATTAAATAAAGATTGCATCTCATTTTCATTAATTGTTAGAAAATAATAAATTCTCAGCTATATTGCTTAATCCAATTCCTGTGAGAGAAATCCTAGTGTATATGCTTATATTTATAATTTCTTTTATTGCTATATTTTTTTAACAATTTGTTCTTAACTGTTTATAAGGTATCATATTAAATATATGTTTATTGGAGATTCTATCAAAAATGACATTGAAAGAAGCATTAGAAACTTAAGACCAGCTATTCAAAGAAAATTAAGATTTATTACACATCTAAATATTGAAGAAATGCAGGTAAATTAAAATCTACAGTTCTATACTCAGTCCTGAACATTGTCTAAATTATTTTGAGTCAAGTGATGTTTCTGATGATTCTAATTCATGTAATCTCATATTTTGTAAAGATTTTATATTTTTATAATATTCATCAAAGCATACTTAAATGTTTCATCACTATATTTTGTCTTCATATCATTTGTACATATGAACATAACATTGTTTTTATTTATATGTATATTGTTTCTGGAAGATATTGCTAATAAATCATTTTTATTTACTTTTTGTTTCATTATTGTAATGTATCTCTGCATTAAATAAATTAGAGTATGAAATGAAATCAAAAGATTAATTATTAAATTTAAATGTTTATAATTAATAAAATTGAATTTCAGAATCTTCAATTCATCCATCCAAAGTCTCATTACTGCCAATTACTTATAGTGGACACAGATATTGTATTGAAAATTAGAGATATTTACATTTAATAATTATCAAATTTCAACTATTAATAAAATCTTATTTAATCATCAATCAGAATTTATTTAGAAGTGTTAAGGCCAAATAACAAATATTAAATAAAATTATTAATATCTAATATTAGCCAAATATTATTTAAATAAAATATTTGAAGAATTTACATAATAATAAATAAAATCTAAGTTTTCACTCCAAGTGATGTTCATGTAGAGAAACATAATACAACCAATATAGTAAAGGGCAAAATTAGAACTAGCCACCAGCCACAGGGCCAGTAAATGAGAAAAAGTGGCCAGTGAAAATTTGACAATCAGCGGCCACCTCCTGGCCACTTTCTCATATGGAGAGAATAATTTTTTTTTTACAATTCATCAAGGATTCTACTTTTTTTTTGTTCAAATGTATTTATATTAACATACTTATTTGGGTTATTCAGTTTTAGATTAATACTAATAAAATTTTTACTGTTCAGTATTTTTAAATAAAAAAAGTGGCCACTGGTTTAAAGAAAGTGGCTACTTAAAAAACTAGTCCTACCGGCGAGTGGCCACTAATGAAATTTCCCAATTTTGCCTTGTACAATATAGCTAAACCAACTATTTATTAGTATACACAAAATTTGATAAACAATGTGCAATCCCAACATCACATACAAAATACTTTTTTATGATTAAACTAATCATTTATGTTTACAAAAATTCATTTCAGTAATTCCTGAAAAATTTTTAACTTACGATATTACAGACTGTTACTATTGAAGATGTTATGATTACATTTTAAAGTTCTTGGTGTTACACAAGGATCAAGTTTCTCACTTTTAGTCACTTTTTAAAAATTTGTCACTTTTAGTCACGATTTTTGACAAGAGATGAGATCTCTAAAAGTGAGAGAGCTGTGAAAACTGGTTCGCTCACTTTTATTAAAAAATGTAACTAAAATTGACAATTTTATTTCAGATTTTCTTGATATCCTCTCAATATTCATAATTGTTGGTATTCTCTAACAAAAAGTCATGTGTAAAAACATCAAACTCTGTTAATATGAACCTGTCTAACATGAGGACACTGTTAAAACGAGCAATTTGCACTTTTAAAAAAATCATTATTTAAACTTTATTGTGATTTTCTTGTTCATGATCCTACGAGAGTAGATTTTCAAGATTTGTATCATCTTTTTGGGTATTCATTTTGATTTCCATTATTAAAATTGTAGAAAAGGGAAAAAAACCAAATAAAATATTCAGAATTACTAACATAATATAAAAACTAGTCATTGGGGGCCACCGTAATACTTACTCATCATGGATATGCATACTATAATAAATAAAAATAAAACATATGAAAACTATTTATACAGTGCATTGCAATTCCAAAAAAAAAAATTAAACATACATTTAAATATTGTTAATAAACATAGTAATGCTCTATTAATGAATTCCTGATGAACCGATTTCGAGAAATTATATAAAATGCCAAACTACTCAAGTAGTACCAAACTGCATAAAAGAAACATCCTTATAACTCCAAAAATAATAATCATATTAAGTAACAGTTTACTGTGTCGGATTAAGCATCTCATTTCCAATTAAAATATATCTCTGAATTGAAATTTGAATAAAATATAGGGTCATGAAAAATCGAAGAATGTGGAAAACAGGATTACAAATATCTCGGCAACTAATAATCCGATTGACCTCGCTCTTTATGCAAAATTTGTGTTTTTATATTGTCTTTTATGTCCTTTCCTTAAAATAAAAAATTTTAAAAATTTTTATATACCTTTCATCAGAACGAATTTTTCGAGAGTCTGAAAAAAATAGTTCCGGATAATCGAGGTTACTGATATTAAATAGGCTTTGTCTCATTCTTACATACTAAGCACATACAAAATTTCAAGTCTCTATCTTAATTTGTTCGTGAGATAGAGCGTTTACAGACACACAGACAGATGAACGGCAATTTTTTTTTCTAAAAATATGTTTTTTGGAATCTTCACTATCTGAAACTTGAAAATCAGTCAAATTTTTTTTTTTTTCGATTATCGAAATGACTGCAAGACTTACCCTATACTAGTATGATGGGTAAGTAATACATATATAAAAAACACACATATGTAAAAATATATTAAAAATTTATCAAATTCCAAAACAAGCTGTCAGCTACCATCGTTGGGAAATGGAAAATTGTAATGTCTATTTATGTGTACACAAAAATTGTCTAGTAAAGGCCATTCTGGATTAACTACTGTGGTATGAAAGAAAAGATGACAGAAAGATATTCAAGTGTTCATCAAAAACATGCTTTCATCAATATCTAACGATTTCTTTTAAACTCCAGGAATGTCATATGACAATGCATCTTTACAAACTACCTTTTTTAGAAATTGCTTATAATGGCTTCTTAGTAGTTATTTGTGTTTAAAAAAATTTGAATTTAATTCTACTTTTATAGGCTGAGTTTGGGCTAATCTTGCTACACGGTATTGGGTGAATTTAAGATATAAAGTTGATAAAAAGGCATGAAGCAGGTATCAGATTACATTTATCCTGAATTGCATTAGCAAAATTAGCTCAAACTCACCCTACAAAACTGAAATTTAATCCAAAATTGTTTTCTATGTAAGTAATTTCCAAGAAGTCATTATCAGGTAATATTCTGAGATAATTTTTTATAAGCAATTTATAATTATGTATTGTCATATGATATCCATGGAGTTTAGAAGGAATTGTTAGATTAAAGCAAGCTTTTGTTAAACATTTGATCACTTTTTTTTTTGTCACCTTATCTTTTGCAGTGTTGAGGTCAGTTGATGGTCTGGAGGAGGAACACTCCCTCCTGAGCACTGAGATTCCTCCCCCCCCCCCCCCCCTCCTTCTTAAAGTTTTGACATTTTGTGCTTTCAATGGTTAAAAAATGTCTGAATTTATTACTTTCATCCGTATTAACCTAAATCTATAATGGTCTCTCGAATAATTCAGACAGACAGGAAATATAATTTTCCACTGATGATAGCCGAATGAGTTTTCAATAGATTTTTACTTTCTTCTGTCTTCAATAGAAGAAAGTATTGTAATCGAAATTTTTTTCAACTTCCTGTTTTCAATGGATTTATATGTTTTAAAGGTCAGAGATTCCAAAAAACATGTTTTTACAAAATATCTGTGTGTCTGTGTGTATGTCGCCATTCTACCATCTAAAAGTGTATAAAGTTATGCACAGAATTGAACCAAATTTTTTGTGAATGTTTTTGGCTGTGGCAAGCAGGTCCTACTTCAGTTTTGAAATATTCCGCCGGAAGGG
This sequence comes from Maratus speculifer, assembly GCA_964019185.1. Taxonomy (NCBI): domain Eukaryota; kingdom Metazoa; phylum Arthropoda; class Arachnida; order Araneae; family Salticidae; genus Maratus; species Maratus speculifer. Next base: position 39,716,158 of record OZ025294.1, read on the forward strand.
GGCGCTGCAATTGTGATGTTTGTGCCATTTTCAATATTGTACCGACCAGAAGTATATGAAGTTATGCATCGAATTGGACTAATTTTTTTGTGTAAGTGTATGACTATGGCTAGTTGGTCCTACCTGAATTTGAAAAAAATCCGCCAGAAGGGAGCGCTGCAATCGCGATGTTTGTGCCATTTTCAATATTGTACCGACCAAAAGTATATGAAGTTATGCATCAAATTGAACCAAATTTTTTGTGTAAGTGTATGACTATGGCTAGTAGGTCCTCCCTTAATTTGAAAAAAATCCTCTGGAAGGGGGCGCTGCAATTGCGATGTTTGTGCCATTTTCAATATTGTACCGACCAAAAGTATATGAAGTTATGCATCAAATTGAACGAAATTTTTTGTGTAAGTGTATGACTATAACTAGTTGGTTCTCCTTTAATTTGAAAAAATCCACCCGAAGGGGACGCTGCATTCGCGATGTTTGTGCCATTTTCAATATTGTACCGACCAAAAGTATATGAAGTTATGCATCAAATTGAACCAAATTTTCTGTGTAAGTGGATGGTTATGGCTAGTTAGTACTTCCTGAATTTGAAAAAAATCTGCCAAAAGGGGACGCTGCCATAGGGAATTTTATGCCATTTTCAATATTGCCCTACCTAAAAGTGTATGAAGTTAGTTCTAGAACTGAACTAAATTTTGTATATGATTATTTTTTAGTAAGGCAAGTAGGATCTCCCTGAATTCGAAAAATAAAATCTGCCTATCATTCTATTGTCTATCGGCTCGTGCAGAGACGGAAATTCGTTTTTACTCATATTGACTGAAGCAGAAATTTAAGATGAAAATCAAAGTTGGCATGATATTGAATTAAAATTATTAAAGCATTAAAATGAGTAACTATTTTTAAAAAATATTAAAATGTACGTATGAGATAGAAGAAAGTTTTGGGATCGGCACATCCCACTAGTTTTAAAAATATTTTTATATGTATGCAATGTAAGCAGTTTGGTACATTTTATTTGTAGTTTTTCTATGCATTATAATTGTTTACTATGGGTGAATTTAGCACTAGAATTTTAACTTTTCTTTATTTCTATAATTTTTTCTTAGACATCTAGTTTTTTTTTAATAGTTTGTTGCAAATATACTTGGAGTTTGTTGCAGAAAATATTGTAAGGAACCTACCAGTGATCTGTTTTAATATCACTATTCCTAAAATGTAGATTTCTATTACAAATGCTATAAAAATAAAATGAAGATTGTTCTTTAGAAATAGTGCTAATTAAAAAGTGATAGGACAAATAGGACCCCTGGCAATTTTTTTTGTAACTACCTTATTTATTATACAGTAGATGCATGCAGTGTATACAGTATATTAATAACTACTGATTTGTTTCTTACTTAAATTGTAAATAAAATAAGTCGAAAACATAGAAAACTTAAACTTATTTTTAAAAAATCAATATATTTTTGTATGTTCATTTTTTGAAATCAAATAATAAATTTTAAAGATATACAACATTTTTCGGGTCATTTTCTGTTATTTCATATGCATATATAAAAGTTCGTACAGTTTAAAATGTCGAAATTGCATCAGACAAAGTTGGCACTGGTGGCCCAACTTCATCAGCATGAACTTTATCCTTTACTTCTTCGCCATTATTTTCATTTTTTGAATTATCACACATTAATCGTATGTTTAGGAAGCCACATGTGGTAACATCTTAATTAATGAAACATCGCATCCTCTGCTATATGCAACTACACTTCGTCTGCATTATTGTCGCCATCATCAACACAAATGAGTTATTTTAGGATAAAAGAAGCAATTCCAGTTTGTATGTCATATGGATTCACCTGAATTTCAGTTTTATTTCAATGAGGAGAAAAATTGTACAACGATGAATGCGGGAAAATGACTTTTTGAAAAACGATACTTCCGGGTTTCGTTAACATTATTTAAGTATAATTTGTACAGGAACCGTAGAAATAAAGCGATCAATGCAGGAAAATGATGGATATGGAAACGATAGATTGGGGTTCCACTGTAATTGAATTAAAAAGTTTATTAAGGTTGTTGACAAATTCAGTACTCAGCAAGCATGAAATTTTCTGATATCACTATGTTATGTGTGACACATTTTTAGATGTAAAGATATAAAATTGGAGGCCTGGCTGTGGAAGCGATTTAGAATCAAAATAACTTTTACATTTTTCGATAAATAAATGACCTATCAAGCTGTAAGTGTTTTTGATCATATGACTAGGTGTTTTTCTTGCTTGGTTAACAGGTTTTTCGTTTGTCGAGAAATTCTGTTCAAAATGCCAACTTTGACAGTGTTTTTAAACATTTTTGCAAAAAAAAAGGAAAAATGTTTTTTAATTGCATAGTTTCTGTATAACAACAACCAGTTTCATGCCTTTCTGGACAAAAATGAAATAAAACTTCCCTATTAATTTGAAAAAAATGGTTCACCAGACAGTCTTTTTCAAAGTTATATAGTAGTGGGAAACAAAGTCATAAAGTGTCCTCTTTGGATTTGAAAATAGCCTCAAGTTAATATTCTATTTATATATATATGGTTAAAAAAAATTGAGTTTTGATCATTTTAGTTGAAAATTTTCATCTAAAAAGCAAAAAAAAAAAAAAAAAAAAAAAAGTTTATAATTTAATTTACAAATTAATTGAAAGAAAATCTTTCACTTGTATCATTCTTGTCAGTGTTGAATTCAGACACTTTTCTCCAGGAGGGACTTCTGCGGCTCCGGTAGGGGTAGGAATTATACTTTTTGACCATTGACAACACAAAATCTAACATTTTCTGGAGAAGTGAAGGGGGGGGGGGGGCATTTCATTATTCCGGGGGGATACCACTCACCATTCACTAAATTCAACAGAGATTCATTTCATTTTTTTCTTTTTGTGCACTTTATATTTTTTGATATGCTTTAGTCACTATTTTCGGTCTTTTAGTCACTTTTTTGGAAACATTGTTGCAGTTGCATGTCTGGTTACAGTCAATTTCTATTAAAATCATTATATATTTATTACAGTTTCAGACCAATACAGAATCGACAGGATCATTTAAATTTTTTCTGTAAAATAATGATGTGATACAAAAGTAAGCAACGTTAAAAAGCACTATATATTGTATATAAACTGCAGAGCGGTTTCGGTAGCATTTAGCGTACTGTCGTCAGTGCGATGACTTCTACGGTTTATCTTGGATAAACTGAAGAAGATGAACTGGAGCACAGCAAGGCAAATGTGATAATCCATTTATTCTGTTAATAAAACTGCTGTTAATTATTTGAGATTTATTTAACTGGGCTCAAAGGAGGCTATACCAATAGATGATTATATTAAGATAATGTTAGCAACTTTTATGAAGGTCAATCCCATTTTTCATGCATGTTGAATGATGAAGTACATGATCAAGTATATTAACTAGAAGATTGTTATTTGGAGTACTTTACAAATATCATTAGAATAAATATTTAAGGTAATGTTACTTCATTACAATATAATACAATACAATTCTTTACAATATTATTGAAGGGACTACTGGCCAATCGGTGAAAAATTTCTCTAACCAAAATTTGCTATATACTCTTGTGGGGGGGAGGAGGGTATAAACTAATGAACAGAGATTAAATTGAAAAGAATATCATTGACAGCAATTATGTTCTTGGCGCGAAGAGCCAATGAGAAAATTGGAAAAAGGGCTTGTGAGAAGCATAGCAGATGAAAAGAGATTTTGAACTAGCTTTACGATGAGAAGTATTAGCTAATGGCAACAATAATAAAAGCATGAATTTCACAGATGCTGCTCATTCCAAGAATTGGTTTATGTGATAATGAAATTTCTGTTCTGCTTTCACAATATGGCGCATAAATTTCTTCTAACTGAAAAGAAATGTTCTTCAAGGGTCTGTGGGTGTAATAGCGATGTTCGAGTTGTCTGTCATTTTAAAGACAGAAGAAGTTAGAAATATATTTTAATGTTTGTCAGGCAAAGTTACCTAGCAGTTTTGCTAAGATTTTACCAGAGGAACAAGAACAAATATTTTTATTCATTAAATATAAATAAAAGTATGAATATTAAAAAATAAAGGTTTTAAATTTTTTATATTTAAGACTAATAAGTATTTAAGATTAAAGTAAATATTGCTGGCAGAATGACATCAGAAATTTTAAAAATAAAAACAGTTTGTAGATCACTGAAAGTAATTGATATTATTGTTAAATTTAATAAATATTGTTAAATCATGGAAATTAAATTTAAATAGAGGATATTATTGGGAATATTTAATTTATTTGAAAATGAAATTAATGAATTGAGATTGAATAATAGTTTTATTTATTATAGTAAATGTATTATAATAAATATAAATATTATGTTAGTTTTAAGTGGGAAATGTTATATAAAGTTTTTATGGCACAACACTTATTAACATTAATATTATACCCATCATTTGTAGAGGAGATAAGGGGTGGGGGAATAAAGGATAATAGAGAGAATTCTTTAACAAAACAGAACATGGTAATATGTATTATATTCTTTCTATTAAAATGCAACTGTTCCTCTATGTCTCTTGCCAAGAAATAATCCTCATTTCATTATTTGTAATATGTGTATTATAGACTAAAAACTTTGCTAAGTTAAATAATAAATACCTACAGAAACATATGTTCACATTAACAGCACTCTTTTTAAAAATCTTGTTGAAAAATAAATTATGTATGTTTTTTCCCATCCCCTTGAGTTGAAAACCTAAACAAAATGAACAGTCAAAGAATCGCGAAAAAACTGCAAATTTAGTCAAAGTATCGCAGAAAAAAACGCGAATTTCGTCAAATGATGACGAAAAAACGCAAATTTCCTCAAAGGATCGTGGGAAAATGCTAATTTCATCAAAGGGTCACGGAAAAAAAAAATAAATAAATAAAAAAATCCGCGAAATTCGTGTACTGATCGCAGAAGGAATGCACATTTTGTCAAACGACAACGGAAAAAACGTGAATTTCATCAAAGGATCGCGGAAAAACCGAATTGTGTCAAAGAATCGCGAAATAAAAGCGAATTTTATTCAAGTATTTCGGTGAGGGGGAAGGGGACATTAATTTCATGAAATGATGACGGAAAGCACCCAAACTTACTCAAATGATTCCGAAAAAATACAGATTTCGTAAAGGGATTGCTGAAAAAAATGCGAATTTCATGTAACGATCGCAGAAGAAACGCGAATTCTATCAAAGGATCTCGGGAAAATGCGAATTCCGTCATAAGATTGTGACAAAACGGCGAATTTCGTCAAAGGATCTTGGGAAAAAGGAAATTTCATCAAACAATGACAGAAAAATGCCAACATAATGAAGGGATCGCCAGAAAATTGCGAATTTCATCAAAGGATTGTAGGAAAAGCGTGACTTTTACCCAAGGATCGCGAAAAGATGCACATTTTGTCAAAGGATCGAGAAAAAAAAAACACGATTTTCTGCAATAGATCGGAAAAAAAACACGAATTCCGCAAATAGCCGCAGAAAAAATGCAAATTTCGTCAAAGGGCCGCGGAAAAAAATGCGAATTTTGTGAAAGTGTCACAGAAAAATTAGCATTACAACAACTAACAGCAGAATGTTTGTGAAATTAAGCCTATCCTTCAAAGCAAGCGTTTTTGTGTTTTTCCTGGAATTCGAGAATCCAGTCCCGTTTCCAAAAAATGAGCAAGAAACAGATGTAACTAATTAAGACCCCCCCCCCCTCACCCCAATGGTGCAGTATTGAAAAAACCGAGACGGCATTGACAGTGACAGGAAATGACCATTACTTCACTGTTTACTTCAGTGAAAAGTTTGCAAAAACGCAGGCTTCTGATTGGTCAATCTCGTTACGCTAAATGGTTGAGAATATATGTATACACTGTTAAAATTCTGCTGCATTTTTTTGCTACGCACTCCATCGCTTGTATAGAAAATGGTTACTTCACTGTATTATGAAGCATTCTCATTGTTCATAATAGAGATATTATATACAAGCAGCGGAGTGCGTTGCAAAAAAATGTTGCAGATTTTTAACAGTGTACACTGTTAAAATTTTGACCCATTTGCTGCAGAGTTATTCCACAGCTTTTATAGAATACCAATTTTATGACCAATGAGAATGTTCAATGACACAGTAATTTGCGTTTTCTATAAAAGCAATTGAGTGAAGCTGCAGCAAATGGGTCAAAATTTTAACAGTATGGATCGTAGTCACACTGTTAAAAATTTGACCAATTTGCTGCAGTGTCACTCCACAGCTTTTATAGAATATTTCTTTTATGACCAAAAGAATGCTCCATAACATAGTAAAGTAACCGTTTTCTGTAAAAGCGATGGAGTGACGCTGCAACGGGTCAAATTTTTAACAGTGCACAGCTGCAGAGATGCGAGTTCTTTTCATAGTGCTTAAATTTTAAGTGGATCAATTCTCGTATACACCGAAATGGAAGTTCTGCATCAATGCTTACCCACATGAAAAATAGGTGTCAAAAAGCTGAAAATCCACTTTTAAAGTACCTTTATATGTCAGAGCGAAAATGCCTGTGTATCAGGGTGCTTTTTATGCCGGATGCACAAAGAAATAAGGCAGTTTCATAAGACGTCACAAATCGACCATTGGAGGTCAAACAATCGTTTTGATTGGTAGCTGAGAGGATTATGGGTGTGGCAAGAGGTGAATCGCCAGCATTTGATTGGTGGATGAAAAGTAAATCAGCTGATTGCAACTGCCCTATTAAAATACATTGCTACACTCACTGTTAAAAATCTGCTGCATTTTGCTGCAACGCAGTCCCCTGCTTGTATAGAAAACGGTTACTTGGCCGTGAAATGGAGCTTCTATCTTATGGAGCAAACTATCTAATGGAGCAAACTATCTTAAATATAATGAGAAACGTGGATATATTGTGCCTAATACCAAAATTAAAATGGCGAAGATCATTGTCGATTGTGATTGTTTGGCACCGACTTCAAAAAGTAATTCATTACATTTATATGTATATATTCATAAATTAAATCATAAATATGCAAATTCATCTCTTCTAAAAAATATTCTCTCTAAAATCCATGTTTGGTGGATATTAAATTACATATATTAAATTAACTGTTTTTATGCCGGTAACTGATATCCGATGTCTGATTTTTGGATAACGTTTTGTCATTAGAGAATTTTAAAGAATTATTTCATTATTTTAAGCGCTTTTTTTGAAGTCGGTTGGTATATTTTTTTAAAAAGCTTATTTTATTTTTTACTTTATAAAATTTGTTTAACAAAACGTTTTGGCTCATGTTTGGACACCAAACACAAAGACGAATTCTACGATTTTATCTGTTGAGAGCGGATTCCTATTGAGTAAATACCAATCTTTTTAAATATTAAAAATGATAAAACCTTTATAAATTTATCAACAGTTATGCACTATAATTGGCTTTGCTATTTAATTTAATCGATCGATATCAAATAGTGCACCATAACTTAAAAGAAATGAGATTACAAAATCTTAAATTAAAATATTTTTGTAAATTTGTTCACAACTCCATTTTAAAAATATCAATATAAAAAACACAATGCATAATTTTAACAATTAGAACTATTAAATGTTTAAAAATCAGTTTCTACCAACTTTTTCCGGTAGGAGAACCGAAAGAGTAACTTTTCTTTTCGTCATGATGGTGATGGCTGGGCTCCCACTTGGTTCGCTGTTTGAACACCACTTTTATTTAGCAAAAATTTTATTTAAAAATTTCGTCGAAACATTTCAGGAAGAGCGTTTTTTGGGGGGAATTGTTACGGAAACCCACCACGAGTTTCTTTCAAAAAAAAAAAGAAAAAAAAAGCTGGTTTTTAAAAAGCGGTTCAGTGAGAGCCTTGTGGTGGTGGTCGGAGAGGGGGAGGGGTAGGGGCTGATCTTGAATATCCATTTAAAGTAAATTTTAAATACATGCAGTGGCACCAACTTATATGGGGCCTGAGCCCACCCAATAATTTTGAATCCTAGCGTACCCAATTTTCATTGCTCTATTTAGTTATTTATTTCATTATCATTATTATTATTATTATTTTACTGTAGAACTAAATTTATTTTGTCAATGACCATGTGTTTTAATTCTCCAACTGACTCCCATAAATCCGAAATGATTGAAATATCCATGTTTAACTTTCTGCTGTTTCAATTTGTGGTGATGTTCATGACTTGATGATATTATAATAAATATAATATTACGTCTTTATAACGAAAAACGCATATGTTTATAATTTAATAAAATTTCAACTTTAATAAAACATGATAGCTTGACTTAAAACTCTCATCTTTCACTATCTGCCCCCCCCCCTCCCCCGCCATCAAAGAAGAACAAACTGGTCGTACCATTTTACTAAAATAATTTTCAGCCCATACCCAATATTTTTCGAAAGTTGGCGCCTCTAAATACATGAACATAAAAAGAAAAGCAGGATTAATAATTAGTTGCAACGTGGAACTCAACAACTTGAAGTTATTTTAAGTCATATGCAAAGCATATTTAATACTTTTTTTTTTCAAAAATATCAGAGGTTAAAAAAAAATAGTTCATTAAATTTTAAAATACAAGGAGGGGCAATATTCTTCATCCCACTTCACATTGTTTATTGTCGCGTATGCGGCTTTATGAAAGAAGGCGCATACATTGATTTATTTCCTTCAACAAATTTTTCCTGAAATACAATCCAAAATTAAAGCCAACACTTTCTTACGGCCATCTTCCTGATTTATCCGAAGATTTATCAAACTATTGATTGGAGTGTCGCGAGAGGGAAATTAGGGCTATGGAGGGGTGCTTCTTGAAAATGTTAGATACAACGTTTCCGTTTTCTTGCAAAGGCATAATCATTATCTCGGCGGGGCCAATGACCATGGGATTAAATATCCAGTAATGAGACCCACTTTTTTCGGCTTAAAGGTCCAAATTTCTAGAGGCAAATCTGATGAGCGGAAAGGGGCTGCATCTAGGGGCAGGCTGATAACTTTCTTTTTATTCTGTATCCTGTTAGACTTTTTTTCTCTCTCTCTTACAGCGCAAAATTAATATTTTACGGTTATTGCGTGTGTATTTGATAATTATTGAACTTGGTGTTGGTTAGAAATTAAAAGGGCTGTACACGCAGAGCTTTTTGTGTTGGAACTAAAATGAAGACCCGAGGGATGTGAAATAAAAAGCAATCGATGGAAAATATTTGAAGTTCAAATAGAAATGTATCTATTCTTTCTATCGTTTTCGCAACTGATGGTCCATAGCACCCCTGTGAGATATAAATACGCTTCGAATGTTTCGTAGCTTCAAAGAAAAAATAAAGGAATTTCTTAATGTTTCTGTCTTCTTATTCTCTAACTGATTGTACGATTTAAATTGTTAAATTAATAAAATTTTTGGTTCCGTGGGAGAATTAATCCACAAGATCTAGATTCTTTCTGAATTGCTCTTTAATATATCCGGAACAATAACTGAAATTTTTTCCAGTTTTTTGTTTGTGAAATTAGTATTTAACCCCTTGCGAGGCGGTGGTTTCATAGATATACCACTTAATTTTAATTCCCAAACGCCACATTCGCACCGGAATTTTGTTAAAGAAAATTACAGTTTATTGAATGCGTGAAGTATAGCGTTTTCTCATTTACAAATAAAGTTGATTTCAAATTCCGGTGTCAGGCATTAATTTCAATACTTAAGCAATGAATTTGCCCTGCCCCGCCAAGGGTTAACTTCGAAATTTACCTGTCTTGTAGGTGGAGTTTTCTATTCAAGCCTGCAAGTGACGTAATTTTTTCTTCGGTTCTTAATTATTAACAGGCTTTAAAAAAAAAGGGGGGGGGGGATGTTCTCAATTCGACGTGTTTTTCTTTTCTTTTTTTCTTTTTCTTTCTTTCTTTCTTTTCTTTTTTTTCTTTTTTTTTTTTAATGTATGTTTATCGATTACTCCGAGGGACTGATTACCGAACAGGCCAACTTGGCCTTGGATTTGGGCCCACTGATTATGGGGCTCCAAAATAAATAAAACTCTAGAAAGATAATTTTAAAAATAAATTTTTTTCAGGAGTTATTTTCGCAAAACCCAAATAATGATTTTAACTTTGCAACGCTTTCATAATATCTAATGATAACCGCCAGAAGCTCATAAAAAAGAAAAGAAAAGAAAAAAAACCTAGTTATTATTTTGATCTCGGGAGCCTTGGAAAAGATGCTGCGCCTTGGTCTTCCCAGAAGCCCTTGATCGAAACTACGCGATCGATTCATGTTATTATTTAAATAGTAAAAAGATACTCATGAATTGGTCCCATTCAGATTTCCTCAGAATTGGTTCAGTATTTTTTTTTTTGTAGATTCAACAAAAACCAAAACATAAACAAACCTATCTTTAAAATATTTAATTTTTAATAGTACACCTCGAGTGATATACTCCTATCTGTTCGACGTTAAAATCGCTAGCCGGTAATTTTTCTGTCTATTTTGTTTTGTTTCCAAGAAATGTTGATTAATACAGGGTGGGCTAACAATACCTGTCAATTTTTTTTAAACTCAATATAAAATCAAATAATTAGAGTATAATAGCTTTTTTTTTTTTTTTTTTTTAGCATCCGATGCTATTTCTTTCAGACAGGCTAAAAATGTCGTGTCATCAGCCCTGAATTTTCTAGTCAACCGATTTTGATAATTATTTTTTTAAATGAAAGCTATTTATTTGTAGTTGTGCCCATTTTAATTATTTTTTAATTTATTTCCATTTTTATATTTTATTTTTAATTTTAAAAGCTTTTTCATGACATTTCTTCAAAATGGTGGCAACACAGTTTAGCTTTTCTCTCGATAATAAAAATTTATTTTCTAAAATGATTGCGTATAATTATGCACTAATTGAGTTAAAAATATATATATTTACTGAGAAATAATATTAATAATGTAAATAAAATGACAGAAAATAATTTATGATAAAAATTAATGTCTAAATCAAAATAAGAGAAATTTCAAATGAGGAAAATTATGTCATTCAGCAACCAGATAAAAGGGAATTACAATATTATTATGGATGCCGTTTTCATAAACAGTAACTTTTAAAAACATTTGAAGAGAAAATGACGTCACTATTTAAAACATCGTATTTTTACTCATAACGATATTAGGTACTACTGATGAACCACGTTTGATAGGAACCTGAAGCGAACTGCGCATGACCAGAAAAGGCTAGTCTATGTCGAAAATAGGGAAGTCCGTACCATCTCGGGAGGGATGTGTTTACTTGCTAAAACATCACGGATATGCCACTTCCCCCCCCCCCCCCCCTGAAAATACCTATTTGTTTTTGTCATTCAATCATATATTCTTAAATATTATATTGGAATACTGTCACATTAAAATAAATTATAAAAAAACAAATGTAGTAAAAAATATTATTTAAAGATATGTAACAATAAAAATACATTTATTAATAGTAAAAAAAAAAAGAAAAAAAAAAAAAGAATCATAACATTAATTGCAAATAATTTGCAACAATCTGATACTTTTTTGCCACAGATTTCATGTCATATATGCACCATGTTGGCGCGAGTTTTTTCTGTCGCCAATTTCAACTGAACTGTCCGGAAACGCAATGTGACAGGAGATATTTGCATGTCAAAATTATTAGCATACACACATGAAGCTATTGAAAATGTAACTATTAAACGCTGGAAAGAACTAAAGACTACTGGAAGTTCACAAATACTGTATGTGAAAACTTCTTTTTCAAATACAGTAACACACACACACACACACACACACACACACACACACACACACACACACACACATATATATATATATATATATATATATATATTAGTTATTTTCTATTATTTTAAAATGAAAATAATAATAAATAAAAGTTTAATTATCAATTATAGAAAAAAAAAATTACATCACTGTAAAAAAGAAAATCATAGTCGATAAACAATTTATTAACAGATAAACAACTATAGCCAGGTTTCGATGTGAGTAATAAAATCGCTATTTAGTTGCAATCGCGCCAATGTGATGTGTATACATCCATGCTTATCATTATTCATTGGATTTTTTTATTAAATGGATTGTAGACAAGCGAAGAGACACATATTCTGTTCTGGTTGGCGCGATTGGCGAAAAAATTGAAATTGGTGACAAAAAGATATTTTATCAACTTATTAGATTTCTCAAGATGGTGGATAAACAATATTTTTAAGTAATTTATAAACGGGTACTACTCTGTTATCCCGTCGACTAAAATACTATCGCCAAATTATAAGATTAAATGCCAATAATGGGTGATCGTGAATGTCAATTCAATGACATTAAATACGATACACGTGCTTAAAACGTCATTGATTTTTATTTTGACTTTATTTTGTATTTTTATTAATATTCTACTAATTATTTGTTTTTTATTATTATTTAAAATAAAAATTACGTCAATATGTATAATTTGGCTATTAATTTGGCGATTTGTATAATTTAGCGAAATCGGTCGACGGGATAACTAAGTAGTACCTTATATTATTTTTGTAATTTTATATATTTATTAAATATGTCAAATCAAACAAAATCTATAAATTTTTCCGAAAAAATATGCTAAATGGATAAAAATACATAAAAAACAAATTGATAAATTTCCTTCTAGTAGTAAAAAAGCAAGGTTGGAAAAAAACCCGGTTTTTTTGGTTTAAACCGGGTTTTTTTAAAACATCCTTTCTTATTACATATACATGCATATTTACTGATAAAAACAGACATTATTGGTTTATAAGCAGTTTAACTTCATTTAAAATAATTTAGATTTAATAATATAATGAATTTATGCTGAAAATTGAAAAAATTCATTTTTCAATTTAAGCAGTTTTAGCAAACATTCTTATGTTGAAAGTTTTAACTGTTCTACACAGTGAACCATTGATGCCCTGTAAATCTTTATAAACAATCTTTTGATTACTAATAATAAACATTTGGATGTAGTTTGATAAATATTCTTTTCCACAATTATTCAAATAATAAGTTAGAAATACTTCTTAGGATTTTTTCTTTCTGAGTGACAATATGAAGTTAACATTTTTAGTCGTTAGATTCAGCAGATAGCAGAGGGAAAAAAATTATTATTAAAATGCTATAACTAGCAACCAGTTTTTGCTTTTAATTATTCAAGATAATCTTCCAAAAGAAAAATTTCTTTTACAGCTTGTGCAAAATCTTAAAAGATCATTTTGCATTTTGTTACATTATTAAATGCATTAAATAATCTGCATTATTAAAAAAATTAGAATATTTTATACTAAATATTGAATTTATTTTTATCGATGATCAATTCACATGTTTGAAGTTTTTTCTTTAGAGCAATAGATATGTTCACCAATGTTTACTGATTTTAATCCTTTTCATAAAAAAATGACATAAATCCAATGTATCTAATGCTTATTGCTGAAATAAAATGTTAAAAGTAAAAATTATTTATATTCAATAATCTGAAACTCGCAAATTATAAAGAAAGAAAGAAAATGTCATTAGATTACTTCTAAAAAATGATAGAAATTATTTATATCTAATAATCTGAAACTCGAAAATTCTAAAGAAAAAAAGAAAATGTTATTATATTTCTTCTAAAAAACGAATTGCTTTTTTTAATAGAAAAAACCAATTGGTTTAATCCTATGCATAAAAAAAGACTTAAACCCACTATAACATTTATTACTGAAATAAAGTGTTACAAGTAGAAATTATTTATGTCCAATAATCCAAAACACGTAATTATAAAGAAAAAAAAAAAAGAAAAAATTATTAGATTTCTTCTTAAAAAAACCAATTGGTTTTTTTTTTTGAGAAAAAAACCATTTGGTTTAAACCGTGGTTTAAACCATGGTTAAAACCAATTGGTTTAAACCGTGCCAACCCTGTAAAAAAGCAACCCCAAAGGCTGGAGACTGCAACCATCTCGATTCATTTAATGAAAAAAAAATCTCGCCATAAAAACCAGAACAGGATATGGAACTCTTCCCGTAGAGAATTATGAATTACTGGATTCAGATGATAAATCCCAATCAGAATCCGTTTCATAAAGATGTATTTCAAGTGGTTCACACATTTCTTCAATTATGCCATCATTTTTCCAATAAATAGATGCTAACGATGCTACATGTGAACAATATTCTTTCCAGTGTTCAACAGGAACATTTTAATGGCTTCATGTGTATATGCAAATAATTTTGACATGCAAATATCTCCTGTCACATTCTGTTTCAGGACTGATTTCTGCCCAAACATATTCTATAGCATTAATATCAGTTTTCACTCAGAATAAAAAATTCAAAACAATATTTAAAACCATTGCCTTGGTTACGTGAAAAATATTTCGGCCGCTTTCGCCGGGCTATCTTCCCTATTAAGTGAATGGATTCAGCCTGGCATTCTGCCATCTGGGGCCACTGCAAGCATGGTACATCAGTACTCTGTTATCCCGTCGACCAATTTCGCCAAATTATACAAATCGCCACATTAATAGCCAAATTATACATATTGACATAATTTGTATTTTAAATAACGAAAAAATAAATAATTAGTAGAATATTAATAAAAAGTCGAAATAAAAATCACTTAATGACATTTTAAACACATGAATCGTATTTAATGTCATTGAATGTGACATTCACGATCATCCATTATTGGCATTTAATCTTATAGTTTGGCGATAATTTTTTGGTCGATGGGATAACCTAGTAGTACCCGATATTATTTTTGTTTCTTTTTTTTTTAAAATAAAGCTATTTTTCTGTGAGTGCATATAAAATAAAATTTCTGGATTTCGCCGGCACTCATATTACAATTTTAACTGTAGATGTGCGAATATTTGAATGCAAAATTGTAACTAACAAATTTGACATTTACTTTGTAAATATATTTATTATATATTGATTCAATAATGTAATTACTTTTGCTTTTTTTTTTTTTAAAGCCAAATCGATCGGGTCTTTTAAACATTTCATTCGTCGAATTCGACGGGATTCCATTCGTTTTATTGTTAAATTGCATTTCCTTTTACTCAGAGTCTATAAAAAAGCGTTTAAACTAAAGAAAAAATCCGTTTTTGATGAATCTAGTCAATGAAGAAGTAGCACGTCAAATTGTATCTCTTTATTATTCCGCAATTCCAATGTCTCAGAGAGAAATTGCTATTCAATTGGGTATTTCCCGCCGTTCTGTTTGCTATAAAATTGATAAACACAAGAAAAATGAAGTTAGTTCATTGCAATCTAAACGGGGTCGCCCTTCTAAAAAACCTCTATCGGATTTTTTTTTTTTTTTTTTTTCTCTCTCTAATCGGAGGCGAAACTGAATTCTGCAATGGCAGAATCTACATTCAACTTGTTTTTTTTTTTTTTTAACCATTTGGAAAATGGTTGTTTCTGTCGATCAAGTATGAGATACCTGAAGCTTATCTGAAACCTTGGGATGGATGGATTTTATTTGTTTTTTGATTGGTCCATGTTTAATGTCCAGGAATAAAATTTCTTTGTTGCCACAATGACAAAAACAAAAACAAACAAACAAAAAAAATGTTTAGAAAAACTACAAGAAAATTAACTCAAAAACAAATTGAGATACAACTGTCAAGCAAATTGCATTTAAAAGTGCATTTTTTTCCCTACACGACGGTGTAAAAATTGAAAATGTGCGATGTTTAAAAGTTTAATAATTTGTAGGGATGCACCGAATATTCGGTATCTATGCGGTATTCGGCCATGTTACCGAATGTTCGGTTTGGCCGAATATCAAATTACTCAGTTAAGCTTGGCCGAATGTGAAACTATTCGGCCTGCCGAATATTCGGTTTTGGTCGAATATCAAAATATTCGGCTGAATCTAATACTTAATAAAACCTTTTAAAACACATTTTTAAAAACTTTTCACATTTTCTACTTTTAACTGTCAATTTATAAATATATTTAAAACTAGCATTAAAAAATGCTCTGACGAGCACCAAAAAAGGTTAATATGTTTTTAAAGTATGAAAAAGTGTTTGAAAAGAGCTTCTAATTGAAAAAGAGAAAGGACAAAGGGTCCCTTCTTGGCTGCAATTCACTGTCAATGCCAAATTTGAAAAAATCATATTTGCGCTTTTCCATATAAAAGAAATCAGTCATTGTTACGATAAAATTGTACAGTGTAAAGGCATAATTAGAAAAGACGAAGGGTGATTAAACATGAATGTAAAGCAAAACAGAGCCAAAAACCATAGTTCCCGCAGCCAGTGTTGAATTCAGACACTTTTCTCCGGGAGGGTCTTCTGTGGCTTTAATAGAATAGAGTTTTAAGGGGATCATACTTTTTTACCAATAAAAACGCAAAATCTCAAATTTTATTGGGAGGGGGGGGGGGGGCATTTGATACCTTCGGGAGGAAATGTCCCCCCGGCCCACCTCCTGCATTCAACACTGCCTGCAGCGTATCACATTCACGTAGTCCCATCATAAACTGTCGCAGTGTAAAACAGCACAGAAAACTGATTTGTAGTGCAGTTGATGCAGAGTCAACAATGCAGTTAACATGTAAAGCACGATTGAAAGTTTTACGCAGATTTCTTTTATATGGAAAAAGCGCAAATATGATTTTTTCAAATTTGGCATTGACAGTGAATTGCAGCCAAGAAGGGACCCTTTGTCCTTCCTCTTTTTCAATTAGAAGCTCTTGTCAAACACTTTTTCATACTTTAAAAACATATTAACCTTTTCTGGTGCTCGTCAGAGCATTTTTTAATGCTAGTCATTTAAATTTTTTGATAATTATATATTGAACTAGCTGATCCGGCCGGCGTTGCCCGGGTCTGTATTAACAATATTAAACGAACTTGAAATTTGTATGATTTTATCATTAACTCGTTACATGCAGAAATGCATTGTCTGAAATACTTAGCCACTGACTGTGTGAAAAATCGGTTTTAAAAACAACAACTAACATTAAGCTCTAAAAATACTCAAAATGAGCAATGAGAAACGCGGGAGGGAATATGTATCCAACGATTGCGTGATTTTCGTGTTAAAAAGTTGATATTTACCCGTAAAAATCACTGTTAAGTCACGTAACTAATTATTATTTTCACATACAAACCCCAAGTGAAATATTTTGAATTTCAAACTAATTATATCACTCTTAAATCCGACTATACCATGAATGAAATCGGTACTCTTTGGTAGCTAAAAGATTGGTATATAGTATTATAATTTCAGAGCTATTTAACAAAAGTAAGTGTTATTTTTAATCAAATCTTGCGTAATGTTCACTCTGTGTATAAATTCCTAACCTTAAACTTTTGTACCGTAACCAGAACCTGTCTGTAACCTAACAGCGACTTAATAGTACCCTACTGTAAATTAAATATAAGATAAATGTAACCTAGCCTTCACTTTATTGTAACATATCCTTATTCTAACCTTAACATAAATGCAATTTAACTTTAACCTAACTTTAACCTAAATGATATAATAGAAAAAACCATTTTAAAAAATTACTATTTCTACGTAAAATATGCTTCAGCTGTAATTCATTTCTTTCAATTCGTTTTATTAATACAAAATTCCTGCCTCGTGCTTTTGTTTGAGACATTAAAATTTCAGCGATAAATGGTTTATTATTGCAAACCTTTTTTTCGTCTCCACCTATCTTTTTCTCCATGGCGTACAGCAACTGTGATTAAAAAAAAGAAAAAAAAAAGGCCTCATTTAAACTGACAGTTTGCTAGTCTATGAATTTTAAAGGTCTGTCCCAGCTTTTTTAATTATTTTTGCGAAAATTTTATGCAACCAATCAACCATAAGAAAATGAAAGAGAAAAAAGCAAAAAAAAGACGATTTTTTATGACAGTGAGCTTTGGAATTTAATTAATTACTCAGTTAATAAATAGAATTTTGAAATTCTGAGCTTCAGATGCATCAGGAGAGATATTGGGCTACTCGCATGAAAATTTTGAGCCTCGTACGTCAAATAGATTTTGCTAGCCATCGCAGACACACAGACACACACACAGCCAGACAGAGCGTTTTGTTCTTTTATTAGTATAGATTTTATCATATGTGTTTTAAATATCAATATAGAAAATTATTGTAACGTTTTGCTTGAAAATATAACATTCTTTTGTTAATACATGAAAATCGTCTGCAGTCAGAAATCTATATTTTAGATTAATATTTATTACTTAAGTTTTCATACATGATTTTAAAAGAATTAATTTGATATTTAATTATTGCTAATTTTCCAATTTCTTCCATTTTAAAAGCGAACATTCATTTTAATAAATAATAATAGAACAAAGACCATTTTAAAAATTTGCTATTTCCTCTTAAAATATGCTTCAATTGTAATTCATTTTTTTCAATTCGTCTTATAATACAAAGTCCCTTCCACGTACTTTTGTTTGGCACATTAAAATTTGAGCGATAAATGGTTTCCTATTGCAAAACCCTTTTGAGGCTTTACTTCACCTCTACTTATTTCATTTCTCTATGGGCTTCTTTAATTCTGTCTCAGCTTTCTTATTACTTCTGCGAAAATTTTTACACAACCAACCAACCGTAAACAAACGAAAGAGTACAACATTGGAAAAAGATGATTTTTTATGAGAGTGACTTCTCGATTTTAATTAATTACTCAGTTAATAATTGGAATTTCGAAATTCTGAAGCTCAGGTGCATCAGGAGAGATTTAGGGCTACTCTCAAAAAATTTTTGAGCTTGGTACATGCTGTAGATTTTGCTAGCCATCGCAGACACACACACAGACACACACGCGGACACACAGACAGAGCGTTTTGTTCTTTTATTAGTATAGACTAGCTGACCCGCCCGGCGTTGCCCGGGTCCGTATTAACAATACTAAACGAACTTGAAATTTGTATGATTTTATCATTAACTGGAAGCATGCAGAAATGCATTGTCTGAAATACGTCGCAGCTGACTTTGTGAAAAATCGGTTTTAAAAACAACTAATATTAAGCTCTAAAATTACTTAAAATGAGCAATGAGAAACACGGGAGGGAACATGTATCCAACGATTGCGTTAGTTTCGTGTTAAAGTGTTGATATTTACCCGTAAAAATCACTATTAAATCACGTAACTAATTTTTTTTTTCGCATAGAAATCCCAAGTGAAATTTTTTGAATCTCAAACTAATTATATCACTCTTAAATCCGACTATACCGTGAATGAAATCGATACGCGATGATAAAAGATTGGTATATAGTATTATAATTTCAGAGCCATTTAACAAAAGTATATATTTTTAATCAAAGCATGCGTAATCTTGACTCTGTGGGCAAATTCCTAACCGTAATGTTTTGTACCATAACCATAATCTGTCTGTAACCTAACTGCGACTTAACATTACACTACCGTAACTTAAATGTAACATAAATGTAACCTAGCCGTCACTTTGAAATATCAATATAGAAGCAAAGCATCATTTAAGATTTTGCTTGAAAAGTTAACATTCTTTCGTTAATGTCTTAAAATCGTCTGCACTCTGAAATCTAGATTTTAGACTAATATTTGTTATTTAAGTTTTCGCGCATGATTTTAAAAGAATGTTTTCATAAATATATTTTATATATTGACATAGAGTTATTAATATGTTGTTAAATTAAAAACATTTTTTCATCTATATTATAAAGTATTAAAAAGTTCTGTAAAAAAAGAAAACTTTTAGTAATACAATTTTTAGTTCAAATCAAATGTTTTCAATATTTTATTTAATTTTATTTTGACATTTAATTATTTCGAATTTATCAATTTCAATTATTTTAAAAGCAAACATTTTTTAAATATAAATAATATAATAGAAAAAAGACCATTTTAAAAAATTACTATTTCTTCGTAAAATACGCTTCAGCTGTAATTCATTTCTTTCAATTCGTCTTATTAATACAAAATCCCTTCCACATGCTTTTGTTTGGGACATTAAAATTTGAGCGATAAATGGTTTAATATTACAACCCTTTTTTCGGTTTACTTCACCATCACCTATCTTTTTCCTCCATGGTTTACAACCGCTGTGATAAAAAATGATCATTTAAACTGACAGTTTGCGAGTCTATGAATTTTAAAGGTCTGTTCCAGCTTTTTTAATTATTTATGCGAAAATTTTATGCAACCAACCAACCATAACTAAATGAAAGGAAAAAAAAGAAGAAAAAAGGCGATTTTTTATGAGAGTGATCTTTGGAATTTAATTAATTACTCAGTTAATAAATAGAATTTCGAAATTCTGAAGCTCAGGTGCATCAGGAGAGATATTGGGCTACTCTCATAAAAATTTTGAGCTTCGTACGTCCCATAGATTTTGCTAGCCATCGCAGACACACACACACACACACACACACACACACACACACACACACGCAGACAGAGCGATTTGTTATTTTATTAGTATAGATATAAGAAAACCTCAGTTGTTTTAAATATTCCCAGTACTTTTTACTTACCCATCATACGTAGTATAGGGTAAGTCTTGCAATCGTTTTGAAAATCGAAAAATTTTTTTGACGGATTTACACGTTTTAGATAGTGGAGATTCCGAAAAACATATTTTTAGAAAAAAGTTTTTGCCGTCCGTCTGTCTGTCTGTCTGTAAACGCTCTATCTCCAGAACAAATTGAGATAGAGACTTGAAATGTTGTATGTAGTTAGTATGTAAGAATGGGACGAACCCTATTTAATATCAGCAACCTCGATTATCCGAAACTATTTTTTTCGGACCCTCGAAAAATTCGTTCTGATGAAAGGTATATAAAAATTTTCGAATTCTTTTGTTTTAAGAAATGGACGTAAAAGGCAATAAAATAACACACATTTTGCATATAGAACGAAGTCGATCGGATTATTAGTTGCCGAGATATTTGTAATCCTGTTTTCCACATTCTTAGATTTTTCATGACCCTGTATTTCATTCAAATTTCAATTCAGAGGTATATTTTAATTGGAAATGATACGCTTAATCCGACACAGTTAATTGTCAGTTAATAGAATTATTATTTTTGGAGTTAAAAGGATGTTTCTTTTACGCAGTTCGGTACTACTTGAATAGTTTGGCGTTTTATATAATTTGTCGAAATTGGTACATCGGCAGTTCTTTAATAAAGCATTAATATGTATATTAACAATATTTAAATTTTGTTTATGAATTGCAATGCATTGTATAAATAGTTTTCACATGTTTTATTTCCATATACATATCCATGAGGGGTAAGTATTACGGTGGCCGCCAACGACTAGTTCTTATTTCGCTCAATATTAAACTATTTAATCAATGGGCAAAAAACGTGAAAAAACGAAATTAATTTTAATTCATTCGTACAGAAATTGACAGATTCAATTAATTTTAGATAATACATATTTTGTAGAAAAATAATGCGAATAGAAATTTTTATTCTTTTCGCATAGGATTCGTGGCATTCTTATTTACTTGTTTTAAAAATCAGATGTTATAAATATGAAATATTTCCGCCATTAGCGCGATTTTTGTGATCATGGCACCCAAAGGTCGCTAAACATAACTTTATACTCAATGCACATAAAAACGAGTTTTCCCATTTAAACTAAAAAAAAAAAAAAAAAAAAAAAAAAAAAATTAAGTAAAATATTTTTATTTCGCCTTCCTGATATCTATTGGAATAGCTTATTCCAATTATTGAATGATATTCTAGGACATCTTCAGGGAAATTATAGGTTAAGTTATCTTCCTTGGAGAAAGTCGCTCGAAATACAGCCTTAATAGATTTATGTCAAACCAAGGATGAAAATATATTGAAAATTCATTTCTAGTATTATTTGTAAAATTGACATTGAAATCACCAGCTGTAATTAAATTTTTATATAATATACAGTGGAACCCCAGTTCACGATCCATTCTTGTATCTGAATTTCTGTATGTGATATAAATTTTTTGGGCGCTCTATCTCAAGAACTAGTGCATGGGATTAAAAAAAATATATATTCAGGCAACGCCGACTATATAGTACCGGCCAAGCCATTTCGCGAAAATCCGCCGAAAAAGTGAAGCTGGATTTAGCTTCAAACCTTGAACCATTTCATTGAACCACGTGTAAGTCCACGTGACGCAAACTCTGCCCAAATTAGCATTGAATAAGCTGCTTTCTGTTCTGTGAACATGTTTGCACACGTGTCATTGTTTTGGTTCAGGATTTACATGATTGGTCTGAATAACTTATGCAAAGTATCAGCGTCCTCTGGTGGGAGACTTCCTACATTAATCTCAAATAGACAGGCCTTTAGTTCTAGTGGGCCATGATTCAGGTAATCCCTGATATAAATTGATGCTGTTTACATTTTGATTTAAATCGTTCAACAGATGGCTTAATCGTGTTGCATTTTTCATTATTTTCGCAGTAGTCCTATCTCGAGAATTAACGCACGAATTTTCATCAAACATGAAATTCAGTTAATCTTTATATGAATTGGCTTTGTTTACATTTTGGTTTCAATAACCGAACACATGGCACTGCTATGCTGATTGTTCCGATTACCAAAATTCGGATTACCGCAGGAATTAATGCACAAATTTTCATCAAACTTGAGATTTAGGCACACTTTGATTTATATTATTGCTCATTGCGTGTTTTGGGTAAATCTCCCAACAAGTGTCGCATATATGCTGTATTTTTCCCGATATCCGCAACAGTCCTATTTCAAAAACTAATGTTCGGAATTCCATGTCTTTAGAATCCTCACGGTGAGCATATGACTGTCATTTGATTTTGGCACTGTAATAATGAATTTTGACGCATTAAATGCATGAGATAGAAAATAGTTTTGGGGTTACCATATCCGACTAGTTCTTTATCATCAGAGTAATCGACGGTTCATCTACACCGTATTGTTTAGCTATTTTGATTACACTATCATCGTTCTTAAGTTTTGTCACTACTTCTTTTCATAATTGATCAGTAATTCGATTAAGCTTCTTACTACTGCTATCACTAAACGCTTTTTCATTCTTAGAAGTCATAATAAAAGCTAAAATTTTCGCGAAACTGATTAAAATTAAAACAATAAGTTAAATTTTTTACTGTACTGAAGGTCACAAGGCACTCTGATACGCGCACTTTACTCCAAACTTGACCTATAACAAGAGTTATGTGAGGGTTGCCAACTGAACTATTCGACAGCTTTGGTCGCGAAACCAGTTATCCTACGCGAAAGAGTAAAATTTTGATCACTGAAGTTGGTCATAAACCGAACTT